>CM060096.1:13663092-14157594 GCA_030522485.1 Stenchaetothrips biformis | reverse complement strand
AAATGATAATGAGCAAAAAAAAAAAATTGATTGGCTTTGGGGTTATTCTGGGACAGGGTTTTTGGTATGGCTAATAACGTCCTTGGACTGGCTGATAAATTCTTCTCACGGTAAAAGCAGTACCTGGGATTACCAGGTGGCTCCTGGGAAAATGGACTTTTTTTCCTCAGTGTGGACCTGGGATTCCCAGCGTACTGATTTCCGCGCACATTTCTATGAATTTTTCCGATGCGTGGTGTGCTTATGCAGGCCTCATATCGGAGCACGTGATGGCCGTTGAGTGGGGAATAAGGTGAGTCCTGCAGGAGCTGGGACATCAGCGCCACGGACCTGTCCACCGAGTGCCTCGTCGACATGCTCACCAGGATCCCCAACCTGCGCTTCCTCAGCGCGGGCCAGCTCAACGGCTTCAACGACACGGTCAGTCCGCGCGCCGCCTCAGCCAGTAGACCGGACTTACTGCCGTTTTTAATTTGAGTTTCTAAGTGATCATTATCCTTATTGACGGACAGTTGCTCAAGTCGTGGATGGAGATGGGCAACCCCCGGAACCTGATCGCCCTGGACCTGGAGGCGTCCGATAACCTCTCCGACGACGCGCTCTACAAGTTCCTGTCGCGCCACGGCCAGCAGCTGTCCGGCCTGGTGCTGTCCGGCATGCCGCACATCACGGACCAGCTCTGGATGTCCGTCATGCCCATCCTCAACAACGCCAGGTAGGGCCAGCCCATGACACAGAGACTAGAACCGAACGTGTCGCCCCACCATTGGATTGCTCTCCGAACGAGGAAACCATTGGTGTTCACACGTTCAGATCGAGTACCCATTTAGCTGCTGGACTTCAAAATGCTCTAGAGTTTTGGCCGCCTTCCTGCGCCCGCTGCGCCCACGCCCACTGCTGCCCGCTGTGCTCTGCAAGGCATTGATTGAGACCTTGCGACAGGATCCTGGTGCTGGGGACGCCGGAGCGGCTGGGCGTCAACATCCACTTGGTACAGCTCATGGACGGCATCGCCAAACAACCTGCCTCGGCTGGAGCGGCTGGAGCATGCGCTGGGACCCGCAGAACCTGCGCATCTCCGACAAGAGCCAGAAGGCCATCGACATCTTGCGCGTCAAGTGTCTCAAGCTGCGCTGCCTCGTCCTCAAGTGAGTCCTCTCGGCTCGCCTCATGGACGGCATGATCATGGACACATGAACATGAACATGTTTACATGAATATGGGCTCATATACATGAACACATTTACATGAAAACACCAAACATGAACACAGTTACATGGTTATGAACACGATCTACATGGATATGAGCACGTTTACACTAGAATGAAATGTCGTTTGTTCTTGCAGCGACGGCCGCTACTACGAGATCGTCAAGGCCAACTTCGAGCGCGCGGACCGCAACACGGTGGTGCGAACGTCCACGAGCAGCCGCGTGTCCAACTACTACCTGCTGGGCAACTACAAGGACCTCGTGTTCAACTGAGGGCGCTCGTCGAGCCTGACGCGACACCCGCCCGGCCCGGGGCGACGCCTTCCCCATCCCGAGGACCTCTCCAAGGGCCTCTCCAAAAACCTCTCCAAGGGTCTCTCCATGGACCTCTCCAGCCCGCGGATCTCTGCGAGGACCTCTCTAGCCCGAGGACGTCTCGAGCCTGCGGAACTCTCTCATCGCAGGCCCTTCCAGTGACTTGCCTGGAGACCTCTCCAACCGGACGATCTCCCTATCCGGAGGGCCTCTCTAACCCGCGAGGCCGCGTGCCAAGAAAGGCGAAGGGCCTCAGGACGCCTCGAGCCTCGAGGTGTGGATGTGTGTGGTGCAGTGTGTGTGTGTGGAGCCAGGCCGCTCGGACCTTCATGGACGCCCCCCAGTGGCATGAGTGAGCTGACGTGCGGCCCACTGTGCGGCCCACTGTGCGGCCCACGAGCGGCCCTTTGTGCGGCAAGTGCTGGACCACCCCCGAGAGCTCTGAAGCGTGGGGGTACGTTATTTGCCTGGACGAAGACTGCGAAGAAGCGCTTCCCGCGGGCTGTGCTGCTGTGGGCCTTCAGCGCTTCACGGGGAACTTCAACGGCATAGTGGGACTTCCCTGTGCGCGCTTCGTGTTGTCGAATGAGGAAAGCCCGCCGACAACCTTGCAGCCCGCGGGGGGTTAGAACGCTTCAAAATGCCAAGTGTGTATTGTCAACTTTTGGAATGGAGCGAGGCAGGATTCTGGAAATTGGTGTAAATAAAGTGAAGATGACGTGGGTGTTTTGAGTTTTTGGTTAACTTGTTTTTCTTTCCTGCTCTGAACTGCAATCAACCTGTAACAGAGGGAAAAACACCGAAGTCCGGGGAGAAGCCCACCTCATATGGCAGAGGTAGTGACGTCATGCCATGCTTTTTCATGTGTATTGTTCGATGCAGCTCTTTTCAGTCGGCTCGGCTGAACCCTTCCTTCTGGTCTCTGTAGACAATTGAAAAACCAAGACTCTCCTCCTCTCCTCCTGTCGCTCACCTTCTGTCGCGGCGTTGGCAGTGGGCCACAACCACGGTGCTTTGCGGGACTCGATGACAAACCGGTCCCGCGCGGTGAACCTGAAAATATTCCGTTTCGGAAACCCCGCAAACTGTTGCTGCGCGCCACACGGATATCTTCCGCAGCCGCACGGCCAGAAGGAAATATTACTTACTTTCATGGTCCGGTCCCGACAAAAGGGAAGCATGGAAGATGGACGTCCTTCGGGACCCAAGGCTCCGGCCCACAGTGGGCCAGAAAACCGGCACATGCGGCCAAAACTCTAGACGCATTTGAGGCGCAGAGTCGCTAAATGGGACTCGAGCCGAACGTGTGACCTTACCAATGGATTCCTCGTTCGAAGAGCAATCCGTTGGTGGCGTCACACGTTCGGTTTGAGTCCTGTTAGGCGATTGTGGAGCACAAAACTCGTCCAGAGTTTTGGTCGTCTCCACTATTCTTTTGGCCCACTGTGGACCGACCCGCCTTAGCGGGAGTGGGCATTCGCGCATTGCGTGTGAATTTTGATGTGTCGGAGTATGGCTGGAGCGACGCGAGAACGTTCCCATTGCCGCGTCTACTCTGCCTGCAGGAAAAGGAATAAAATGAAATCAAACAAACAAGGATTAGCAAGAAAGCGATTAGAGCTCGCGGGACCTGGTCTGGAGTAACATTTCAGTATTTTTGTGTTTTTTTTTTTGTTTTGTTTTTGCGTGATGGGAGGCTGACTAAACAAACTCCAGTTAATTGAATGCAAAAGCTACACACAAAAAAAAGACACGTTAATAGCAAATTTACCCGTGTAAATGTGCCATAATGGTATCAAAGATTCGCTCTAACAAAATCGTTCAATTCCGGGGAAGGTGAAGCAGTTTCCAAGTTTGAACACTCAACGACCACGCCTAGCGCGCACTTAGGGGGAGGGGGCCCGGAACTCCGGGTGAGGCGAGTACCCGGTGGCCGGGCGCGTCTGTGCCGCCATTCCGCCAGTCGTCAGCAAGTCCTCGCCGGAGGAGTTGCGAAGCCGAGCGCCCGAGTGGAGTGCGTGTGTTGTTTCTAGCGACCAGGTGAGTCGTCAGAGCGCGTCATGGTGGCCCCACAGTGGGCGCGTTTTGAGATCGAGATTACCTTCCGAAAATTAGGCCAAATCAACTGAAAATTTAGAAAATGGTTCGTCAAAATAATCTAAAATGACTTTGTCGGTGTTTGGATTGGATTGCACGAGTTCATCTTCGATCGAAACCACGCGTCCTGGTCATCGTTCCACATCGTTCGTCCCTCAGGAGCAAAGAGGAAACAGAGACCGATTAATTATCGTTTCACAGTGCAAAAATTTTCCTTCTGTCAATGACGTCGCTCGACTGGTTCCGGTGTGGTGTGAGGCCTTGCTTGCGTGCTTTGACCAGCGCCAAATAATTACACACGTGTTTCGCGGTGTTCTTGCCCACTCTGCTCTGATTGTGCAGCGTTGTGCCGGCTTACGGATGCCCCCCGATGGTGGCCCCTGCCGCCCCTGCCCTTCCGGATCCACTTGTTGATTGAAGACCGCCGCGACGGCGATGATTGGCGGTGGAATAAAAACAAAGCCGTCAGGCCATGGAGTCCGTCATTAAGTGATGAGAGATGATGTGGCCAGTGGGAAGAGGGGCGAGGGGGAGGGGGCTGCACAGTGAAGACCGGCGCAGGATACCAAAACGCTAGACGCGCTTTAAGCGTCAGAGTCGCTAAACGGGACTCGAACTAACCGTGTGACCCCTCTAATGGACTCCTCGTTCGGAGATCAATCATCAACCCATTGGTGGGGTCACCCGTTCGGTATGAGTCCTGTTTAGCTGCTCTGGAGCTCAAAACGCGTCTAAAGTTTTGGCCGCCTGCGCCGCCGGTCTTCTGGCCAACTGTGGGCAGCGCCGTGCGAGGGATTATACACAGACCGACGTAGGTTATAAACTCGCGGAATGAAATTCAGCCGGTACCGCCGTTCTTGGCGCCCTCGCGGCGCGCCGCTTGCGATGCGTCACGCGCACGCCTGGAGACGTGCACGCAGTCGCACGCAGAAGGAAAGAAATAAGATAAAAAGTTTAAATATTCTCGTCGAGTATCATCTTGGTTCAGAAGCGCAGGACTGACTCATCAGCACGTCTGCAGGGGACAGATTCGGCGTCCAGGGCGTAAAACTACTGCAGACGAACCTGGTAGATTGAAAGGCTGAACGTTGGCGGGCACTCACTGAGTCACTGCCGCGCGCTGGCGCGTCGACCGCTCAATGGAACCGGTCCCTACGGTGTGTGCGTCGGACAACCGTTTGCAGACGACGCGCGCCACGATTGACCGCGTGATCAGAAAACTCCTCGTCGCCCACGACTTCCCGAGCAGTGTCTTTCTCTTTGCACTAAGAATGAAAAGAATCATAGTCATAACTATAGTTTAAAAAGGTATACCTTTTGTTCAAGGAGAGCTTCTTGTCGCCTAATTTTTGTTTAGGAAGGCTCATGCCCAATTTTGGGGTTCCTTGTCTAAATCTAGGCGATAATGCTGTGAAAGCTTTTGTACCTCGCCATTAAACTACGAGCCCACAGCACTGCGACGCGGAACGGCTGCGGGAGCGCTGCGACTCTGACGTCGGGGCATCGCGGTCTGGGGCCTGGGGATTTTCCCCGGCCTGCCACGGTGCAGTTGCGTCCTTTTAGCTTCTCGTTTCAGTCGCATTCCTGCGAGATTGGAGCAGAGGGCGCGTACAAAAGTGGGGGGAGGTGCACGGCCGTACTTATATTTATTACTTTCAGGAAGAAGCGAGCTGGCGTTCCTCCTCCACCGCGGGGCCCGGTCTTTTCGAAGTTCTTTTTCTTCTTTTATTTTTAATTGCAATTATACCCGCCTGACGTCACGTAGTGGCGGATCCAGAGCCGGTCTGAGGAGTGGGAGAATAGTACTTTTTGGCTACGTACTCAGGTCATTGGCCCCCTCCCTTTTTTCCTGGATCTAAACTTGACGTCACATCCTCTTGCCCATCCCTGCTTGAATCTGTAGAGTGATACAAATCTTGTACCTTTGGGCGACTTAATTGTTTTTGCTTGTTTTTTTTTATCAGTTTATGCGAGAGTTAGTACTGCATCCAGCTCAAGTGGCCCGCCGGGGCCGGAATAAAAGTTTTGCCTCGTCTTGCGAGTGCTGTCCACCTTGTGGTCGGTGACGGTCACCAGATCGCCTCACAGCACATGGTTGAGGAGAACAAGCGACCGGAGGTCTTAAAATTCTCCATCTTTTCCACAACATTAACGACACAGAGTCGCTCTTTTTCTTTTCCGCAGATCGAACAGCGAAGCACATAGCGCAGCAGCAGCGATGGGTCCTCTGCCAGTCCTCCTAGTGGCGCTGCTCGTGGCGGTGCAACCGAGGGCCGCCGATGCGGTGAGGCTTCATTTGCATCGCTTTATTAGACATTGTTCGCATTCCGCTGCCACCGCACTCAGCCACAGAGGCGTGCACAAGGGGGGAGGGGGGGCACCCTCCCCAAGAACCCCAAAAAGGCGCAAAAATATTGTAAAAAGTATTGTTCGCTTGAACAATTTGGTTCGCGTTAACATTTTTGTTCGCGTGAACAATTTTGTTCGCGTGAACAAATGGGGGTCACACGTTCAATTCGAGTCCCATTTAGCGACTCTGGAGCACAAAACCCGTCCGATTTTTTAACCACCTCTACCTGTTTTCTGGCCCACTGTGCCGCAGTCAGGGAAAGACCCCGCCAACTACAAGCTGGTCGTTCTCGTGCACAGGTCCCCACCCACCTCCACAAGAGCGTGTTCGTGTCGGTGGGCGCCGCGGGCGGCGGCTCCGTGGCGGGCGACGGCGGCGGCGAGGTGGCGGCGGTGGCCGTCAAGCCGGTGCCCGTCTACAAGCCCGTGTACAAGGCGGTGCCCGTGGAGGTGCCCGTGGAGGTGCCCGTCTACAAGCCCGTCGAGGTGCCGGTCGAGGTGCCCGTATACAAGCCCGTGGAGAAGCCCGTCTACGTGAAGCCCGTGGCCGTGGCGCCACAGGGGCATGGCCAGGGCTCCGTGTACGGCCACGTCCACTTCGACGCTGGCAACCTCTTCAACAACATCTTCGGCGTGAGTATCCACTGAGATTCGGAACACATTGAGCCAGGTGTGACCGATTCAATCGATCGATCCTGAACGCTGCTACCTCCTAGCCCCAGCGCGAGTTCGTGTTAGCTACCCGCCGCGGTCTCTGGTCATCCTTTTTAGCGCGCCACACTTGAAATGATGTGTTCCGCCGGGAAACTGCGTCCAGTGTGTGGCGTGTCGTCTGCTTCGCCTCGACGGCCTTGGCCTGACACCGGCCTTGTGTTGTTCCAGATTCCCATCTCGGTGCTGCAGTCCGTCAACCAGTTCCTCAACAACAACGTCAACTTGCGCGGATGTAAGGCTTTATCACTTTATCAACGCAGCAAAGTATCAACCAACGGCGAAGTCTTTGCCGTGTTATAAAACCTACTGTCAAGGCTAGAAAATGAAAATCCTCCTCTGTTGCAGCGGCCAACGTCTACGTGCACAAGCACGCGGGCTACAAGGGCGGCTTCGTGGCCCCCGCTGCCCCAGCCGCGTCCTGCTGCGCGGGGGCCAGCGGTGGCGCCAGCACCAGCTCTTCGGCGCAGAGCTCGGCCGGAAGCTCAGCCGGAAGTTCAAACGGAGGTTCGGCCGGAAGTTCCTCTCAGAGCGCGGCCCAGAGTTCGGGCCAGAGCTCCTCGGAGAACTCCGGCTACGGTTCGGCGCAGAGCTCGGCCAGCAGCTCCGCCAGCAGCTCCTCGTCGTCCGAAGGTGCCGTAGTGTACAAGAGCAAAGGCCCGACCTTCTACAACGACATTTTCAACGTGAGTAGCCGCCGCCATTGAAGCTATTAACGCGAGCGTCGCGCGTTCCCACTCGTTGCAGGCTTCTGAGGACCCCCGCCCCGCTCCCGGCCGGTCACCTGCAGACTCATTCCGAGAATCATTATCGTCTCTCTCGCAACAGAGTACAGTGGGCCAGAAGACCGCTAGCGGCGTTCAAAATCCCGGAGTCGCTTAATGGGACCCGACCCGAACGTGTGACGCCATCAATGGACTGCTCTCCGAACGAGGAACCCATTGTGCGGTCACACGTTCGTTTCGAGTCCTGTTTAGCGACTCTGGATCTCAAACCACGGCCGGAGTTTTTGCCGCCTGCGCCGGTTTTCTGGTCCACTGTGCGACGGGAACGGCTCTGGGAATCAGTCGACAGCGGCCATCTAGGACACCTCCGGACGTCACCGCCGAGGTGACTCTGAGACATCACCCCGGCGTCGAGTGGACGCCCCGCGGACGTCGCCTAGATGCCGCGTGTGACCGTCGCCGAGCACACCGCCGGCACTGGACTCGGTCGGGGCCTCCGGCACGTCCTCGCCACCCTGGTCCGCGCCCCGCCCCGCGCCCCGCGCCCTGCCCTGCGGTCCTGTACTTGTGGTTACCGGGGTCGTCGTGTCGCCGGCCGTGTGCGTCTTTCCAGATCCCCTTGTCCGCCCTCACCTCCGTCAACACCCTGCTCACGGGGGGACGACGCTGAGTCCGCCTGCCACGCCGCGGAGGAGTCGCAGATACACCTGGTGCGAGCGTCGTCGTCGATACCCTCAGTCGAGACGCTCAGAGACGCAACGACTCCAACGCCGTCGCTACTCCCTGCCTGCCGACCGTTACGATCAGCAGCAGCGGTCATTCCCTCACTTCCAGATCATCCCTCATGTCTACCTCCACTGTGTTTGGAACAATAATTCTGAGGTTCTACTTTGTGTTTCATGAAAGTGTGTGGCCAGCAATAAACGTTTTCTTATTTAAATGCCTTCGTAAAAATGAATTTATTTTTGTCTTCCTTTTTGATCCAAACGTTATCATTCATATTTCCACGTATCTTCATGTCCCAAACATGCCACCAAATTTTTAAAAAAGTAAGTCACTGGCGTTACAACATTTTTACAGATTTCATAATTTTCTCTCGCGAAATAAATAGACAACACCAGAACAAACAACAAAGACGGAGGCACAAAGAACGACCGCATTTGAATTTTCGCGCTCCGTCGAGACAATCTAGCCAACTCTTGCGTTGCGCCTGCTCCCACACAGAGCGAGTATGCGGCAAAATAAGATACACTATCAATAAAGTATTGCGCAAATTTTTCCATCCTATATTTTATATGATTTTAACTTGCAAATAAACTGATGTATAGATCCACAGGAATTTATTTTGTTTAGCGAGATGTTTCTGTCGAGTCTGTTGTTGACAGCGCCGCAGGATTGGCTATGAGAAATCGTGAGTTCAGTCCAGGTCAGCTGGTCTGGGTTGTCCGTTTTTGAAAAACATTATTTGAAAAATTCAAATCAAAGAATGTTATTGAAATGATATCATCGAAGTAAAAGAAACTTTTTCCAACCGAAGAGAATGAGCCTTGCAAGAGGTCACAGACAGTTTCTCGTGGTGGGGGCGGTGCTGTAAATGAAAGAGGGACTAATTCACATGAACAATTTCTCGTACTTGACATCACGCAACAAACTGTCCCCCGATTATTTCTCGTCTGCTGCTCAAAGTTCCTCAAAATATTGCGTTTGGGCCATACTCTGAGCGCTAAGATTGAAAGTAATATCATTTTCGGGGCGCCGTTTGCAGTTTGAAGATTCCAGGTCAGTTTCTAGACTGCAGCCGTTTATGTTGGCCGATTGAAGAGAACGAAGCGAGCGCTCGTACGGCTTGTGTTGATATTGTGAGTCAGTTGTCTTCTGTCTGTTGCCTTTACCTGACAGTTGCTGCTGATGCCTTGCCGTGCGCTGTGTTTCGTGCATCTAATACTTTCTCTGCGCCGAAAGAGAGATTTGTGAATGGACAGTTTAAATACCGAGGTACTAGAAGACTTTCTCTTTTCTGGGAAGAACTTGTGGAACGATTTTGTGCGACTTTGTGTCGGTTTTGGGTTAGGTGGATAATGGCCCTGTTATGCTGATGCCTCCCGTGCTTTTATGAATTAGTAACAAGTATTGTTCGACGTTTTATTTTCTCTTCCTCTTTGCATAGCGCACGCAACGTTCTACGAACGTGCAAAGTGACTAGAATCTTTTCATTTACACTTCACTATGGAAGGGACTTCAATCTGATTGATGCCCTGAATGGAGGCCACCCTGGTACTTTTGCAATAGGTGGTCAATAATCTGCTAATTAGGTTTTTTTTTTATTTTTCAGCCAGTGGGTCTTTATCATGACAAGAAGTGCGCGAGGAAGTCACCGTGTTGAAAATGCTTGAGAAACTGGATTACAAACATTCTCAGCCAAGTGCTCGTTTTTCATGTGAAAGTTATTATTTATCATGTGGACTGTCATTGTGAAAAACACAAATTGTGAACTGGTAAAGTGATATCGCTTCCCACCATTAGCTGTGCAAGAATGCATCTAGTGTGACACTGAAGTGAACCATTAGATCACAATGGCTGATGAGGAATCAACTGTTCGAGTAGCTGTCAGGTGAGTTTTCATCTTCGTATTCAGCTGACTGTATCGAGTGGATCAGAGTTTCATCTCCTGTCCAAGATAAAATTTGTGCAGCAATATTGTCAGATAGTCTGTCTAAGTCCGCTAAACCAGCATTACTGTTATTTATATTTGTCCTCCCTTTGCTGCCGACCATACTGAATGCGTTAAATTTTGCTACTAAAATGTATGAATACAAAATTGAAGAGTACTTTCTTTAAAAAAATTGCTCTCTTGCTGTCAGAAAATTATGATTAATCATTTATATTATTTTATTTATTTTACTTTATGGATTACATAAAATACCCTGAGAGAGGCCTCTGTGGTGGGCTATATAAATACAAGTGTAATTAGCAGTTGCCAGTGTGGCACTTGAAAAAGCACCTCAAGGATCAATTAGGCAGCCAAGTATCAGGATAGTCTAAACTCTGTTCATTTTCTTATGAATATTATCTGACAATTGGATGGTACAATTCGGTACAATTTTTGTTGAACAACTGTAGGGTGAAAATGCTGTGTGTCAGTCTTTGGAATGACAGCTCTGCAAAATTTCTACGCCTGTATTTTTCATTATAATTTTGGGGAACTCCGACACACAACGTAAAATTTTTGTTGTTGTCCATCTTTGATGGGAACGAAGTGCATGGCCACGTCGGTGGCGCCGCGTCGTGTTGCACCATCGCACAACGCGCGGCCACACTGTGTTGTGTGGGAGTCGCGGTGTGCCTCGTCAGCGAGCTGCCTCTCTCGCACTCACACAGTGGGCCAGAAGACCGGCAAACGCAGGCGGACAAAACTCTAGACGCGTTTTGAGCTCCAGAGTCGCTTGCTTAACAGGACTCGAATCGGACGTGTGACCCCACCGGTGGATTCCTCGGTCGGAGTGCAATCCTCGGGTGGGGTCGTATGTTCGGTTCGAGTCCCATTTAGCGACTTCAGAGCTCAAAACGCGTCTAGAGTTTTTGGGCCCACTGTGCGACGTCGCGCTGGACGGCGCGGCGGGCCCAGGCCGCCCAGGCTGGGGGAGCACTCGCCCATGATCCGTGATTCGCCGAAGCTGTGTCTAGCTGAGTCGAGCGGAGTTGATCGTGACGCATTTTCGCAGCTGGTGCCTCCAGCCTGCTCAGCTTCTCGGCCGTTCCCGGCCCACTGTGCAGACCCCACTCTGGCTCTGAGCTTGCTCCAGCCTAGAGCTCATGGCTCCAAGCAAGAGGGGAAAAAAAATTATGCTGCAACCTACACAAAAAGAAACTTACACATTATCCAAAAATGTCAAAATTTAAGTTTTTCTCCGTCTTTTCTGTTACAATAGACCTCTACCTAGGTCTTTTGTACTCGGGGAAAAAAATCTCCTAGATGTTTTACGGATGCCACGAGGCTGGCATATAAATCGAACTGCGATAGCATAAAAAGAAGAAACAGTTTAAAAATATTAAGTGACATGCGGGAAAAAAAAAAAAATTCACACCTCTGACCAGGTGGAATTCCTCAACAACATCTGTCCGCTCCGAGGGGGCGTCCAGTTCCAGGGACCGCCCAGTCGCGTTGATACTGGAACTACTGGAACCTCGTTACGCCCCACCGCCAGCATTTATGGGATCAATTGACTGGAAAACGTCTTTCTGCTCGGGCCTAAAGGTCCTTCCCCCTCAAAGGCCGCCTCTGGACCCGCCCCTGCATGCAGTGCGTGCGCTGCGTTGTCGGCGACCTTGCCGTTGACCGCGTTGACGCGTTGACCCAGTGCGGCGGCAGGCTGCCGGCAGTGCGGTGGTCGCGCTGGAGTCCAGTGGAGTCGGTGGCCCGTTCGCGCCGTCCGCGCTGTCCGCGCACGGCGCCGCGGCCATATGGCGCTCCAGTCTGCAGCCTCCAGCCGTACATGGGCAGGGGCTGGCCTTGTCCGGGCTGCGCTGGCCTGGGCTGGGCTCCAGGACGAGGAAGGTGTCAGGATGTTAGTCATCCGCGGAAGGTGTGTGTGTGTGTGGGGGGGGGGGTGACCCTCGTCCGGACCGGGCCGATGGAGACATTGGCCCCCTTGTCTTCTCAGCGCGCCCCGCGGAACGGTGGGCAAGAAGACAGGCGGCCAAAGACTTTTAGAAGACTGTTCACACTGACATTTCCCGCGGGAATACGGATGTTTGTTACGGACTGCCCCAGCCTCCCTTTTGCAAAATTTTCAAGCGGTTTATCCCTTCTCGTCGCTTTGTAATCTCTCAGACAAAATTACTAAAAATCTGTGACAAGGAATACACTCTTGTCATGTAGACAAAATGTCCAAAACTTAATTTATTTCTGTCGACTGGTGTTTGGGTGTAGACTATACGATCCACTGCTGGCCGTGCTGTCACTCGTTCCGGTTGGCGGGCGCCTAGGTGAGGCATGCGAGCCACTCCCTCGCACAGTGGGCCAGAAGATCGGCGCAGGCGACCCTAACTCTACTGTACATCTATTGAGCTCCAGAGTCGCTAAATAAGACTCGAACCGAACGTGTGACCCCACCAAAGAATTGCGCTCCGAACGAGGAACCCATTCATGGGGGTCAACACGTTCGGTTCGAGTAGCGACTCAGGAGCTCGAAACGCGTCTATTGAGTTTTTGCCGCCGGTCCTCTGGCCCACTGCGTGGCGGCGAGGCGAGCAGGTGGACAGAGCGAAAGGGGAGACGTCGAGGGGCTCCTGTCATACGTGGTGCCGATTCGGTCGAGACGGCCTGCCGCGGTGTTCCTTCAGCTCCTCCCTTCCCCTCCTCTCGCCGGTCGGCGACCCCAACTGCCCTGCACGTTTCCTGCGTGTACATCGCATACGCCCCTGCGTACAGCCATCACGCATTGAAGGGACACACACACACACACACACACAGTAGGAAAAAAAAGAAAGGACGAGTGAATTGTTGCTGTTGTTCAGAGGCCGCGCTTCCCGGGAGTATATTCAATCATCTCTCTGCAGCGCGCTACGGTCTTGGGAAAGGGGGGGGGGGGTCGTACCGCGTGGATCCGCGGCCCCCCGTGGACAGTTTAATATCGACCTCCCCCGTTGATAATCACAATGATTGGACCCTGGGCGGGACGAGCCCCGTGTCCTTAGCGTGGGCCCCTTGAGGCGCCCCCCGCGGGCGACATCACGGCGGGCCAGATGACCGGCGGCGCAGGCGGCCAAATTTCAAGACGCGTTTCGAGCTCCACAGTCGCTGAATAGGGCTCGAACCGAACGTGTGACCCCACCAACGGATTCCTCCTTCGGAGAGCAACTTTTGCCTCCTTGCCGTATCCGCCGCTTGCTGAGGGGAGAGGGTCTCTAGCGACAGCTTTTCTAGGGCGAGAAGAACCTCCAAGACTCCAAAACGGCTGGACTGGGCGCCGCGATGTCGTGGCCGCCGTGGACGTCATGGACGTTATTTCGGCCCTCGCGCGATTAGATTGGCGTTATCATTAATGCAGCGCGGGCCGGCCGGTGGAGCCTAGCGGAGCCGTGCAGTGTGATCGAAGCGCCGCGTTCGTCGCTGTCTGTCTCTCTCGCACTCGTGCGGTTGATCCGAGAGAGAGAGAGAGAGAGAGAGAGAGAGACAGAGAGACAGAGAGAGAGAGAGAGGAGAGTGCGTCGGGAAGTCCTCCTGTAAATGGCGTCCTCGGTGGCGGGCGACGGCGTAGCACATAAATAGACGCCGCCGCGACGCCAAAGCGCGTGCGCTATGACGGACTCCTTGGAGTGCACCGCGGCGTGATTCCGTGAGTCCTTTTCATCGCTCTGTCTCTCTCGCACTCATGGGCGCCTCTTAGAGGTGTGTCAGAGAGAAAGAGAGAGAGGGAGGAAAATAACTCTCGGAATCAGTCTACCGACAATGCAATGCCCGAGCCGACCGTCACCTTTCGAAAAGATCCATAAGGTCTCGTTAGGTTAATGCACGGCATCATTCGATATTCCGGAACCGTTTTAATTCCCATATTGAACTCAAGAAAAGAAATATGATAGAAAAGTAAATTTTTGTCGCAGAGTGTATACTTGCGAGTGGGCCGCCGCGGCGGGGTAGGCGGGGCGGGTGACCCCTGGCGACCCCGTGCGGCTAGAGGAGGACGGACGGCGCGTTGCTCTGGCTGCGACTGCTGCGACTGGGCGTCGCGAAACTCTCGCCTTGTCTTTGACAGTGGCGTAGCGTAGCTTGACGCCTCCATGGAGGCATATGGGTGCGAGAGAGACAGAGCGACAAAAACGACCCTCCGAATCGGTCATGCTACTAATGTCGTCCTCGTTCCGGTGTGGTGTCTTGAAGTGCGGCTTTTGGATCCGAGGCGCACAATGAATCCAGTGGTGTGAGATCGAGCTCCGGCGTCTCCTATACTCCTACGTCGCGATCCTTAATAATTCGGCGCGGCAGTATTTGGCGCATTGTTGGCGTGGGGAGCGGCAGGTGGGCAGCTGCAAGCTGATTCCGAGCTCTCTCTCTTCTCTCTCTCTCTCCCGCTCCGGTGCGAGAGAGACGGAAGCGGCGTTCAACCTGCTGTGGTCTGCGGCCACCATCTCCATCACACCATCGCGCGCTCTTTTATAAAGAAGCGTCGAATAGACTAAAACCGCATTCGTTTCATTTGATTTTTTCTTTGGCTCTCCGCACCTCTGGATGGAAAACCGCTGAAAGTTTTGGTCGGTTTGACTTGGCGTTGGCAGTGTAGGACAGCCATGTGCCCAGAGACGGAGAGAGGCGGCTGACAGCCTTATGGCAGCGCTTTGGACGCTAATTGTCGGGCAGAGGCGTAATTTTCTGTCCAATTTATATTGGTATCCGGTGGCGGCGCAGCGACTGTTATACAGCGCGGCGTGTCGCTGCAGTCGCTCTGTGTGGGATTTGTTTCTTGGACACAGTAGAACATTTGTCGTGGATGACGAGGGATAGTCGCTGCCACCTGACGAGGAAGGACTGCGTGCGAGGCCTGCAGAGTCACGTGCAGCGCTTCAGGCGCGCCATTAAAAAATAAAATAATTGTTGAAAAACGCCGGATGGTGCGTTTCGGAGCTGAGGCGGCCGGCCGCCTGGTGGGCCGGCAGTCCCGCCACGCGGCCGCGTCCTCCGGGACTGCCCGGCCGCCAGGCTGTTGCTGCGCCCCCAGCCTAATGAGCGGGAAGCGGGTCGAAACGGAGCGAAACGGCTCGGTGACCAGAGAGCTGCAGTCTATTTGTGTACATTACGATCCCGACCTGCTCCGGCGCGCCCGGCGCGGCGGCCCCGCTAGCCCCGCCCGGTCCGGCCTCCAGTCCTACCTGGCTATCCACTTCCCACCGGGGGGGTCGAGCGTTCAAGTCGCATAGAGCGGACCCATGAAGCTAGCCGCCTCCTCTGCATATGCGCGAGGTTGGCTTGTTTGGGCGAGGCGGTGCAAAGATCGTCTCGGTCGCCAAAGTCGGTGCCGCTGCACGCGGCGGCGCGGGGCCTGCACCGCTCTCAAGGTTCCCGACGCAGTGCCGCGTGCGCAGCGCGCAACGCGGACAGCGTCGTCGCCCTGTCTCTCTCGCTCGCGGGGCGCTGCAGCGCGGGTGCGAGAGAGACAGACGAGACGCTGCTGGGCGGAATCAGTCTGTTGCGCTGCGGGCCGCACGGCGCGCACGGCCTGTGTAACGGTTGGCGTGCACCACTGGAGGCGGCGTGGCGCCGGTCTGCGGCCGGAGGGTCCTCGCCGCGCCTAGAGACCCTCCCGTGAGAGATGCGCCAGACCATCGAAAATCCAGCGCTGTGATTGGTCAGGTGTAAACCGCTCGGCCGACCCTCGAGAATGACCCTGTGCGAGGCTACGGTATGAGAACAGTGGTCTGCGGAGTAGTCGTGTTGTGAACGTTGAGCAGACAATTAAAACAATCAAATACCTTTTACTTACTTCTTATTCTTGAAAAAACTAAAAAAAAATAGTATAATCTTCCATCCGTTTTATTTCCACATCCACTGCTCAGTCGCTCCTCCTGCCTACGTCTTACGTCACATTCCGTCCCGAACTCCTCACGGTTTTGATTCTCATACCTAGCCTCGCCCGGCGTGCGTGCAGACCACTTACACCAGGGCCAGTTCTGGCGCATCTCTCACGGGAGGGTCACTAGCCGCGCCACGCCGCGCCGAGGCACTGCTTGGCGTTGAACTTGAACCTGGTGCCGCCGCGCAGAGCGTCGTGTTCTCGCGTCCTTATTCCTGCCGCTCTCGTGTCGATGAGGGAAGACCCACTCAGCCACGTTATCCGTGGGCGGCGCGTGCGTGTATGTATTTGGTTTTGTGGGCACCTTTTTGGCGCGGCCAGTCCTCTTCTTCTTCTTCTTCTTCTCGTCTCCTTCTCCTCCTCTCTTTCTCCTCCTCTTTCTATCCTTCCCCTCTACTCTTCTGCCCTCCCGTTTCCCTTCTATTCTCCTTCTTCTCCTTTCGTTCTCCTCCAATCCTTTTCGTCTTCCCTTCCTCCCCATTCTCTTCCTCTCGCCGTCGTCCTCCTTCCTTCTTCCGGCCGGTGGGCGTTGCGGTGACGTCATCGCCGTGCTGCTATTGGACCAGTCTGTTGTTCCAGTGGCGCGACGCGCGGACCACGGCACAGTGGGTCAGAAGACCGTTGAGGCTGCCAAAATTCTAGACGCGTTTTGAGTTCCAGAGTCGCTAAATAGGACTCGAATCAATTGTGTGACCCCACCACCAATGCATTCCTCGTTTGGAGAGCAATCCATTGGTGGGGGTCACACTTTCGATTCGAGTCCCATTCAGCGACTCTGGAGCTCATAACGCGTCCGGAATTTTGGCCCACTGTGCTTCAAAATGTGGGTGCGTCTTTAGCTAACTGTTATTTTCCCAATTAGTCATCAGTGCGGACTCCGTTTGCATGGAGCGCCTCTAAGTGGCGTGACGAAGTGCTAAGACTATCAGTCTGCCGGTCGAGCCACCGCCGCCTCCGTCTGCAGACTGAGAGTTGTCGCTCTGTCTCTCTCGTACCCACACGGAACGCGCCATGAGGGCGAGAGAGCGGCGAGAACGACGACTCTCAGTCTGCTGCCCGGCAAAGTCCTCTCTTTGTTTTTGACTCGGCGGCTCTGCGGCTTTGCGGAGGCACAACTTGTCCCGCCGCTCGGCTCTCTCGGCCACCGCGAGAGAGAGATATCTCCATCCATCCGCCTGGCCGGCCTGGGCACGCCCACGGCCGCGCCGCGTAGCCGCGTCACACGGATCTCTGGTTGTCGTCAACATGACACTGCCAATGAATGACACCTGTCCTGGCAGCCCGATGCCGAAGGACCGCTTCTGTCTCTCTCGCACTCATGGGGCGTCCCGTGCGGGTGCGAGAGAGACAGAGCGACGAGGACGACCAATGGCATGGGCCGTACGTAGCCGTACGTGCAGCGGCGGGCCGCGGCGGGCCCCTGGGCGGCGCGCGGTCACACCGTGGTCACCGCCATGACTCCGCGCCCCGCCGTCGCTCTGTCTCTCTCGCACCCACACGGCACGCCCCACGAGCCCCACGAGCCCCACGAGTGCGAGAGAGACAGAGCGAGCCTTCGGAAGCAGCCTGCTGCCGACTGAAGCCGGTCGACCGGATCGGCAACGTCAATTGCCCTTCCACTCTCGCTGAAAGAAGAAAAAAAAAGTGGTAAATAATCGCATTACTGCGGTCGCGCGCGCGAAAACTAACTTTCTCTTTCTCTCTCGCTCTCTCTCTCTCTCTCTCTCTCTCTCTCTCTCTCTCTCTCTCTCTCTCTCACACACTCTCTCTCTCTCTCTCTCTCTCTCTCTCTCTCTCTCTCTCTCTCTCTCTCTCTCTCTCTCTCTCTCTCTCTCTCTCTCTCTCTCTCTCTCTCTCTCTCCTCCCGACGTATGTTTTCTGGCACATCATCATAGCATCCTAAGCAAACGGCAGCCCGATGGCGCGAAGGTGACCGATATGCCTGAGTCAAGAACCATGTGGCATGAAACGACCTGCTTAGTGTTCGGCACGTCCAGCAGGTGGCACAGTGGAAATTGTATGGACATGTGGAGGCTTAACGTTCAGCACGTGGAGGTTTAACATTCAGCATGTGAACTCGCATCCTGAACGCAGATCGTAGTATCGACTGTACGGTTCCGACGTCCTTCTGATTATCGCCGGTTTACGACTCATTGCGACACGTTGCGTGAGCCGCCCGTTTGTTTTTCTTGGCCGCTGCTGCCTCGACAACGGCAGGCGGGCCGGCCGCCTTCATCCTTTATCAGGAAGCGGCTCGACGCGTTTATTGGACAAATTGGCGGTCCTGCAGCGCGGCATAGCATAGGCACCGCGGCGCGCTCGGACTCGCGCAGACGCTTTGGTGTGAGACGCTCATCTCCCGCGCCCCGCCCCGCCTTGCCACGCACCTTGATCAGCGAGCTTATCGGTTGTAGTACCTGCCGACGCACCAGCTCCCCTTTCTCTCCCCCCCCCCCCCAACAATTCCCTTGTTGTTTCAATCTCCGCTCCTATTATTGCGATGATCCGTCGGGCCGGCTGGTTAGCGCAGCGAGACAAGGCGCGACGAGGCGAGGCGCGTTTATGTCGGTCAGCGATCCCGCGCGGAAACAATGATGTCTACGACGGCCACTTCCCGCGCCGATGCCCCTACCCTACCGCCCTTCCCCCCGTGGCTTGTGACATGGGCGTGCCGTGACTATGGCGGCGCCATGCTCCTCCGGTGTCGATTCGGAATGCCTGCCCTCCTCCTCCTCGCCCTCGACTCGGATTTCATTTTCCGATTCCAATCTGCTTTGGCGGCGCGGTAGGCGGTGCCCTCAAGACCGCGTCCTTCGGCCTTCGGCTTATAGGCCTTCGGTCCTCCGGAAGGACTTAGTCAACCTGTTAGTGTTGCACTGTTATGCACAACTGGATGGAATGTCACTCGAATTTGCGCGATTCTGCGTATAATAATTTAAACGGAGAAATTGGGCATGGTGTGAGTGTACGAATCGAATTGTTCATCTACATTTCCTGTGTATACGCCACTGGTGTGGAAACCCATCCGCGATACGGTGCTCTCTCTCCTCTCTCTCTCTCTCCTCTCTCTCTCTCTCTCTCTCTCTCTCTCTCTCTCTCTCTCTCTCTCTCTCTCTCTCTCTCTCTTCTCTCTCTCTCCTCTCTCTCTCTCTCTCTCTCTCTCTCTCTCTCTCTCTCTCTCTCTCTCTCTCTCTCTCTCTCTCTCTCTCTCTCTCTCTCTCTCTCTCTCGGTCGCACCTCGACGACGCCCCCGTCCTCGCGGGGCGTTTTATGAATGAGGCTCTGGCGCGTTTTGTTTCGGAAAACGGACCGGCCGGTGCGCGGCGTGGCCCGGCGTGGGCCGTGGGACACTGTCGGCAGCGGCACGGCCGCGGATTTTATTTTCTTGCACAATTAAATGCCGGCTTGCGCTGCCGTCCCGAGCTTTCTGACCGAGCTGAGCGTGCTGAGCCGATGGCGAGGTCGCGGTCCGCGCAGCACCCCTCGCTCGGGTTCCCGATCCGCGTCTCCAGTGCCGGCACGCGAGCCGGCCATCCGCCGCGGTAAGCGGGCCGCCATGCCGGACAGCTCCTCCTGGTCGCTGTCTGTGTGTGCGTGAGAGAGAGAGAGAGAGAGAGAGAGAGAGAGAGAGAGAGAGAGAGAGAGAGAGAGAGAGAGAGAGAGAGAGAGAGAGAGAGAGAGAGGAGTCGAGCTGTGGCGCACAGTGGGCCAGAAGACCGGCACAGGGGCGATACGCACGCTGTCTCTGTCTTCCAGTGATCAGAGGATCAGTTGGTCTAAGCGGCGCTTAAGGATGAGAAATTTGTCCGGCGGGGCTCTATGCCGGGCGGGGCTTACCTCGACGAGACGCCGCCGTGCTGCACCGGATTTCCGGTGTCTATTTCTTGTAAGCGCGCGACGAGCGCGTTTTGTTACTCCCACGGAAAATGGATTCCATAGCCTGGCTATGATTTGGTGGGGTGAAGCCCCGAGCCTCTGCCGCTCGCGCCCACGTCGAGGCGGGTCCTTATGCGCCGGTGGCGCTCATGTCAGGACCCCCGAGCGGGCGGGTCGTATTGGCCGGCCGGCCGCTTCAGAGAGACCTCACAGCGACCCGCTGTTGTAAGCTCCACTGATTGATACAGTGAGTGAGTGAGTGAGTGAGTGTGTGTGTGTGTTTGTGTTCGTGCGCGCCTTGTAATCTGCCCACGCCATGCCTCTTACGAGGCCTGTGGAGCGCCCGCGTACGCTGATTTCCTGCGCTGTCTGTCTGTCTGCCTGTCGGACTTCCCTTCTCGACTAATAGGCCTGACTATTAGGCGGGCCGTTGGCAGCCTAAATGCGGTAGGCAGGCCCCTCCTGAACACAGCAGTCTGGGCGGGCAGCCTGTGCACAGTGGGCCTAAAGAGCGGCGCAGGCGACGGCGTTTTGAGCTCCAGAGTCGCTAAACGACTCGAACCGAAGGTGCGACCCCACCAATGGATTCCTCGTTCGGGGAGCAATCGTGGGGTCACACGTTCGGTTCGAGTCCCATTTGGCGACTGTGGAACTCAAGACGCGTCTAGAGTTTTGGCCGCGTCCTCCGGTCTTCTGGCCCTCTGTGCCGCGGGCAGCGGAGTGACCAACAGGAGGGAGTGGGCGAGTGTTGAGTGTGAGCGGTTTGCCGCGCCAGTTTTACACGCTTGGCGCCTCCGCGTTGTAAACGCTGTCGAACTAACCGTCACCAGTCACTGAGGCATGTTTTATGCGTACTTCAATAAACAGACGTCAACAAGTTCCTCCATTGCGAAAGATTCCCTAAGTTCTGTACGGAATATGGGACGTGACAAAAAAAAACGGACCCTCCCGTTTTGGCTCTCCGTCGCTTTCCGTGGTAGTCCCCATAAGTATCTCATGGAAAAGTTGTACAGACGGTCCAGGTCAAATATTGACAAAAAAATTTCTGTACCTTTTTTTCTGTTTTTTTTCCCACTAGTGTGCTTGGGTGGGGGGTTTTGCTTTTTCTTTGCCACCTTTTCCGTTGACTCTTGCGTCGTGCCTATTTCCGGAAATGTCCATATCTACGTGGCAGATGAAGTTAGGTGTGTGTGTGTGTCTGTGTGCGGCTTGGTGTGTGCGCGCGTCGCGCTTGGCGTTTGCGTAGCGCCGCTAGTCACACAAGCGTCTTCCCGCGAAGAGTGTGGTCGCTGTGATTTGGGCTGGAGGCGGCGTGGCGTGCCCCTGGCCACCACTCCGCCCTTTCCGCATGTCGCTCGCAATGAGCTCTGGATGAGCCACTTATTCCCACGTCACATCATCGACGGCAAGGGGCGGGGCGGGGCTGCCTGGGGCGCGATAATGTGTGTTATTTCCGCGCGGCGTCTTTAGCGCCGTTTGTTGACACTCGCAGACCCGGCCCACCCCACCCCGCACAGTGGGCCAGAAGAGCGGCGCATAGGCGGCCAAAACTGTAGGCGCGTTTTAAGCTCTAGAGTCGCTTAACAGGACCCGAATTGAACGTGTGACCCCCACTAATGGATTCCTCGTTCGGAGAGCAATCCATTGGTGGGGTCACACGTTCGGTTCGAGTCCCATTCAGCGACTGTGGGGCTCAAAACACGTCCAGAGTTTTGGCCTTTATATTTTATTTTTGCATAAATCCCATCGGCTTTTATTTTGTAACCATGGCTCTGCAGCAGCGGCGCGCCCTGCCGTAACTCCATACATGACTCGCTGCTCGTTGACGCGTGCACTGCGCAGTGCTTCGTCACTCTGCCCCTCTCGCACCGACGCCCCACGCGTGCGAGGGAGACAGAGCGACGAACGGAGGCACCCTGCTGTTCGGAATCGGCCTATGCAGTTCAGGGTAAGCTTGTTAGCGGCCCCTCCGGTTGGTTCCGGACAGGACCCCTCCCTCCCCGTGCGGACAGACCCGACCACCCCGTGGCGCAGGACCTCTTTCCCGCTACGGCTGTGGCACGCAGCAGCCTGTCTCTCTCACACATCGGGACAGAAAGAGTAACACGGCGACCGCACTGGACCGCACCCGCGGACAGCCAGCCGCACCGACCACAATAGGAATTGCATGGGACGAGTTTAACGCGCCGCGCGCTCTTGCTCTATGCAAATATTTTTTATTACTTGGGGCGCATGGAGAGAGGGGGTAGTGTCAAAACACGGTAGGGGGGCACCTTGGGAAAGGGCAAGAGTGGGTGGCGGGGCGCGGGGGCCCGGCGAAGGGTAATGTCAGTTGGTGACGATGTCGCGAGCGATGAGAGCGCGCTCCTTACTGACCCAGTTTGTCCTTCCCCCTCCCCCCTCCTCGCCGCTTCCCCCGCACGGCAGTGTGCGTTTTCGGAAGTGCGTCGCAGCGGCTGGTGCGGCTGATGCTGGAGTGTGGGCTAAAGGTCAGAGCGGATAGGTCGAATAGGTTGGGTCGCCACGCCACGAACGTCGCACAGTAGCGGGCCAGACCGGCGAAGGCGGCCAAAACTCTAGACGCGTTTTGAGCTCCAGAGTCGCTAACCGGGACTCGGCCCGAATGTGTGACCCCCACCAATGGATTCCTCGTTCGGAGAGCAATGCTTCTGTGAGGTCGTACGTTCGGTTTGAGTCCCACTCAGCGATTCTGGAGCTCAAAACACATCCGCCTCCACCGGCCCTCTGGCCCACTGTGCGTCGGGAGGAAGCGTGGAGGAAACCTCCGAGCATCGGTGCGGCCCTTTCCAAAATGAGTCCTCGTTGCAGACGAATTTCCCAACCAAATTTCGTTGCCGCCCTGGATGGCTCGCTGCCTGCCTGTCTGATGCAATGGTTTGAGGCAACGGGCGCAACGGGCGCCCGGCCGGCGACGCCTGACTGCGCTCGCAGCAGTGAAGGTAATTCCAGGTGCAGCCGGCAGAGGCGCTGAGACGGCCGAGCGGAAAGCTAGGGTTGCCACTCCTGCCCGAAGAGCGGCGCAAGGTGCTGAAGATGTGGAAAGTGGAAGGGTGTACCCAAACGGGCGGCTGGATACTTAACGTTGCCATCCGTTGCTCGAAAGCGCGTCGTAGTGCAACCAAATGAAACCCGAGGGTTACCATTGCGTTGTTTGCCGTAGTTTCCCATTGTTATGGGATTGATCCTCGGCGACGCAGCCGCAGTCCTCGCGGCACAGTGGGCCACCGCGGTGCTTTGGTGCAGTGGCGCGGCCGCGGCGGCGCGCTTAGTATTCCACGGTGTCGCCGCGGACGGGCGGCCACCCTAGCTTTTCTGGAGCACGGCCGGGCTGGCTGGGCCTTGATGAACTCGCCGCGGCCACCCTACAGGCCTCCAAGGCCCTGCGGCTCGAAGGTCGCGGTGCCGGTGGCTGGCCCACTGCGCGGCCGACGGTCCCCGACGTCCGGAGGAACTGAAGGCGACGAAGAGCCCCTGCCATGGCCAGGGTAGGCCGCCCGCCCCACTCGGCTGCACGGGGAGTGCCTACCCCCTTGACGGGTTGGGGTGGGGCACTTTGAATGGAGCGTACAGTTTGATTAGCGAGCGAGGCCTGTGTCTTTGGGCACCTTATCAGTGTGTAGGTATTTGTGTGTGTGTGTGTGTGTGGGGGGGGGGGGGGGGGCGTCGTATCACGCGTACGCAGTGTGGTGGAGCGCAGTCAATATTGACAGGTGCTCATGTTAGTACTCGGTCGGTGTGGTCGCGCTGCCTGCGTGGTGTCCGGTGGCGGCTGAAGCCTGCTCTGTCACCCACTCCGCGCTAAGCCCCGTCTGTCTGTCTGTCTGTCCGTCCGTCCGCCCGTCTTTTCCTCCCGCACACAACACGGTGCCGTCGCCGGGCCGCTTCGGCCGCGGAGGATGCGCCGCTGCACGTGGGAGCCGCGCAGCGCCGCCGCAACAAGGCCGGCGGCGCCGAACCGCCGAACCTCGCTCTGTCTCTCTCGCACTCATGGGGCGGCCCGTAGAGGCGCTCCAGCACAATGGGCCAGAAGGCTTGTTGAGGGAATCAAAGTCCCGGACGCGTTTTGAGCTCAGAGTCGCTAAATAGGACTCAAACCGAGCGTTTGACCCCACCAATGGATTCCTCGTCGAGGGGCATCGAGATGCTTGGCTCTCGCACAATGGCCAGCTCGCTGGCCGCGGCGGCGTGGCGGCGCCGGGAATCGAACCCGGGGTGGGCAGGCCGCGTCACGACGCCGTAGGTCATCCCGGGCGGGGCGGGGCCGCACGGCCGGAGCAGGATCCTCTCCGGCTTGTGGTCCCCGCCGACAGCAGCAGCAGCGGCGGGCGAGGCGTGGCGGCGCACAGTGTGCCGCGCGCACGGAACGGTCTGGCGGCGGCGAAACCGGAAAGAACAATTTAGCGCCGGTCCGCCAGAGAAACGGTGCAGCACGACGACCCAGCGCGCGGCCCTTCGTGGGCCCTTCCCGCGGCTCCTCCCTCCTGCCCCCCCCCCTCCCTCCCTCCTCCCCCCCTTCCCTTTCCCTTTGTGCCTCGCCCTTCCCTTGGGCCAATAGCAGTGTACACGAGTGTGCAGTTTGGTTGATCGGATGGGTTGCCGCCTGGATGCATTATGGACAACTTGCAACATTTTAAATCCATTCAAAATCCATTTTGAATCCATTAATACCATTGTAAACCCATCCTGAATCCATTTTAAACCCATTTTAAACCCATCTTAAATCCATTATAAACACGTCCCAAATCCATTTTGGACCCATTTTAATCCTAGTTTAAACCTATTTCACACCCATCCAAACTCATTTCCGACGGACGGCGAGGCCAGCCACTCCCCACGTCGACCGCGCCGCGACGGCGTGGTTGGCGGTGGCCGGCCGGCCGAGGCGAACCAAGGTGAACGAAACAAATCGGCGGCCGGGCCCCTTGGGTCCGCTCCAGTCCCTCGCAGCGACACGGTGCTCGATACACTCACTCGCCGGCCGGAAGTCCTAAAGCACGCGAAGCTCGCGGCCTTCCCCGCCACTGTCCCGTCCTCCGCAGCGGCGTCTCGCCGACTTAAGGTGGGCCAGAAGACAGGCAGGCGGCCAAAACTCTAGACGTCGCTCCAGAGTCGCTTAATGGGACTCGAACCGAACGTGTGACCCCCACCAATGGATTCCTCATTCGGAGAGCAATTCTTTGGTGGGGTCACACGTTCGGTTCGAGTCGTGTTAGCGACTAGGGAGCTCTAAACGCGTCTTTGGTTTCGGCCGCCTGCGCCGGTCTTCCGGCCCACTGTGCGACAACCCCTAACGCTCGTCTGTTCCTGTTGTTTCATGTCTCGCCCTCCTCCTTCTCTCTCTTATCCCTTTTTGGCCCCATGGACACAGTGTGCAAGCAGGATGCCCGGCTGGCACGCGCTCCGCGTCCCACGCACCGCGGCCTCCTGTCTGGACTCGCGCCGTCGCTCTGTCTCTCTCGCACCCTGACGGCACGTCCCGCGAGAGAGACAGAGCGACGAACACGCGCTGTTCGGAAGCAGCCTGCGGCGGGGCGGTGCGCGCGGTATTCGGAAGCAGCCTGCGGCGGGGCGGTGCGCGCGCTGTTCGGAAGCAGCCTGCGGCGGGGCGGTGCGCGCGGTATTCGGACGGAAACGGACGCCGCGCGGCGCGACACCTGCACACTGATTCCGAGAGTCGTTTTGTCTTGTCAGCCTGTCTCTCTCGCACCCATACGGGGCGCCCCGTGAGTGCGAGAGAGACAGAGCGACGGATGCGACTCACGGAATCCGTCTGCTGCAGCGGGGTGTGCATGTGCAGGGCGGGGCCGCGGCGGGCTGGCCGCGCTAGCCGCGCCTACAGCCGGGCTGCTGCAGGCTGATTCTGAGAGTCTGTCTCTCTCGCACTCACGGGGGCGGCCCGAACAGGTGTGAGAGAGACAGGCTGACAAGACAAAACGACTCTCGGAATCATCCTGCAGCTGCATCGCACTGTTATCTCGCCGCCATCGCCGTGGCGCTGCACTGCACGACGGCGAGACTCCAGGCAGACCACTCCATGGAGTACGTGTAAACGCGTTGACGTGGGGCGCACTATGGGCCAGAAGAAAGGCGCGGACGGCTAGACGCTAGTCGCTAATGGGACTCGAACCGAACGTGTGACCCCACCGATGGATTGCCCTCCGAACAAGGAATCCATTGGTGGGGTCACACGTTCGGTTCGAGTCCCATTAAGCGACTCTGGAGATCGAAACGCGTCCGGGATTCTGACCGCCGCTCCACCGGTCTTCTGGCCCACTGTGGGGCGGTGCGTGCCGTTTGCAATGGACGGTCTAATAACCCAGAAGCAGGCCGGCTCGCCTGACGGCTGACGCGGGCTGACGCGGCCTGACACGGCCTGACACTGGAGCTGACTCGCTGACCCTGCCCGTGGCCCCCTCGGTTGGTTTGCAGTGCACCAACACCGCGCCGGCGTCCGGACGTGCACGGTGTGCCAGTGCTCTGGATCGGCCGGGCCGCGCAGCCGCGCACACGTTACAGGAGCGCTTGGTTCTCTATCAGGTCAGCGCTAGCCGTCCGTTGACCTAGAAGCGGGTCGAACAGAACAGACTTGAACATGATTTTGAAGGCCGGGCGGAGCAGGCTAGGGACATGTCGACGTTTTCCTCTCGTTGCGCCCGCAGAGTACACAGGGGCCCCTTTGTTTTCTGAGACCTGGTCTAGTCTAGGCTGGTCCCGGGCCCTGCCTGCCTGCCACCGCTATCCGGTGGAGGAGGAGGAGATAACGGGGGAACGTACGTACGTGTGTTTTACCAGCGCGACTCGGCTAGGCTCAGTTGCTCAAAAACACGAAACAAAAAGAAAGAAAAAATATGCGTGTAGTGTTTATATTCTTAGAAATGTTCCCCTTGACAAACCTATGTCGACGTGCTGCTATACTCTTCTTTTTTTGCGGTGTGCCGAGCAAGGCCAAGCGAAGCATGTCGTCGCGTGCCTCTTCATAAGGAGCCCCCTAAATGGAGGGCTGTGGACTTCCCCGCGTAACGTGACGCTCCCCCTCCTCCCTTTTTCAAAGGGCGGATCCAGATATGAGTTCGCGGAGGGGAGGGAGCGCTAAAGTTGCCTATACCTTTCAGGACGCCCCCATTTCCCCCTTCGCCCCACGACTCCGGGCCTAATGTTGTCCCCGGCGTGCTGTCGTGGGTTCGAATCCCCGCTCTCCGACATCCTGTTTTTTCTCATCCCCTCTCTTTCTCTGTGTCCGTTGCAGGGTGCGGCCGCAGATCGCGCGTGAGGTGATCGACGCGTGCCGCGTGTGCACGGCCGTGACGCCCGGCGAGCCGCAGGTGACGCTGGGCTCGGACAAGGCCTTCACCTACGACTACGTGTTCGACATGGGGCTGGACCAGGGCACCGTCTACGACACGTGCGTGCGCGACCTGGTGGAGAGCTCCCTGGACGGCTACAACGCCACCGTCCTGGCCTACGGACAGGTCAGTCAGCCTGTCACGCACAGTGGGCCAGAAGACCGGCGCAGGCGGCCCGAAACTCTCGTCGCGTTTTGAGCTGCGAAATCGCTGAACAGGACTCGAACCGGACGTGTGACCCCCAGCAATTGATTCTTCGTTCGGAGAGCAATCCATTGATGGGGTCACACGTTCGGTTCGAGTCTTATTTAGCGACTCGGGAGCTCAAAATAAGTCCGGGATTTTGACCGCCTCCTGCTTTTTTCAAGAGAAAAATTCCTGAACAGAAATTTTTAACATTTCTCTGTTGTCATTTCTTGTTTTCCTCCCCCTATTTCTTTTTTGATAACAAATCAAAGTTGTGGTTATTTTATTATTATTTTTTTGCGATACAGACGGGGTCTGGTAAAACGTATACCATGGGCACTGGCTTCGATGTGGAGCTAAACCAGGATGAAGTCGGCATCATTCCCAGGGCCATTCATCACCTATTCAACGGCATCACTGATAGAACTGCTAGTGCCAGAGAAAACGGAGTGCCCGCCCCTGAGTTCAAAGTGGTTTGCCAGTTTCTGGAGCTGTACAATGAAGAAATTATTGATTTGTTCAATCCCTCTGAGCATTTTTGCAACAAGGTACGTCTTAGACAATTATTGTAAATTGGCACTTGGCCAAAACAATTGTGACTTAAATAAGAGGACAATAACCAAAATTTGTCTCTACTCTTGTACTTTGTAGAACAAGAAGGCTATTAAAATTCATGAGTACCCTGAAGGCGGAATTTATCTGGTGGGTGTCACAACGAAAGCTGTACAGTCTCCAGATGAAGCCCTTCAATGCCTCAGGCTTGGTGCCCTCTCAAGAACAACAGCGTCTACTCAAATGAACTCACAGTCATCTAGGTCACATGCTATTTTCACAATTTACATCAAGCAGGAGAGGGTTGTTAAAATAGAGGTGAGATTGTAGTTTTGTCTTTGGTCTCAATGGATGGTTTTTCTATTATTTACCATTTTCAAATGATGTTTCCTCTCTTTTCTAGAGTAATGAAGACTTTGTAAATGGAAGTACAGAAACTACAAATGAATGTGAAATGTTAACAGCCAAGTTTCATTTTGTTGACCTTGCTGGTTCTGAGAGACTCAAACGTACTGGTGCAACAGGGGAGCGAGCGAAGGAGGGAATTTCAATCAACTGTGGGTTGGTAGGTTCGCTTTGCACTGGTCTTTTTCTCTTAAATTCGCTGCATAAGTTAAGAGCGCCTAATAATCCTCTTTCTCTCTGTTCAGCTTTCCCTAGGTAATGTTATCTCTGCACTTGGGGACAGGTCAAAAAGAGCACTGCATGTTCCATACCGAGATTCTAAACTCACCCGATTACTGCAGGACTCCCTTGGAGGTTTGTTGACATGCTTACATTTTGTGATTGATACATGTAAACAAAGAATATGTTGACCTATTTTTTACTACGTATATTTTATTTGACCAGGTAATAGCCGCACAGTTATGATAGCTTGTGTTTCACCAAGTGATAGAGACTTCATGGAAACGTTAAATATACCCTGAAGTATGCCAATAGGGCACGCAATATTCGCAATAAAGTTATTCTCAACCAGGATAAAAGTTCTCGAACAATTGCAATTTTGCGTGGGGAGATTCAAAGGCTAGAGTTAGAATTGTTAGAATACAAGCAGGTTTGTTTTAGTTTCTGTTCATTAAATTAATTTCCTTTACTTTCATTTTTTCACTTTCATTATGAATCCTCTTTTATTTCATCAGGGTAAGCGTGTTGTTGGGGAAGATGGAATTGAGACCGTTAATGATATGTACCATGAAAATACCATGCTTCAATCTGAAATCAATAACTTGCGCACTCGTGTAAAAGCAATGCAAGAAACAATTGACACATTAACACAAAAGAACACATTGCTACTTGCTGAGAAGGCAACTGGAACATGGATCAATTCAGGTAACTTTACAAATGGGTCTATGTAATTTGTATAGCTCCATGGCACTTTAATTGTTTTGTTGTTGTTACGCTTACAACTATTTCTCGATGAACAGGATCTGACTCAGATATCACTGACATGATAAAGCATTACTTAAAGGAGATCGAAGAATTGCGAGTAAAACTCTTAGAGTCTGAGGCAACCTGTAAGCAGCTGCGGAAGCAAAGCCAGATCAGAGCCTCTCTTAGTCCCAGAGCTGCTATGACAGGGCATTTTGATCAAACTTTTGGATTTGAATCAGACACAAATGGGTTAATACAAGAAGCTAAGAGAGATATACGCAGAGATTTAGAAATTTTATCTACCAAAGGCCGTCCCCCAGGCCCAAAAAGTCAAGATATTGGAAAAGACATCAATGAAGCCCCACTGATGGAGGCGCCTGAATTTGAAAGCGATGAGGATGGTTAGTTGTTTTCTCGTTGTTAATGTTCTTAAATATTTTTCAAATTTGCCTTGTAAAACTGGATGATTTAATGTTTTAGGCAATGATGACTCTGATAGTGACACTGACTCAGAAGAGAAAGCATCAACTCAAATTAAAGTAGAATTAGCAGATCTTACATCAGAGATTGACATAAAGCAAAGGTTAATTGAAGAGCTTGAACTATCTCAAAGGAGGTTAAATTCAATGAAACAGCACTATGAGGAAAAATTAGCTCAGCTGCAGACTCGTATCAGAGCAACTCAAGAAGAGAGAGACAAAGTTCTTGCCTCTATAGGTATGTCATTCATTCTACTGTCAGCCCTAGATTCAACTCAGGAATTCATTTATTATTTAATAAAATTGAATTTTCAATGTATCTTTACTTCAGTTGGGGGACACAACAATCAACAAAATGACAAAGCCAAGAAAGTGCGAGATGAGTACGAACGTAAACTCCAAAACATGCAGAAAGAAGTTGCTAGATTACAGTCTGCTAAGAAAGAGCATGACCGCCTAGCTAGAAGCCAGTCGCAATATGAAAATCAGTTAAAAGGACTCCGCAACGACCTAGCGGACATGAAGAGAACAAAGGTTGGCAGGCACTGATTTACTTCTATGATTAATTTTTTCTTCCTGCTTTTCGACTTTAAAGTTTTACTTTCCTTTTATAACTTTTCTGTGTAACAATTTTTTCTATGTTTATTCATTTTTAAATAGGTAAAATTATTGAACCAAATGAGAGAAGAAACACAAAGGCATAAGAACACAGAAGCCAGGCGAAATCGTGAGATAGCTCAATTGAAGAAGGAGTCAAGACGTCATGAAAATCAAATTCGGTCCCTAGAAGCGGAAAAGCGCCAAAAAGAAGTTGTGCTAAAGAGAAAGCAAGAGGAGGTGACTATGCTGCGGAAACTTGCTAAACCAGGCCTCAGCAATAAGGCGGCAGGTCGTGTAGGAGAAAGACATTGTAAGTATTGGCTTGTGCTTGCAGGGATCAGAAAAATTACCCACCATTGATCTTTTATTATCTTTATGATCATAAAAAATCCTGTTTTAATCTTCCAGCAAAAAAGAGTATATTTTCACCTAAGATAGCTAAGCAAAAATGGCAGAGTGTAGAGAAGAACATCAACAAGGTCGCGCTCAATAAAAGAACTGTTGCTGCAATGGAAAGAGACATGGAAAGGTAAGACTCTATTCCCATAGCTTTTCTCGTATTTCTTTTTTCTTTCTTTCTTTCTTTCTTTCTTTCTTTCTTTCTTTCTTTCTTTCTTTCTTTCTTTCTTTCTTTGTTTCTTTCTTTCTTTCTTTCTTTCTTTCTTTCTTTTCTTTCTTCTTTCTTTCTTTCTTTCTTTCTTTCTTTTCTTTCTTTCTTTCTTTCTTTCTCCTTCCTTTAAAAACTCTAATTATCTGTTTTCTTCTCTAAGGCTGTTGAATGAGCGTGAAGTGTTGAGTAAGACTCTCGATATGAAGCTCCGCAAAAGAGATTCTGCTCGATTGATGAAACAAGATCCGTCCGTCTTGAAGGAATTGGAAGATGAACTAGATGATCTGCAAGCAAACATTGATTATGTCCAAGACAATATCACTGAGGCGCAGCACAGCATAATGCAGTTGGAGGAAAGCAAGGATACTTACGACACTTTTGATGTAACATCACTAACGATGAACATGACAGATTTGGAAGAAGCAGGGTACTTAATAGAGAAATTATACAACATGACTGTGAATCAAAGCTACCTGGCTGCTCAGCGAGAGCTATCAGTTAAGGAACTTGAAGCCCGTTTAAATGAAGTAAGCACCATCTTCATGAATAAATTTTTATTCATAAATTACCCAACAAATAAGTATAATTTAATTACACTCTTCCGTTCCAGCTGGAACAGTCAAACCACCTGCAAGAGCAATTATTACAACATATGTGCAGGAATAATGAACTTGAAATTTTATCTTCTAAACTTACTGCATCGGGTAGCACAAATGGCAGTGGTGGTGCAGCAGGTGGCTCTTCGTCAAGCTCTGGGGCTTCAAGCCGATCCTCTTCACCCGTGGACAAGTGAGTATAGTTTCACCTGTTGAGTGTTGAGTGGGTAGTACAGAACTAATTCTCCTCACTTTTCACATCACATGTACATTTCCCGTTTTCTGTTGTGGTTCACCTCAAGTAGCTTATGTGTTTTTTCACTTTTGTGTGCTCAGTTTAAATGGCAATGCAAAAGACAAAAGCAGCCAGAACAATGTTGGACCTAAAATTCGACGCCGGACTGCTTTACCTGAGGAATTACTCTATCCAACACCTCTTGGGCATTCTGTTAGCACCAGTTCAGTGGGTAGCTCTTCTGTGGGCAGTTCAATGACTACATCAATGACTGCTTCAATGACGAGCTCTGTTGGGCTTCCCACTGGCCTTAGAGACACAAACCCTCCACCGAGTGACTCACTAATGCCTCCACCCTCTTCAAAATCGATCCAACGTGTCCCAAGTGCCCCAGGCTCGTTAAGGTAAGGCAAATTTTTTTTTTAGTACTATAGAACTTGTTTTTTCCCTAACTTATTATTTTGATTTTATAAATGACTCGCTAGCATTTTGACTTCTATCAATTTTTCTTAAACTTGTTCTTTTTTCCTCTAGAAATATGGGAATGAATTTGAAACCAGCACTGACGGAAGTGAAAGCTTCTCCTGTCATGTCAAGAAAGACTTACGATCGCCAAGATTCAACCTCCCCACGTATCAACCGACGTACTATTGTATTAGGTCCAGGCAACTTAATTGGAAAACCGGGTTCCATGTGAGTTTGTTGCATGATGTTCGTGTTAAGAGCTGCAACTGAGTGCAAGACTATTATTATGCTAGTTACACCGTAGTTTGCATGATTTGGGCTTAGAAGTTGTGTTGTCTTTTTTTTTATTTGTTCCAGCATGCATTTGGCCAATTAAGCTTAGATATTTTAAGATTGTTTCATTAGTGCGACCACAGCTCAACAAGATTGTTAAAAAGTAGAAGTTCCCTCAGAGCCTTTCTTCAAGTCCCGAATGCTTTAGACTTGAGAATTTAGCTCTCTTTTGTAGCATTTACCCATTCAACTATTATATCACATGTTGTTGTATAAAGTTTTTCATAAATTGAGTCATTACTGTATGTTAAGAAAAAAGTTTCTTTGTTGGAAACAATATAACTCGTTTTTCTGCATGCTTTCTGTTCCTTTTCTCTTTTATCACTTTTCCTTCTTTTTGTGTTTTTTTTGTGGCTTTTTTTTTGTGGGTATGAGTTTCTCAAAACTGCTCACAGCAATAAATGGAAAACGCACACAATCATTGCACTCATCCCAAAGACCGTAATTAATGTGATACTGTTAAACGTATGGATTAAATATGTAATACTGTAAATGTCATCATATTTAATGTAATTATAAAATATTTTTAAATAAATAAGAAGAGCATTATTAATATGAATTCTAATAATTGCATTACTTCTACCAATCTAATCTGGAATTCAATTGGAAAATTTGTAACTTGTTTCGTTTGTCTTCTTCTGTGTTATATTTTTTACTTTCGATCCCTCTGGGAATCAATACATTGATTTTCTCATGTGGGTTCAAAGTATTTGCCCCTTTCATTTTCTTTCCCTTGTGTCATCTGGCGTTCTGAACATGTATCTTACTTTGAAAAGATGCAGAGGAAATAAAATAAATGTTGTTTTTCCCCTTAGCGTTTTTTATGCATCTTAGTCACCCACTTTGTAAACAGTTGGCACTTATGTCATAAGATTAGAGTATTTGCACGAGACGTTGCATGTGTTTGAATTGAACAATGGGAGTGCTTGAATTTTGCATGCGCTTCTGCTAGCAGTACCCTGCAGTATCTATTTCTGGTGATTGTGTCCTATTAGTATGCATGTTTCAAGATGTTTGAAATACCCTCCTTTGCACCCAATGAAATATTATTCTTTTTATTTGTGGGATTGGGATTTAGTTTACCATTTTATTTAATGATTATTTGACAAAATTATGGGATGGCTTAAGGATTCTAAATGACTTTAATCAACTTTCATGGCTTCAGCAAATATTTCTGCATGAAGTCAGTTTTTCATGAGCTTGTATATTTTTCTGGTGGCAGCTGACACTTTCACAAAGGAACTTGTACTTAATTTTATCTAAATGTGCCAAGTTGTCTGCCTACTAGCAAAACTTTTCCTTTTTTCTCGAGCCATTGATTATCTAACCAATCATCTAACATCAACTAACCCTCCTCACAGGGAGCAGGATCTTGACAAGAGTCCTCCTAATTCTCCACCAACGTACCGTCGTCTCAACTCCCGCGACCGAGATAGAGATGTCAATGTTTTTTCTCGACTGACATCAAGTACCATGCAGAGCAGCGACCACCCTGATCATGGAACCATCACACCTTTCCAGGGCAGAGTAAGTATTAGCTCTTTTCATTTTCAATAATTGCTTGGAAACTCAGCTATTTTGTTGCAACTCATTTTCTATCTCTTAATTTCCTTCATCTGTTTGTTTTGCAGGTTTCAATGAGAGCTCCATTAGTGTGCACTCATGTTGCTGAAGGTCACAAAAGTGCTGTACTTTCAGTGGATGCAACTGATGACCTTATGTTCTCCTCTTCCAAAGGTATGTCACTTATTCTTTTGCCTTTATCTTAGCTTTGTACCCAAGACCACACTAACGTTTATAATTGATTGCAGACTTGACTGTTAAAGTGTGGGACTTGCACTCTGGCAGAGAGACTCTGACTCTCACGGGCCACCCAAAGAATGTTGTTGCAGTAAAATATGATGTCAATAGGAAGCTAATTTTTAGTGTGTCATCAGCTTATATAAAAGTTTGGGACATGAGAGCTAGTGCTTGTATAAAAACGTTAAGGTGAGTATTTATGATTTTTTTAAACCTTTTGTTCTGTGACTGATTTACCAACCTCATGAAATTCTCATTTTTGTTTCAGCTCCTCTGGGCAATCTACAAATGGATCTTTATCATTCACTAACACTGTGAGAGCTTTGCAAATTCCCCCTGGAGAATGTATGATAAATGACATTGCATTAAATCACAATGGTGAAATCTTGTACTCAGCTGCAGGAGATAGAGTGGGAGTGTGGGACTTGAGAAAGTATGTTGATCATTTACTTCTAGTGAGATATTATGGCTGTTGCAGTAGCATTTTTTAACATGTCCTCTCTGTTGGGCAGGTTCATGGAATTAGCCAAACTGAATGGTGGGCACCAAGCAGCCGTTTCATGTCTTGCTGTTGGAAGAGTTTCACCAAATGAAGATGTTGTCATAACAGGCTCCAGAGATCATTACATTAAGGTGATTCCTCTTGCATGGTTCGAATGACCCCCATCATTTTTGGTCTGTGGCTTTGCAACAACATTTTCTTTATTGCAGGTGTTTGAGGTTGTTGATCAAAATGAAGGGATTCTTACACCCAGAGTACGTCTGGATCCTCCGCACTATGATGGAGTTCAATCTTTGGCAATGAGTGGAGGAACCCTGTTCTCAGGTTCTCGTGATTCTTGTATCAAAAAATGGGATCTGTCAAAACCAGAATTAATTCAGGTAACTCCTTTTGTTCTGTAAATGCCAAGTTTTGAATTTGGGGTGGAAAAAAAAAACAAGAAAACTTGATTACGGTATGCCCGTTTAATTTTTTTCTTCTCTTGTGTCGTTACAGTCTATGAATAATGCTCACAAGGACTGGGTGCTGGGTTTATCTTTCATCCCTGGAGGGCCGTTGCTGCTGTCAGGCTGCCGTGGAGGAACCTTGAAGTTGTGGAATGCAGATATGTGTACTTTGCTTGGGGAATTAAAAGCACATTCGCATGCTATTAATTCAGTCACAACCAACACATCCCAAATCTTCACTGCATCAAGGTAATAAAGTTGCCTAACCTAACCTTGCAATCTAAAACATAAACTATTTAAAAACTCTGACCCATGCTTCCTCCACTCATGGTTCTCTCTTTCAGTTCAGGGAAAGTGAAAATGTGGCGATTGGCTCAGAATTATGCTATGACAATGTCCACAGGACATGTTTTTGAGTTGTCTTTATAATATGGTATTTATCAAAACGTTTCGGTCTTGTTGTTTGGCTTCCTTGGCTTGTGATGCTCTTGGATATTTCTTTGACGTAAAAAGTATGAAGCATCCTTTATTAGCACTGCTGAAACTTTTCTTGGTGTCAATTGCTAAGCCCTGATTATGTTGTATTTATTCAGCTTGTGGCTTGCCAACTGGAGGCACATGTCATTCATTTTTGTCACTCATTCAAACATGGACCGCTTTCATTTCTCATCCCCACCGTAGAGACTTGCTGATCTGCCCATATTTTTTTAATATCTGAGAGATTTCATGAACAGAACTCAAACTGCAGTGAACAAGATTTTAAACACTTTCAGATTGAGGATTAGGATTAGTATCCTTTCCCTTTTGGTCACAGTTCATTTCATTCACCACTGTATATGGCATATGTATTTTAGGAACTTGTGTTGCATCCAACCGAAGAGTGCCGTTTGGATTCTCACAGATGCAGCTGTGCTGTGGCATTTTTGTTTTGTTTTTTAAACACAGCACTTTGCACTTTATGTTTATTCGTGCATTTCCTTTCTGTTTTTAGGGTTTGCCTTAGCGGGCTGTGCTACATTGCATACTTGCATGTTAAAAAATTTCTGTTGCTTTGGTTTTTTAGAATTATAAACAATTCTGATTCTGCCTCTTTGTTTCAGTGACAACACAATTCGATTTTGGAGAATCAACAGCAGATTTGATGCGTCACCTGATGCCATGGATGCCTGAACTCTGATGGAAATTACTTTTTCCTCCTCTGTCAATGGTTTAGTTAGAGTAATTGTTTTTATTAATTTTTCTGTTTCTGGCCGGTCTGGCCAGTATTTAAATGGAATCTTGAGTTTTAAAACTTGTGGTAGGAGGTGTGTTCTGCTTGTATGGTTTATGACATCATATGGAGCACTGGTGATTTGATGTGTCATCTTTTGACCGTCTCTAATATTGTGATAGTTAAATATATAGCAAAATTGGCATGATTGACTGAACGGATTTTTTTGGAATTATGTGGAAATGTTTCCATCTGTTATGGATTTCTTAATTTTGTGTTATAGTGTGATTTTATAAATTAGTTTGAGTTTAGACTCAGAGATGGAATATGTGTCAATCTTTTGCCAGTTTGAATTTTTAGATAGAGGTAGACAATGAATTTCTCCATTTTTAATTACTCAGAGGTTAAAAAATAAAAATTGTGTTAGTTAAAATTAACTGGCTTACCTGATATGTAAGCATGAAGTTCCTATAGCTTTAGAGTATTTTTCAAAGACAGTTGCATTACTAATATTTTTGAGCACTCCACAACATCCAAAGCAACAACCTTTGCTTGCAGGGTGATCACAGACACTGTTTAGTAACTTGCGATTGTTGCTCAATTGATGCATTAGCAGAGTATTATTTTCTGTGCAGAGCTCACATGCTGCTGTGAAGTTTGTGTTTTATGTTCACTATGTGATAAAGTTTTAATATTTTCTGTGTTAAGTCTATGACTTCATCGTTTTCTTTCTAGTTTTCCTTTAGAAAAAGTGCTGTAATCTTCTTTTTTGTTTTAGGCCCTTATGAGCAGTGTGAAGTGTTTGTTTAGTGTTGTTGAGAGCCTCTAGTTTTTCAACACCCTTGTGGTTTAGACGTAGGTATTTTAATTTGTTTAAGACTGACCATTTTTAGTACATATGATAGTTAGGCGTACTTTACTATTAGATTCTCTTATTGCCTGAGACTACTTCTATGCATTTTTTTAATGTGTTTGTTTTACAAATTGTGTCTAAATTTATTTCATCTGAATGAATTCTCTGAGGTTTTCTGCACAGTGCCTTTTAAAAAATTCTAGGCCTTGTGCACAATTTGAGCCAGCTTCTGCAACTGCATGAGTATTGCTTGCCTTGACATTTTTGTTTTGTCTTCAGTTCTCTGTTTAAGGCTTGTGTCGGATCTCATGTTTTAACTTGTGTAGTACGACACTGACATTTTGTTGCATTCCCAGTTTCAGCCCTCAAAGATGTCTATCATTGTAATTGGAATGGAACAATTGTTGCATCACATATTAGCATTTCAAACTAGTCATGAAACCTTGCCTACATACTGTAAAGATGAACAAATTATGTATGTTTTTAAACTTAAAGTATTTATTCCATTTAATTGCATTCCATATGTGAGGCATGTTTGAGAACATGTAATTAAGTATTAAAAAAGCCTGAAACAAACCTTTCTCTTTTTATTTAATTCAAGTCAATCTCATGATTTTATGAAAAATGAAGTCAAGGAAAGTGCAGGATAGCTTATCTGAATTGGACTTAGTTGCACTTTCATGACTCTTTGAATAACTTCTTTTTGCCAAAGTCTTTTTTTCTTCTTCTAATTAGTATTTATGAAGAATGTTCGTGTTTTGTTCTTTTTTTCCCCCTTTATTTTGTTAACCTTTGTTTGTTTTTTAAACCCATTCATCCTTTTCCCCTGACTAGAATTGTAACTCACAAACGTGAGCCCAAAGCCCAAATCAGTGGAGTTCCATGAATTTATTTTTTCCAACACGGTACTGAGTTACTTCTCTTTTGAAGGTGTTATCAATCTATTTATGTATTAAGTATGTAACTCCATCTACAGGCCATTACCTGATGACCTTGAAGTCATCTTGGTGGGTGCATCCCTTCTCTGTGTCCCTAGTGGTGTGAAGTACTGTTATCCCCAAACTGTCAATAAATGGTGATATCGTAACTATTTTTTCACTCTCCCCATGGAATGGTGCACAAGACCATGTGACAACATGATGAGTTTAAGATCAAAACTGACTTTCAACAGGAGAGGGGTGCCAAGGACAGCCAACACACATGCTTGCCATGTTTATTTCACAAATAAATGTAATGGAATTAGGTGAGGAAAACACTCAGGTCAGAATTATGATTGATTATAACATAGTTAAAAACAACAAGTCCTGGAGTCTTGCTATCAGCCTTTCAGCAAATGAATGAAGTATCACAGAACTTTATCTTAAAATTCATCAGTGCCTATTAAAAAAATACACAAATGATAATGAACAAATGAAATCCCCTAAAAATGATCCATGACAGAACAGTTAAGTAACACTTACGAAAAATTTGATAACATATCACTGGATGGCAAAGTGCTTGCAAGAACCTTTACCTTTAGAGAAACATTAAATATTAAATAAATACTGCAAAGAAAGATAATGAAATGTCTGAGGCAACACACAAGTGAATGATGATAAAACATGAGAAATGCATTTACAATCTACTCAAACTGCTCAGCAATAAGGGAACTTTGAGCCAATAAAAATCTGAGACTTCTCTTCTTGTTCAGCTTTGATAGCAACGCTTTAATTGTTTCTTCAACCCTATCGTCCTCAATTTGTTCAGCAATAACAGATGGACTGAATTTAGAAAGTAGCTTTGCATTAAGTTCTGTGGCTATGGTGCTATCAAGTTCTTGAGCAATAACTTCAAGGTCCAATTTTGGCAGCAGTTTAAGGACACATTCTTTTGCCTTGTCAATATCCAATTTTGGCAGCAGCTTGAGAACACATTCCTTTGCCTTGTCACTATCCAACTTTGGCAGCATTTGAAAGACACATTCTTTTGCCTTGTTACTATCCAATTTTGGCAGCAGTTTGAGGACACATTCATTTGCTTTGTCACCATCTAATTTCTGCACAATTTCTGATGAACTGCATTCCCGCATAACATAATCACGCATTGTATCAGTATACACAGTGGACAGAAGAGTTGGAGTTAAGGGGAACATGGTACTTTGAATGGTCCCACCAGGGACTCTGTTCAAAATACAAGTAAGTTGTTCCACTGACATTTCCTTCTCTTTGGAACCACTACTTTTGTTAACTCTTGAAATATATGCTTCAGCACAAACATCAACATGAAGGGAGCCAACAGCTCGTGAAACATCCTCTGCTTTCAGAGAGTTTATCAGATCTTCTGCCTTAAAGTGTTTAACTACATCTCCAGGCTTGTAGAATTGAATCACATCCTCAGGCTTGTAGAATTGAATCACATCCTCCAGCTTAAACAATTGAAGCACATCCCCTAGCTTGAAGAATTTCATCAATTCTTCTAACTTGAAGAACTTAATTAAATCTTTTAACTTGAAGAATGGAATCAACTCCTCTAAGGTGAAGAATTTGATCAACTCCTCTAGCTTCAAGAATTTAATAATATCTTCTGTTGGAAGTGATTGAACCAATGCCTTGCTCAAGTCAAGTTTTATCCCTACTTTGGAGAGGACATGCATAACATCTTCATTAGATGAATTGGTGAGAAGATCCTGAACAGGAAAAGAAGAGTAAGTCTACTAGACAGTTCAACAACACAGTAGTGAAAGGTTGTTCAAGAGTTGTTATCAGTCTCACCTCCAATGAATGTTTGGCAATATCAGATGTAGTAATTTTGTTTTTCAGGAGCTCTGCATGAAAAAGAGGAATGTTAAAACAAGTAAAGTCAGTTAAAAGCAAAGTTAATGAGTAAGTAAATGACGAACTTACGGCAACTAACACCATCAGCAAGATTATGGTGCTGCTTTTCAAAATCCTGAGTGAGACAAAACGAAATATATAATTATTATTATTTCAGGCACTTATTGCTATATTGCCAACAACACCATGACGAAACTGTACCTCTAAAACACAACAAACATTGGTTCGCTTTGGAGGCTTGACAGGCAAACGATCTAGCTGCTCCTCTGTTAATCTGGCTAAGTCCCCTACAGTACGGATTCCTCCTTCACTTAACTCTCGTAGCAATGACTTCTTCCTGCATGCATCATTAAACAAATCAATTAAAAACACACAAGAACAAGCAGAACAAAAAGCAAGTCAAGAATGTTGCCTAGAATACATACCAAGCAGCTGACGTAAGTTTAGATGAAACAAGTTCAACTGAATGCGTACAATCAGTAAGGTTGGCGCATATAGGTGTTAAAATGGAAGGCATTCGGAGCAGATCATCTAACATACCCTGAGTCTCTGGCTCTTCACTACCGCCCTCAGCCGGACATTCACACAACTCGTCTACTTCCATCTCTTCATCTCCTTCAGTATCATTGTGAATAGATGTTACGAGAGCAGCTTCCTTCCTATCATTTCTTCCAGGCAACGCTTCACTTTTCAATTTGGTACTATTCACCTCAACAACATTGGTGATGCCTTCTCCACCATGAGAGACTGAGTCAGACTTCTGAGGACTATTACCTCTTGAAGAATTTGCTAAGGACACGACTGAATCTTTCTTTTCTTGGGGAGAACCCTTTCCATTTATTTTCGGTCCCATATCAAAACTTAAAGGTTCACTCAATTGATCTGTCTGTTCTTCTATTTCAACTTCATTGTTTCCAGTTGGAGCACACTCCTCATGATCTACATTGACTACCTCTGAAACTCTTTCTATACCTGCAAAAGGACACATTTGCTCTGATGTAAAATTTAATGGTGTAAATAAATTTAGGAAAGACATGAAGATTAACTCACCGGTTGGCTGATCAGATGTAAATACTGTTCCTTCTGAGGTCTCACCAAATTTCAGCAATGTAGAAAATGGAGGATCTCTAAAGCTGACACGTTTTCTCTGCATGGAGTAAAAAGAACGGCGAAACTTATATTCGTGCCTTCAATTTGGTTTAATATTGTCATTATTTCAAAAGAAAAGGGGAAAGGCAAACCTTCACACATGGAGATGGAGCATCAGAATCAACTTCTCGTTTTCTTTTTAATATGCTGCTATCAGGTGTAGCCATTGGAACCCCTGGAACTCTTGGTACCCAATCCTCCTTGTTCCTGTGCATTAATTATTCAAAATCCAAGGTTAACCAGACAATCCCCTACAGATTCGGCTAAGTTGGTATGAATACAGTACATCATATTGGTAGGAACTTAAAAGAATGAAACTTACCCTTGATCTTCCAGGCACTTCTGAGGAGTCGACTTGAGTGACTCCAAATCTAGAAGTTTGTGTCTCCTGACTGAAGGGGAAGCAACAGTGGTCCCAGCACTGACAGAGCCCATGACACTAGTAGTCACAGAACTAGCAATGGACGATGATGGAATGGAGTTCCTGGTGTTGCCCAATGTTTCAGTCTTTTCTTGGTCACCTGTTTTGTCCATTCGTAGAGATCTTGAGGCACTAGAAATAACTGTATCTCCACCTCTAGCAGCTGCTGCTTGGCCTAAACCTAATTATGAGAAATATTAAGATTATGGGACTGAGACTAAACATACCATAAATGTAAAAGAGAATGAAAGACATTGCATACCAAGTAGCTGTGCGGCACGACTCGACCGTTTAATTATTGGGGTGGTATTGGCATCGGCACTAGTTTTCAGAGATCTCTTGGACTGACCAGGGGAGGAGATGGGAGACACATCAACCGCTTTGGGAGGCGAAGATGAACTTCCACTGTCTGCGACAGATTTCATAAATGCTTGGCTTCGGGCACTTGAACTGCGAATTGCCCTCTGAGACTTTGTAAGAGGAGAATCTTTCTTGTCATGCATCCACTCGGGCATGGAATCATTCCTAACATGATTCTCTTCACCAACAGCAGCCGGGTCTTGCTCTTTCCCCTCTTTATTAAGATTAGTTTTGATCATGCCTTTATTCTCCAACTCAGCATTGGAAGGAAGCTTCTTTGAACCATTGTCAGAGGTTATTTTATCATTCATAGAAGCAGGCTTATCAACAGTGGGAGATTTTCTGGTAGCAGCAGGAGTAGGGGATTTAGGAGGGGAAACAACTTCTTTTGACTGTGGGGACAAAGAATTTTCAGCTCCATCCAAAATAAGTGATCTCCGACAAGCAGAGGCTTCAACTGGAGAAGAATCTTTGGAAAGAATTTTGTAAGGACTGTTAGGTGCTGGTCCCTTCTCCAAAGTCAAATTCTCAAATTCCACCGTCTTGTTGGCATCAATGCATCGGAAATGTTCCAGAGTAACAAGACAAGGCTTTAAACGTATCAAGGAAGGTTCTTGGGAGCTTTCAATTATTTCTTGAGACTCCTCAGTGCCATTTTCAAATTCTATGTTTTCATGGTCGTTCAAGCCATTCAGTTCCTTCCTGGTATGAAGACCACTAGACAAGGATGAGGTGCTCTTGCACACAGCCTGCTTCTCCTTTTCTACATTGGGCTTGTCTTCCAGAGAAGCACCTTTAGACGGAACACGAAAAAGTTGATCAAGGCAACTAGGACTAGATGCATTTGAATTGTTCAATAAATTTTGAGCACCTTCGGAAGTATTGATAGATTTTCGCAATACATTGAGAACGGGAGAATCTGACACTGCATGAAAACCATTGTAGTTTCTTCTGCTATTGGGGGATACCTCAATTTTGGCAGTTTTCTTCCGTGGCGATTTGCACTCACTCTCTTGAGGGGATCCTTTAAGCTTGGGGTTCGATTCCGCAACAGGATTCATTGGTTTTTCTTTGGAATCAGGACTGGATGTTTTGTTTTTTTTTACAACAGCAACGTCATCTAGGCTTGAATTGGAGCGGCTTCTGGTCAAAATTTTACCCCCAATAAGCTGAGATAAAGGTACATCCTCAATGTCACTCTTAGACTGATCCAGGTCACTATCCACTTTCATTTTGGGAGATTCAGGTTTAACAACATCCTTTGATACCTTGTCAGCGCCATTTTGAGACTCTCGCATCTTCTCATTAGCTGCCATTACTTCCGTATCAGACTCCAGAGAAACTTCTCGCTTCAGGGAACGTCTTGATCTCAAGAAGGATTTACTACCCTTAGTGCTAGTGCCACAGGCGTCACTAGCAATACTACTCACACTTTCAGTATCGGTGTCAGATTCAAGTACCACTGTCTCAACAACACCCTTCTTCACTGGCTCTTCAGCAAAAATAGCTGGCAAAGACTTCCGAGTATATTTCCTCTTTTTCAGCACTTCAGGTTCACCTGTGATACTAGCCCTCATCATAGTTTTCCCACTACGAGTGGTCAAACTAGTATTTGATGAGCTGCGAGTAAGGGTTCCCTTCTGAGGTGCCTTGTTTAATTTGAGAACTTTAGAGTTGGAAGCACCATTCTCATTTTCTTTCCCTTCTTGTCTGAGGCCTTCAGATAGATCTTGGTTGTCTGCATCTGTCACAGATTTGGCATCCTCTGTTATGGAAGGCAGGATAAAGCCAAGAGGCGGAGTAAAGCTCTTAAGCTCACTCCTGGGTTCTGAGTCAACTTCACTTTTCTTTGTGCTTTTTGGTGAAGGTGCTGTTTTCTTAGCAGATAACGCTTGCATTGAAGTATTAGAATGCACAACATCCATAATTGCATCTTCATCTAGTGGTGGGGCACATTTACCCTTTGGTGTTGCAGGCAATGCAACAAAATCTTGAGTTGAATCTTGACTAATGCTCTGCGTATCTTGGGAGAGGTCTTGATATAAGGCTGGAATATCTTGACGCCGTTCTCTTCGTACTTCTTTCTGATGGTCAGTTAAAATGATCTTTTTGGGTGGTGTTTCGATGCGTACAAATTTTCCATCAGAACCACAGACTGTGGCCTGGAGCTTACGTTTTGAGCCACCTGGGGATAAATTAGAGGGAGACATTTGGACAGTTGGGAACTTCTTCGAAGCTGGCTTAGGAGAAAAACTAAAGCGACTTGAGGGTGAAAAGGCTCCCTTATTCCTTACTGACTGAGACTTTTCTTCTCCTTCAGAATTCTTCTCATTGAATGTTTTACATAAATCACCAACAACCCCTCTTATTTCTTGACTGGTATGGTCTTTGCCCACATCAAGAATATTCTTCAACATAGCATAAACAGACTCTTTTGTAGAACCATGTTGGTAGATAAACAAAGCTGCTTCTTTCAGAGCACCAATCAGAGTGCACAACTTGTCAACTGCATCTGAAGTGTCGATTTGTGCTTTAAGAAGTGAACACACAGTGGGAGAAACATTCTCCACAACCTCCATACTGATTGGAGTCTGCTTAAGGCAGTGTTTAATACAATTGGTAGCCTGATCAAAGATCACATCTTGGTTGAAAGCAAGGCCATTCATATCTTTCAAGATGGTGGATATCTGCTGTTCCACAAATTTAACGCTCTTCTTTGATTTGAATCTTTTGGATGCAACTTCTAAAATACATGTTAAGAAAAAGTATACTAAAGCGTGTTGTTTCGTGGGTGAATTCTTTCTGCTTGCACCAAGAAAACGGATGCAGACTTGTTCACACACAAGTTGAAGGGATGCTGTTGGTATCAACTCAGCTTGCTGACAAACCTCATAAAAAAGGTTACTCCATGGATCAGAACATTTCTCAATGAGTTTTATATCCACATGCAGGCTCTGAACAGGAAACAACAAAACTGAGTAAATCCCAGAGAAGTCATGCTCTGCAGCGTCTCCTTGATTTATACTTCCTTCTTTCTGAATAAATTTTATCAGTCCACTCGCAAGTGTACACCAACTTTGTGTGGCACACTGGTACATTAACTGCTTCTTGTCAGAGCTGAGATTCTCATCAAAAACCAGCAATTTCTTCAAGACAAGTTGTGTGAACTCCATGTAGCCATCTAACTCTTGACACTGGACCTTCAATAATTTGGAGATTATTTCGTCATACACAGGCAAGGCACCGGCACTGAGCATTAGTGCTGGAGATAGAAGCCATTCCATCATTAGAAGTGTAGGTGTGCCATTCATAACATCATACGAACCAACATATAGAGACCGGGTCTTAAAAAGGTTTTCAGGTAAAGAGAATGCACCTAGCACAAGTCCGTACACAATAACCTCAACAATTTTGCATCCTAGAACTTCGTTAAGTTGCTGACTTGTAGGCTTACTAGGACTCATGGTTTGTTGAAGTTTGAGGTTTCCATTAATTTCTTTGTTACCCGCTCGGACAACCAAGGAGTTAATTACGATGAAAAGGGTTTTCACAGCATCTGTGCCTTCTTGTTTCCAAACCCGTTCTGGAAAATAAGACAAAAATTCAAATAGCAAACAATGTTAAAACAACCTAGGCAACAAAGTCTAGGTCCAAACAGAACTCACCAAGTAATCTGTTCCACAACTCAGACAGTAAAACTCCAGAGGCACTGTCCAAGATAAAGCACTCCCCAACTGCTGTCACAAGCTCTTTCTGAGCTTTTTTGAACATTTCTTCACCAAAGGGAGACACCAAGATGTTTAAAATGCATTCCACACATTTATCATGAAGAGCTGGATATGACCTAAGAACACAAAATTTCAAATTGTGACTAACTTGTGACTATGATTTTCCAAACAATGTCAACATTAATGAACATACTTCACTGGAGGGCAGGAGGAGGTTTTCTCAGATCCAAAACAAAATGTGAGAAAATTGATAAGAATATCAGGGGAAGAGACCAAATCCTTGCCAAGTGTTGCCAAAAGATGATCATACGTTTTTAATTTAGCCATTGCCAAGGTTTCGATTCGATGATTATTGGCTTTCAAGGGTATCATAATTAAGTCTATTCTCTTCCTGTTCTTCAGACCAGTCTTGAAATTGTCTATAAGAGTATTCCAGCATTCAAAAGCTTGAACTCTAGTCCACTCAAAGTCAGAGTGTTTGAAGGCTCGCTCTAGGACCTCCAGCATGTGGTTGATGAGCTGACCGCCAGAGTGAAGCTCTTCACCAAACAAATTAACTATACATTTCCACACTTCAGGCCAGTTTGCTTTGCAGTTGACCATTTCCACCATTTGCTTGCAATAGTTCTTTTGGGTCTCTTCCTTAAGTTGATTCCAAAATGGCTGGGGCTTTGTTGAAAGTTTCAGTCCTTTCATTACCCTTAGAGCTGCAAGGTGGACATTAGTGTCTTCCACATTAAAAATTAATGGATAAACAAGTTGAATGAGGGGTACTATGTTCTCAGAAATGGTTTTGCCTAAGCCTTCAGAACTTGGAACAGACAATCCAACAGCAAGGAGAGTTAAGGCATGCAATCTTAACTCTTTTAGCTTCAAACAAACTGTCATAATTTCTTTGAAACACGAAGCATTATCTTCACCAAACAGCTTTACTACTGTAGCAACATTCACTAAAGAAATTATTTCTAAAGCTTTAGCAACAACATCGATGTGTTGAGAAGAAGAATTGGCAACATATTTCTGTACAATATTTGTGCAGGTTTCAAGTAAATGAAAATCGGCTCCACTGGCTGCATTAGTAGCTGAAGCAACCCAAGGTAACACAGACGAAAGGGCAGCAACCCGTAAATCTGTAGAGTTGCCATCCTTCAAAGTATGAGCTACAGTCTTCAGTAGTCGAGTTCGTTGAACATTGGAAATTTTGGCACTGGACAAAACAAAATGGGCAAGATTAATTTTTAAGTGGTCAAGTTACAGTGAAGGCAAGAATTTGTTGCAGTTTAAAACGTGACAAGCCTCACCTTTTCAGTCTATTAAAAAGAGATATCAATGCATTGTGTTGTGTTCTTGAATTGTTAAGCTGTGCTAACACATCCTCCACATTGACAGCTTCTTTTTCCTTCATTTTGGGTAGGTTTGACTCTCCTGAAACACAATTAACAGATTCTACTTAAAAAATTAACTGATCTCCCACATTTTAATGAGAACTTTATGTTTTGACAAAAAGCCTCTTTGCAACACTAAGATTTGAGTCATAACAGTAGAATTTGTTGTACTCAGTGATGCTTTGTTGGATTTACACTGTGTAGGAATAAATTAAAATCATGCTGTAAGCCTATTGTTTCCTACATTAAATTTAAGAGAAATCTTATTTAAAGATAAAATTGAGGATAGATGAAATCACAGTCACAACCCGCTCAGGTAAGACAGGACACTCCTCACCAAACCCAGTTCAAAACGAAGGCTTAAAAGCCAACCAACAGCAAAAACATACCAAAAAGCAGGAAAACAGCAATTGTTCTCCGTAACTGATTTAACAGGAAGATAAATAAACGAGAATACAGGAAGGCTCTCCTCAAAGACTGAACAGGGGCAAAGAAAACCGAGAGGTGGAATTTCTGACAAATTATTTGAACACTAATAAGTACACAAACAACAAACAAATCCAAGTTAAGACTGCCATGAACACCAATAAAATTACTGTGAAAAACACGACACGGAGAAAAAGCAAGAGGGGCTTCAGGCAGAGGATTTGTGAGAGGGTGAAGAATAAAGCAGCTGATCCATGGCCGTGGACGTACACAATTAGCGCGCAGACAAAGCATGCGCGGCAAGCCAGCCTGACCCAATCAAACACATAACCTGTTCTATTACCCAATCACAGGATTTTTTAGAAATAAAAGGATAAGCCACAGCTGGCAAGCAATTGTATTGAGGAGACAACAATGTGGTAACTTCAGTGCTGAAGAGTATCAGCAAGAAATCGGCAAATCCGTAATAGTAACCTAAGCCTAACCAAAGGGTACTTCAGGCCTCAACAATTCGTGCCAAAAAAAAGAAGTGTAACAGCCGTGATTATCTCAACAAAGAGAAGACTCAACAATGGAAATCCGGCAAATGAAAACGTGAGACTGAAGAATACTTACCAAATTCAAACCATAAGCGTCAATAGTCCAAACAAAGTTGTCGAACTTTTGTTGATCCTTGATCACTTTACACTTGACGGCGACGGCAACGAACGACCCTGCCGCCTTTTCCACTGCTCCTCCGCCTTCTACGAAAAAGACGTATGTGCACAACTTATTTTTCTATGTCACGATTTCGTGCATACTAAATCTCAAATCCGAGACAAGTGTATCGTAAACAACCTTCATAAGGAAACCCATAAAGCAAGAACTTGAGAAATGACCCCACAGCCAACGTGGAACGGTGGTGTGTGCGTTCCCGCGCCGGTTTTTGAACGTCTTCTTTTGTTTTTTATTTGATGCCGTTGCGAACAACTGAAGGTAAAAAGCGTTCCCGCAATTTTTTTTAATTTTCAACTCGGATGAAACCAGAGGCAAGAAGCAATATGCTCTGAAACCTGCATTACGGTAAGGTGTGGGGAAGACAATCTTAGGGACTTCAAGGTAAAGGTTCAAAGATGCAAATAATCTAACACTCTGGTAATTATTCTTTGTTTAATAACTACAACAATTAAAAAAAAAAAAAAAAAAGAAACTTAGGTAAATAAAACCACACATGTTAAAAACAAAACAAAGTGTTGACAATACAACAATGTCAGGAATTTTCGAAGAAAACACTCTAATGGAAGAACAAAGGTCTAGATCATCGGTCCCAGCCGGAAGAGAAAAAGTTCATTGTTCATTCTTTAGTACCGTATTTCCACGATTATAACCCGCACATGATTATAACGCGCACCCCGCTTTTAAGGCCAAAAAATAGTAACAAATCGTTAGTAAATCACACATGATTATAGCGCGCACCCTACTTTTTCGGACTCAAAATTCGGAAAAAAAAGTGCGCGCTATAATCGTGGAAATACGGTAGTTGTTCAACAACCCTAATTTCCCAGAAGACTGAAACACACTTGTAATTCATGTAGCTCTTTTGACAAATAAAACTATTATCAACACAAAACTGAGACCAGCTCAATTACAGGAACTTAACACAAAAGACTAGTAAATAAGAAAAATATGTCAAAAGATGCATCCATCACCTATCACAGACAGGCCATCCTCATTCAAGAAATAGTTCATGCCCCATGAAACAGGAGACTATAATGGAAAGAATTAAGACAGGATAATACTCACAAACATCCCCTCACTAACAGTCACCAAATAAAAATCAGGGGATTGCCTTAACATACACCTTAATACTGAAAAAAACAAAATAACCAAAAACTTTTTAAGATTGCAACAAGATGAGACAGAGAGAGCTACCAGGAAGAACATTTTACCACATATTTTGTAGAAACTTAAGACTATTTTAAGTCATTAATAATATAATCACAGGGCATTCTCATTCTTACATTTTTTTTAAAAACTAAACGAAACAAAATTGAAATAATCTCTGAACACTTGAACAATAAAACTCTTAATAAATCAAAGCCATCAGTCAGAAAGATTTAAGCAGCTTGATGAATCCACTTGGTCAGGACTAGAAGTGCTTTCTTCCTCTGAGAGTATTGGTGCTTCATAATCATTCACAGAAATTGTTCGCATAGAGTCTTTGTTGGTCTCCAGGGCAGGAAACTCATGTTCATATTCAGTAGTGGCCCAAAGAAAGAGATCCAAAGTACGTTCAGTGCATTCAGCAATAAATCGCACAAATGGACGAACATCCCCTCTATTTGCCATCTCCAAATGTTTGTAGTAATGGCTCCTGTCCTGTAAAATTTACGCTTATGAAACTTTAGCAACATTAAAACATAAAACCAGAACAACACCAAAACCTGCCAAAAACACTTTCAATAGAATCAAAGTGACTTTTCTTTAGTAATATATTTTTACCTACCTGTTTTAAAATGATGACAGGTGGAAAGCCTGCTTGCATGAGTATAGAATTCATCAGAAGACGGGATGTTCTTCCATTACCATCACTGGAAGAAGAAAATTCAATCATAGATAAATCTAATGAAAGTGGACTGACAAAGAAAGCATTATGAAACTGATAAAATTTTAACACCAACCTAAATGGATGGATAGCAACCAATTTGTAATGAGCAAGAGCAGCGTATCTCACAGGATGCATGCGGGCAGCTTGCTCTGAGTTCAGCCAAACAATAAACTCTTCCATGAGTGGGTAAATGTCTGTTGGTGCAGGTGGTATATGGCCTCCAACATATACTTGTGTGCGCCGAAAGGAACCACCTTCAATAGGATCCACATAGCCCAAAACTCGGCGATGAATCTCCAAAATATCTTTGATTGTGATCATGCCAAGACTATGCAATCAGAATTAGTGAAACATAGGTTTTAAAATTATTTAATTATAGAGATAAGAAGATAATTAATGAACTTATAATATGAGAGAACTGGAAAAGCGCCTTACCGATTTACTAGTGTAGAATTTATAAATTTCATAGCAGCATCTAACCCCAAGATTTCATTGTGCTCCACCAAACTTTTACCACCAACAGCCATTCTAGTTTCTAGGATGGATCTTGTTTGAGAGAGAGTCATGGTGTTGCCTTCAATTCCAACTGTATGATAAATATGCTACAACAGAGAGGCAAAAGGTATGATGTAGGAACACAGAAACACAAGACTACTACAGCCAAGAATTTCCTCTTCAATATGAAAGCTTGCTCCCATTATTCTCTGAAACACTGGGAACAAATCAGGCCTGACTCAAGTCAGTACCTTCCCAGTGACAGTCCATCATACAGTAACTGTAATACCTGAAAATAAGCTTCTTTTTTCGCTCTTCTCAAGCCTGGAGCGTGATCTGGTATAGCAGACACTTCATCTCTCTTACTATCAACGCGCTGCAAGACAGCAAGATCTAACCGCTCTACAACATGGGCAGTACGCTGTCTATTTGCCAATGCTCTGCTGTTTCCCGGGGAGTAAGTAATAGCCTGGTTAGGAAGATAAATGTGTTAATAATAAACAAGAAATAGTTGTTGTACAGGCTCAGACAACAATTCCACAAGGATACCTGAAAATATAACTGATCTGCTTTTATGATGTCTTTTTGAGTGTCTTCTAGAAATTCTCCATAATGGTTCAGTACATCTGGATGCAACGGTGCCAATATGTAGGCATGCTCAAATAGTTTTAACGCCTTGTCAGCCTTTCCTTGTCTTTTCATCTCCAGGGCAGCATGCAAGGAACCTTCGGCTTCTGTCTCAGCAGCTGGGTAGAGGAAAATTACAAGACAAAATTATAGTACATGTGACTATTAACTGCATGATATTTTCTTTAAGACCATTCCAGTTACCAGAGTTGCGATTAATATCTGCTACATTAACATCGCTCCCTGCTCGCAAAGCAACTTCCAGATGGATGTCTTCTGATACTCTAATTTGATCATCATCTGGTATCGCTGAGAAGGCTTTGTGTTTAAATTTAGTCTTCCAAACACTTTCTGCTTGGAAGCCAATCAGATGAGAAAGAGAGGCGATAAACACTGCACAAGCCACGCCAGCGAGAAAGACCACAAAGAATGATAAACGTCCCATGTCTTTGAGGTGAGAATGTAGGGAGCAGGTTAAAAACAGCTTGAGGCGGAGGCTTCATAGCAAAAAGAAGTTGATCTTCCCCATAAAACCATCGTCACGAAGGGAAAAATTCAATAGCATGATCCTCGAAATGTCTTATTGACGAATCAAACTGGAAGGACAAGATAAGTTCCATTTTAAAGAGACCGTAGACATTGCGACAAGGACCACAACCACATATTCGACTGCCAACACTGCCTCCCCGCCCCCCTCTCTCTTTCAAACGTCAACGAGCAATGCCAGTAACTATAGAACCCGACAAAGATTCTGTCTTAAGAGCAGGGTTGTAAATTTAACGGAATATTTGGTTTCAAAACAATAGAAACATGCTCATCTAAACTAGTTACTCAACAACTAGATAAAAATGTTCAATACTAACATGGAAAGTGTCGCTAGAAACCCATGACGAAAAATTGTATCTTGGTATACCTGCTTTCTGCAAATAGTGGTGCGTTTTTCTGCGAATAAACAAGATTATCGACAGTTGTGCGTGTTGTGCCGTGTCAGCGGACGACGTTTTGGTTTCTTGGACGCCAATTTTACCTTAGTCACCTTGCATACTTTGAACAGGCCAATCAACTTCTTCACTGGTCCGCCTGTAGCCATGGAGGTACGTTGTCGGAGCATTCCTGAAAATTCGTGTGGATTGTCGAACTGGGCTTCAATAATTTTCGTGTTACGATTTGTTTTCAGATCGAAGTCTTGTCCGTGAGCGGCAAGTCCGTTACGGTGCTCCAAAATGTAAGTACTTTCACGAATCCACGTACTAACTCGCCCCCCATTGCCTCCCATTTCCTACAACTTATAGTTTTATTTTATACCACAATGCGATCCCTTGGCATCCCTGTTCTTATGTTTTAACAGCTCAGTGAGTTAATGGTTGAAGTCCTTAAATCAAATCTGTTTCTCTGCTGTAAAATTGCTGACTACCCTTGATGAATATTTATGTTTCCAAACCCCCTTGCTGATGCATTTTCTAAGTTGACTCTGTGGCACCCTGCAGGTTGGGCCCACGACCACAGTTGCTGACATCAAAAAGGAAGTGCACAAGGCAAATAAATTGAGCATCCACCGACAAGCCATCAGATTAGAAACCCGAGGCCAGACTTTGAAAGATGAAGAAACCATCAAGAGCTTGGGACTTCGCAGTGGCTCAAAGGTTGCCCATATTTTTGTCTGAACAAGTAAAAATCATTGTATTTTTTGCAACTTGTTATTTTGCAACCGTTTTGCTCCATACAGATTTATGTCAAGGACTTGGGTCCTCAAATTGGATGGAAAACAGTATTCCTAGCCGAGTATGCAGGTCCCTTGGTGGTGTACTTATGGATCTATCAGAGGCCGTGGCTTTTCTATGGCAGTGGAGCCGATTCTCTGCCCACCCATCAAATTGTGCAGTGAGTATACTTTGTGTTCAATTCCATGCTCTAGCTCTTGTCTTTTTTTTTAAAAAAATAATACTTTTACTTTATTTTCTCACAGTATTGCAGCTGGCTGTTATGCTATCCACTATGTGAAGAGGCTGCTTGAAACTATTTTTGTCCATCGCTTCTCTCATGCAACCATGCCTTTCTTTAATCTATTCAAAAACTGCAGCTATTATTGGCTCTTCACTGCCTATGTAGCTTACCATGTGAATCACCCAAAATATACTGCCCCATCAGAGCCGTTCATGTATGGTGGGCTGGCCATGTTCCTTGTAAGTATATTTCCTCAATTTTCATGTTTTATTTTTAAAGCTGTCAGTATAAAATTAGGAGCCTTATTGTGCACTGCGCATTTTCACAGATTTCAGAGTTGGGGAACCTAAGTATCCATGTGGCACTTAGAAACCTGCGTCCTCCTGGCACCAAAGTCCGACGCATTCCAGTTCCCACTGGAAATCCCTTCACCTTTTTGTTCAATCTTGTGTCCTGCCCTAACTACACCTACGAATTTGGTAGCTGGCTGGGATTTACAGTCATGACATCATGCCTCCCAGGTATTTTGCTTTAACTTTTAGTAATCTAGGCAATCAAACAAACGGCAAAATTTATGACTACTTCTTTCACTGTTTTCCTTTTAGCTGGTCTCTTTGCCCTTGCTGGCATGTACCAAATGACACTCTGGGCCCTTGGAAAGCACAAAGCTTACAAAAAGGAGTTTCCAAACTATCCCAAAGGCAGGAAAGCCATTGTGCCGTTTATTCTCTGATTTGTCTAAAAAATGACACATATTGGTAAGCTTATTTACTTCAAAACTTTCCGTTTCATCATTAGACTGCAACCGTAAACTTCCATACCTTTAAACAGATAGTACATGTTTTCAAAGTGCACCATTGTGCATACAACTGAGACAAATTAAGGTTGGATTCCAACTAGATCATTTCTTCTGCATTCCAAAGAAAAGGCGCTTCTCCCACACATCTTATGTCAACAGAGTACTGTAATCTAGAATAATACATTAGATTAGTGCATTCTATAAAGAATGTTCTCCTTCTCTCTTCTGTACTATATAATAACTGCAGTCTAAACTTATGGGTGTAATATCAATTATAAATAAAATTTTAAGAAATTGGTGTTTGATCTACTTAAGAATGAATCTCTCTACATTACATGCCAAGTTCTCATATGAAAAATTTTATAAGAGTAAAAGTACAAATGGGATTTTCTAGAATCTAAGACTAATTGAGAATATAAGCAATTTAGTAATGATCCTCTTGCTCAATTATTTTTCACTATATTGTAAGTGGTTTGTGTGTTTATAGCCTATTGTTGATTTTTATTTGTGGAAATCATTATTAAAGAATGGTGACTTGTTACTATTTACTTCATTGCTAGATAAACTCCCCTTGCAACTTAAAATGCATAGTAATAAATGATATGGGGTGGAACAGTCACAGCCAGGAAGGTCAGTGTTGAAACCGAAAATAACACACAACAATACCAGTTCAAGGAGCTGTATCAACTTCCAGTTTACTCTTAGAAGAAAACTGAATGCGTTTGCTGTCACGTATTTTTTTGTCTTGCAAGTATGCTTCTTTGTCTGACTGCCCTAATTTTGAAATTAAGCGATCAACTTCCTCTTGCAAGACCACAACTTTTTTCTCCAATTCCTGTGGGATTAGTAGATTTGAATGCATATGTTCCCATTTTAATATTTTCTCAAAAAAACATAAAAATGGAAACATGTTTTACTTACCACAATTTTGTCAGTTCCTTTCTCTTCCCTTTCTTCCTGTTGCCGCAGTGCTCTCTGTAACCTCTCCTGAAGCTCTAAAGCATTACCTACCCTAGAACTTGCAGATGCTGAAATGCCTAGAAGCATTTCAAGGTTTTGCAAAGTATTTCTTGTTTTCTTGAGAGTATTCCGGACCGAATTTAACTCTTCTATCAAATAAATGTTTTCCTGTTTTCGCAGAAAAATGCGCCAATCCTTTTAGCAAGTGTGCTTTTGGCTCCTTAAACACTAGGACATGGAAAATTCAGTTTTTACCTCCATGATTCTTGCGTAATCTCCTTGTTTTGATAGGCCTCCTTTATAAACCTGTCGTTTCAATGAAGCAACAGTTCTCTCTAAATGCTCTCTCTGCCGCATAAACTCAGCTTGTGCATCAGTATCTTGAGCTCTACTTAGCAGGAGGCTTGGATTTCCTCTGTATTTTTGGTATAGCAGCTGGTGAAGGATTTGAATTAACAACAATACAGGAAAGAAAATTGGGTTCTCTTTTCTTGTTACAAAAGTGTCATCTTACTTTCATTGCATCTGGGAGCTCTTTCGAATTCTGTATGAGAGATGATGTATTATGCAGGTCAACCCATAATCGTTTTAATAAGCGATGTGTGTTGATGTGGCCGTTTTTCTCTGTCTGCAACTCTCTTTCTGTACCCGAGAGTTTTTCGCGCAATTCATTCATTTCAACTTTTAAATTCTCACTATTTCTCTGAAGTCTTTCAAGCTCTTTTTCCATCTATGCAAAATGATAGCAAAAGCTGTAATCTTTAGAGGGAAACTGCCAAGCATAAACAGAAAATTCTTTAACTCAGGTTAACTTACATCTTGAATCTGCTCCTTCTTCTCTTTTATTTCCAAATCTTTTGGTTCAATCACATTCCTTAGTTCTCTGATTTTGAAATTCAACACAAATTGAAATTTGTCCAGTTCTTGATTTGCTTTCTTCAAATCAAAGATGTTCCTTTCTTTTAACTGAATTGTAGAGTCTCTCTCAACAACTTCCTTTTTCAAATCAAGAACATCTCTGTCCAGAGCATGTACAGCTTGCTGATACTGCTGTTGTTCTCCTTGTAGCTGAATAACCTGGCGTTTAAGCTCATCTGCTTCTTTTTGGGACCTGAAATAATGAGAGGAAAGGTTGCTTCTTGTTCCATTACAATGATCTTTCAATGATTCATAGACAATCACCCTATAAGTTTCTTTTTCATAACACCAGCTTCTCCTCTCAGGCGAACATTGTTGTCTCGTTCTTCTCGCAGCTGGCTTTCATACAAGGCCCTCAAAGCAACTATTTCACGATCTGCATCGTCTTCTATTTGCTGCTTTATATCTTCATGCTCGACTTTCTCCTGCTCTAAATGTTTCTGAATCTAGAAAATGAGAAATATGTCCTTTCTTGGTTCCAATAAGGTTTGAAAATGTCTCCTTAAAATTAGTATGAGATTGTACTTTGATTAACCTGCTCAAGTTCTGCTTCTTTTTTGTGCAGTAGATTTTCATAGTGATAAGCTAGTTCAGAGAGAGCCTTTTCTTTTGATTCTTGGAGTGTCGCCAATTGTCTGGATAAGTATTTAAAAATATTGAAGTCAAGGGGTATTTTATAACAGTTAAGATTGAAAACAGTTGACCTAAAATGACACCGGGTACCTTTCATAATCATCTCTCATGTTTGTAGTGCGGGTGTCTAAAGCAGTATACTTATCATATTCAACTATTAATTTGCCATAATAATTTGTTTCAAGTTTCTGCATAGCTTGATCATGAGATGCTTTCATCTCTGATATATCAGTTTGAATCTTGTTCATTTCCAAGACATGATCAGCCTCTGAATTCTGTCAAAGAGAAATAGAAAAAATACTGGTCTCTCTAAAAGCATATCAATAATACATTCAAATGAATTACCAGTTACCTCATTTTTCACTTTTAATTCTTCAACAACTGTTCGATACCCATCAGTCAATTCACGAATTTTATCTTGGTATCCAGATTCCATTTTGCGGGTATTGTAGGCGTGCTCAGTTTCTAATTCATTAAGCCGTATTAGTTGATCTTTTATTGTTAATATTTTTTCCTAGATATAACAAGTTTTAATTTCTTTCAATTTTTCATTGTTGTTCACAAAACAGAATGACTTATCGATTCCATACCTCTAGTTCATTTCTGCTTATGAGAATTTCTTTTGAATACGAAAATTCTTTATCCATTTCTACAGTTTTTCCTTCTGTATTTGTAAGATTCCATATGCATACAGAACCATCTTTAGCAATAGACAATAAAACTTTGTCATCATACGTTAGCCTCATCTGAGAAAATTTATATTATTAGCATTAAAGCCAATAACTTCTTTTTTTCATCATTCCTTTCAACAGATTGGCAGTTAAAAATTACTCACATGAGCTACATCCCCGTAGTGAACATGATATTCAGCATAGACTGCTGGATCTGTGAGAGGATACTTCACAGAATAAATTACACCATTCAATCCAGCTGTGAATAACATAAGATTTGAACGTGAAAGTACAACCGCATCCAGTTTTTGAGGGTCTGATTTTCTGGCATCACCAACCATCACCTCTCGTACAATCTGAAACATTGGTGAATCCACTGCTATTTTATAAATGTAGGAATGATTTAAGTAAGATGTCTACCAATAATTCTGAATTTACCTGAGAGGCTGTTATCTCTTTTATATATCCATCACTTCCCACACTGTAGGTAATCTTTCCATCAGTTGTAACACAGATATCTGAGCAGCTGCATGATTTAGTTATGACTTCTCCTATGCGACTTCCAGATGCAACATCCCACTCATATACAGCTCCTTCTAACCCACATGTCACAATTTTCCAATCCCAAGGAGCCCATACCATCCTCTGGATCTAAAATATTCAGAGAAACAAAATATCTATCAATAAAACAAGTTGTTTTCAGAAGTTCAACAAATGTTTGTGTCATTTACCTCGCCAAAATGTCCTGACAGGGTATGCAATTTTTTAAAAGTTATGGTGGAAAATATGTCGATTACATTGCCGTTAGCTGCAGCAAACATGTGCCCATTGTTGCTGTAGCTGCAAGCATTACAATTCCTGATGGGGAATTCTCTCAGTTCTTGCAGGTCATCAATGAGCACAGTCATGTAACGTAGTTTGTCACAGAATCCAAGGACAGCATAAAGACCTAAGAGCAGAAAAAAAAAAAAATCTGCCAGGGATCACAGGTGTTAAAATGAATACTTAAGATAAATTATTTTAGAACGAAAGCAGGACTTGCAGAAATAAACACAGCCGTATATTACTGGTGCACTTACCAGTAGGGTGCAGAGCTATACAAAATATATCTTCAATGTACTGTTTTATCAGATCTTGGGTCTCTGTTTGATAGTTCCACAAGCGGACCGTTCTATCAACTTGCCCGACAGTCATGAATATGGGCTTCCAAGCGCACACTGCCAATCCTGATACAGGCCCATGATGCAGCTGCTGCCCTAATAGCTTCATGGTTATTCTGGGATTCTGAGATCAAATTGAGATAAAAATTAATTAGGAAATGAATGACACACCAAGGTTAAAGTTTGTACAAATGCTACCTGGCTGATATCTGCACCCCATAATCTTGTTGTGTACAGTTGGCACCGGTCAGTGGTAGCTATGAGTCGGTCTTGAGATACATTGATACACAGATGTCGCACTGTATTCAGATTTGTAGGGTACATTCTATCAAAATCTGAGGTTGGTATAGCAAATATATTTCTTTTCCTATAAATTTGATTAGGATTGAGTTCAAATAAATGTATCAAGCCTATTCCAAGGCTAAAAGCAAATCCTTTGTCAAAAGATATCAGACTTCGAACTTCAGAATCACTCGAAATCTGAGCTTCAGCTGAAGTGAGGCTTGTTGATGACTGCTGCCTGCGAGAAAAAATAATCATTACCAGAGGTGCTTTGAAAATATTTCCATATTTGCAGAATCGTCTGATAGTAAGACCTGACGGCCGAACACATGCATATTAATTTCATTGTGCCTCCATTCCTCTTACACTTCAAGAGACTTTGTATCCAACTCTTTCAATTCTGCAGCTTTGAAAACACCTTTCAGCTCGGTGGCTTCTACAAGAACAAGCCTTCCATCCTTAGTGCCAGCAAGGATTCTCTCTGATGTCAAATAAGCCACGCATGAAAGTGACAACTGGTCAGCTTTCTGCCATCCAAACTGCCTCCACACTGTTTCAGTTACCATCATTAACCGAAATAGCCCTTGACCAACCAGAACACAGGTAGCATTATCAGTTGGGTGGGCTGCTACCTGAAGCAACTCACATTATTTAAGTGCAAGATGAGACAGTCTCAAATGTTGCCATGCTAGAAAACAAGTGACTGACCTGAGCTACAGTTCCTGAATTGCCTACAACAGTTGCTTTGCAAGTACTTTCCATTTTCCCTTTTTCCCAATTGAAGTAGTACAGTGACCAATCTGGCTCACCAGTAACAGCCAACAGGTATTTTCCATCATTTGTAAATGTAAAAGTAACAAATTCTTGAGCTTCACAGTCACTAGATAAATATAAAACCCTTTTGCGTTTAAGCGACTCCAAGTCATATATTGTTATGAAGGGCTTTTCTCCATTTTCAGTGATGGCAGCAATCTTTCTAAAAACACAGTAATTTAATGCAATTCATAACAGTTTGATTTTGCAATTAAAAAATATTTTTCAACTTATTGAGTTACCTGCTTGGGCTTAGAACTATTTCTTTTATTGAATGCTGCTCCTTCCCATGGGGGTCCTTTGAATGCTCTTTAACATGTTCCTTTAGATGTGGTTCCTTCAGGTGTTGTTCCTTTGGGTGCTGCTCTTTTCCATGTTGCTGATCAACTAACTTCATGAACTTCTGGTGTTTCTGAATGTGGTTATGAATTGCCAAAACTGATCCAGCAGGGTAAAGTATATCATGATCCGTTAGAAAATAGGCGTTGCCCTTCACTCCAGTGCGGAGGCCAAAAAATGCCACTGGTTGGAGGCCAGGCAAAGATAGACTGGCTTCACTTTGGTTCATTTTTAAGGAGGACTTTGCACTGAAAACAGTAAAACTAGTCCAAGACTATTTTTATGAAAGTTCAAGGGTGAACTTGCTCTGACTGATCTTGATGGTAGCTTGTCTTCCAGGCAATTCACTTCAGTTTAATATTTCAAGAAAATTGACATAGTTGACGGTACTCATGGGTGATCAGCTTTATGACACAGTGTCAAAATGGAAAACAAAGTTTGAGTGATTCATGCGAGTGTCGCGTTTGTTTGGTTGTTTGTATCTTGGCAACAAACCGGAAAATGTAAAGTGTACCACCATCCCCACCATCATCCCCACGTACAGATTATGTGACGAACCAAACGAAACACATTTTTCGCTACGTAATAGATTCATTGATATCGCCAGGTGTTATCGAAAATGACGATCAACAACGTTTGACTTAAAAATCAACGTGAAGCATGATTTGTAGGGTGGTACGCCCGATCTACAGGCAAATGACGAACGACGCCGAGCCATGCACCTATCTAAATGATACAAGTGGTCAATGGGAGGATTAAATTTATATTGCGGTGCGGAAAATTAACTTAATCTGTAAAAGAATTTCTCCAACTAAGCGATTTTGCCAATCCAGCATTGTTTTTCATTACATTTAAAATGGGAAAAATACTTTAATCTTCGGGCAACTTCACGCCATCATGTTGGCACAGTTTTCACCCCATCCGCGGGAACTTTCACATTCAAACTTCAAAACTGCCATCTCGATTTGTTAACGGACTGTAGGACGAGGGGCACCACGTCTTGTCATCGGGTTTCGGGGGACTTTCAGATAATATGTTGTGTTCATTTTCATCTACTTGAAATTAATAATCAATATGGCGTCCGAAGCTCTTCTGAAGAAGTTAGATAGTGGCGATGTTTCCAACATTATGACCGAAGTGAAGGTACTGGGCCCCCTAACCCACTATTTTTTAAATTGGTTGTTATTGACTCGTAGTTTAAAGCATTTATTTGGCATTTTAGGCTGCAGTGAAAGGGCGAGGCGGCTCTGTATTGGCTCATCGACTCATGGTTCGGATCTCCAATTTAACTATAATGAAAAGAGATGGCGATTCAGAGCCTATTCTCTCCCAAAATGAAAAAACCGTGCAGCTTGCATTGTATTGCGCCCAATCCATTTTATCTGACACTGCTTCAGAGACTCATATTGATTCTAATCCTCGAACAATTCAGGCAGTTTACACTATTCTCAGCAGGTTTCATAAAAGTGTAAGTTACCTCTTATATCTTCTTCACTGCAGTCGTTCATTTTTCTTGATTTTTACCCTTTTATTTTTCAGAATGACATTCAATCAGCTGTGAAAATATTGAATGTGTTTTTACCCATTCTAGAGAAAATGTCCTTATCTTTTTCTCATGCCGATATGAAGAAGATGAACCTGTATGTTGCCATTTTGTACAATTTGCTGATTTCTCTAAAAGACAGTGTGTATAAAGAAGAATATGGGAGTGAATTGGCCCCACTAAATCTGTGGGATCTCATGCTACGTGTCTGTTCTCTTGCTAAATATTGTGATGTCATTTTTATTGTGCATTTAATGGGAAGTATGACTTTTAAGTATGAAAAGTTACATGTGAATAATGCCAAACAAATCTCTTCTTTTAATAGAGCTATGACAGAAAAGCTCTCAATGTTTTCTGAAACAAATCATGTGAAGGTCATAGATAGGGGCTGTGACGAGGACAAGTTCATCGCGAAACTTGTACCATCGCTGATATGGCTCATGGCTGTAGATTTAAAAGCCGGCAACACAGCAAATGCACATTGTACTTTATCAGATATGTCCAAATTTGTGGCATCATGCTTTGATGATGATTCTTATCACATGAAATGCTTCAAATTGATTTCAAGACTTTTCAACATTTTTCACTTTCCAACCAACCTCCCGCCTAAAGAAAATATTTTCATCAGTGAGATGCAGGCTTTATTAAAAATATTGAAAAATGAAAAAAGACCTATGCATACATCATTTACATGGGTTGTACATTTTGGTGGTTTTGTCTTCACATCTATGGACCAGCTAACCAAATCCATAGACTTGAAAAAATTTTTTAGCGTTGCAGTTCTCTCTTCTATTCATCAGTTAGCAAAATATTTATCTGAGGTGAGAAAGGAGCCAAAGTCATTAACATGTTTTTATTATCTTATCTTGAACCTTTTTTATCTTTTCTTTCCTGTTTTAGTCACTTCTTTCTTTTTGCCACACATCTTGTACTGGGGAAGATGGACAAGTATGCCCATATACTGGAGATTCAATTCAAGCCTTTAAAAGTGTTAGAAAATTTGTTTCACTTTGCTTCGATTGTAAGAAGGATATGGACGAATGGTCAGAAGTCTTGCCTATTGTGAAAGATAGCTGTGTCAATCTGGAAATAATTATAAGCAAGGCATCAGAAGGGAAGTGTGTTAAGGAGCAATTACTTAAAGCTTCATTGTGTAAGTACCCTAATTCTTAATGTCTTCCTCATTAAGGGTGTTGACTTGTTTTGTAACTGTGTTATTTGGTGTTGTAGGTGATTTGTATTATAATTTAGGACTCACATGCTATTCTACAAGTAACTGGAAATATGGGTTAACATTCTTGGAGTGGCTCACAAGATATTTGTTTACAGTTGAAAAAGAAGTTTCTACTACAAATGCCCAAAAATTAGTAAGGATCAGGTTTTTTTTTTCCAAAAATATCGTAGAACAAAAAATGAACTAAAAGCTGTATATCATTTTAATTAGTTCTGATTGGCCTCAATGTTATTGTTTGTTTTCTTCCGTAGTCATCTATTCTTCTAAGACTTTCGGTCTGTTATGAAAACCTGACTCTCACAAATCAGGCCAAAGTTGCCCTAGTGTTGGGTGTGATAATACATTTAAAATATAACATTTCTCAACGTACATTTTTGCAAGATAAGTGGGTCCGACTTCAGAATGGAAATAATGATGTAAGTAAACTTCTTGGACATCCAATTGCTTTTCATTTTAAGAGCATAAATCTACAAGCTGAACAAGTTAGTAAATTTTATTTTGATTTTTCAGAGTAAAACAGCAGACAAATTACTTTCAGACAAAACTCTTCTAAAATCTATCAACCCACAATTTACGTTTTGTAAACAGCTGGTTCCTAAATTAATGCTGTGGGAACTATCCTGTTATGCTGTCAATCGGTAAAATAACTCTTGGATGTTTGTGTGCCCTAAAGCTGTCTTATTTAATTTGTATTCAACACTTTACATTGTACTATGTTTCTCACCAAAGTAATACTACTTTACTGTTTTCCATGCAGGATGAAAACAACTGATGTCATTCTGAATGCATGGGCAACTCTTAAAGAATCCAAACCATCAGCGCTGCAGTTATTAGAAGGATCTGCTCTTGCATCCCAGGCTTTATTTTATGCCAATGATGTTGTTAGCTGGTGTGACATATTGTCAGCATCTACTTCCACTTGGTTTAGTGAAGTAAGTGGGGTTCTTTTGCAGAAAATCTTCTAAAGGCAAATTAATAGAATTATTGCTAACTTTTTTAATCCCTAGGTCAAGCCTGAACAACAAGCTGTTGCATTGTGTGCAATGGGGGCTCACTATCACACAAAGTTTTTGAACATGGCTCAAAAACACTTTGATGAAAACTATGTGAGTTGCATGAGATACTGAGGAACCTTATATTTTTATAAGTTTTATAATTATTTCATTGTTCATATTTGTTTATTTCCAGACCAAAGTAAATGATGTCAAAGTTTACTGTACAAATCCTGCATCTGTTAGGAAACCACAAGATGTGTGTGATCCAGCCGATTTTTGTCAAGTTCGAAGCAGTTTTCCTAATCTTAACCTTCACAGAGAACAGAAGCTCATGGATTTATTAGAAACAGCAGTGAATTTCTGGAATAGTTCCCTTGAAAATGTAAGTATCAAGTGATTTTGCTACAAAGAAGTGTTAGTGCATCCTCATGTGCAGTACCTTACCACTGCTACGATATTTGATAATTTTCAACAGGGTTTGAGTGTCTCAGACTACACTTCCAGCTCAATAGTATCAGCAAGTGGTGATTATTTGCTCAATATTGCATTTCTTTATTGTCTGTGGGGCCATAATTCTGCGGCTGCAAAAACTTTCCAAGTCTGTTGTGCATTTGCAAGAAAAATGTCTTTAGATGATTTGTTGATTCAAGGTTGGAATTTTTGACGATTTTTGAAATTTTTGTGTTACTTTCAATCTAACTATTCAATTGCTTCTGTTTCAGCTTTGTCAGGCTTGATGAATACTATTGAAGTCAGTAAAGAGTGCATTTTAGAAGCTGAAAACCTTTTGGAACATTTAAAATGTCATCCCAAAGGAAGTTACTTTCAGAAAGTCTACTACACAAGTAGAGCATTCCAGGCGCTAAGAACTGGTTCCTTCTCAGAAGGTTTCAAGGCGTTAGAGAATGTTATTGGTTTTGTCCCCACGCCATCTACTCAATGGTGCTATGCCTATGCCAAGACTTTAGAGGCGTCATATCAATTTCTCCCCTCATCGAAGCATCCTAGTTCTAAAAGGGATGGAAGTGATTTGGTTCTTAGTGGTCTAAGCTGCATCTTACAGAACATTCAGGATAGGAGACTTTCTCAATCACCTGTAACTTTTGCTGCTGTGGTGCATCAAGCACTCTGTTCTTCATTATGGATTGGTAGATATTATCTACATAGACACATGCCTAGAGAAGCAAGATGCTACCTATCTGCTGAATTAGTTCTTGCTCTCAAGTTGGGACTTGCAACAAGGTCTGTGGAAATTATGTCTTTACATCAATTAAAAAAACAAAACCAAAACTCATTTTACACTGTTGTGATAAATTTTCCAGAGCCGCAGAATTTATTTGTCAACTAGCTCTGGTAGACTTATTGACTGAAAATGTAGATGAGGCTACTGCAAAGATATCAGATCTTAAATGTATTTTAGATGATAAATATATTTCTTCAAAAGATGATGATAGCGTAAGGAATTTTTCCCGTTGCTCAAGTAAAAATTTGAAAATTTAAAAACTGAAATATTTGCTTTATTTTATTTTTCAGGGTGACAGCACTTTTCAATTGGATGAGGTGATAACTCCAAAAAAATCATTGCCAGTGCCCAAAGATGCTGATACTCTTGGCTGCAGTCCTGCTCTGGAAAAGAATGAAAATTTTGAAATCCCAACCTCTAAACATAGTTTATCTTGCAAGTGTTACATGTGCCGCAATGTCTCTGTGCAGATTGAGTGGCTGATGTATGGCCGCATACAAGCAAAGATTTATGCACTTCGCTTTTTTGTACATGAGTCTCATGCAACTTACAAACAAATTGTAAGATCTTGTGCCTTGCCTTTTCCTTTACATGTGTATTGATCTTATTGATATTGAATCAAGATTTTGCTCTTAATTTTTCAGTTCAAATCAGCTGATTTGACCATCCAAAGGCTTTGTGCTCATGCACTTTCACAGGGGGCCTCTTTACAGCAGCAGCAGCTGACATCTACTTTAATTGGTTCAAAACTTGATTTTGTTGATATGCTTGTTATGTATGGGAAAGACAAAGATGCCCTACGAGAAAATGAGCGTATTTTTGCCCTTCTCAATAATCTGCTTACTGATGAAAATAACCTGACAGTGGACACAAAGGAGCAGCGAATCTGCATTACTGAGATTTCAGAACAGAGTAAAGAAAAGGCCAAGTGTAAGTAGACAAGCTACTAAGTAAAACTTTCATTCATGAGACACGCCTTTTTTGAAATGACTTCACATTTTGTTTGTACTTTTCAGCTCCAAGAATTCTTATCAAGACACCTGAAGCTAGCTTAAGTCAGAGAACTTCACCAAATATTTTCATTGATGAGACGCCTGAGAGAAAGGAGCTTGCTGTTACACCGGTGGCACCAGGAAAGAGACGACCACCATTAAAGCAACTGATTAAAGCTCCCAATCATCATTTGAAACCCTTAACTGATAAGCAGTTCTATTCTCCCAAAGTCTCAAGAGATCTTGAAAATCTCATTGGTAGTGATGATGATAATGATAATTTTGTCCCTGTGCCTTCAAAGGAAAATGTGTCACATATTCCTCACAGACTGGGAAAGGTATCTGGTAACAAACAAGAATTTCTTGATGAGGCTAGTATCTCCACTTGTCTTCCTGGCGGTCAGGAAACAATAACAGATGGTTTCAAGAATGTCCCAACTAAGAAGCTATCAAAATTAGTGCAACCATCAAAGTCAAAGACTGTGAATAATGAAACTTTTATTGTGAGTGGAAAGTCTTCATCTCTAAAGCCAACTTCCAAAACTTTTCCTGTTGAAAAACCCCCACCATCTGAACGGACAACTTCCAAAGCATTGCCAGCTGCTGAGAAATCTTCTCGAAGGGTACCTTCCACAATACCCAAGACATTGCCTGTTAGGGCAGAAGTTGCAGGAACTGACTGTAAGGAATCTGTTGGAAAGAAAACCGAAGTATCTCTGAAAGAAAATAAGAAGAAAACTGGATCCAGTGCTAGGTCATTGCCAGCTAGTAGCGACATGAAATGTGTGAAGACATCAACGTCAGAAGCAAAGGAAGGAAATTTAAATGGTGCAGATGGCATAAAACCGAGTCAAACATTTGCAGATGTTTCAGGGGTAACTGTACGCCAAACCAGGCAAAGGAAGCGTTTATAGAGGTTTGTCTGAGATGTTTCATTTTTCTATAGCTAATTGGTGGCTTGATATGTTGAAAGACTGATTTTTTTACTTATATTATTGTATGTGTTGTCAGGGTATTTTTAAAATGGGAAGTCTTAAGGAAATTGTCATTTAAAGAATCAATTTTTAACTTGTTTGGATCCTTTTCTCTTTATTTAAAAAATTAATAAATTTTTCATGCAGCTTTATTTAATTTTTTTCAGCATGAACACAAGGGGATTATAAGATAGCTATTACATAATACATAATGCCTGTAGGAACAGTTGCCACAAAAGGCCATAAATTCAGACTTGGGAGTGACACCATGATCTTACTGACTGAAGCCGTAAAAGAACATATGATGCTGTCAAAACTTTTATGAGACGACACACATGGTTGGAGCTCCTTGCACAAACTTTCAAATGGTTATCAAGCTGGGGAAATAGGTTTCTCTGACGGTCTAGCACAGACTTCAATACGGCTATGCACACACTTTGGATTAAAGCATTCTCTCTTCGGGAGAAAACGTCATACTTCATGTCAGGTGAAGCAACTCTCAGTCCTATTTTTAAATGGTACTCGGCCAACACACACACTTCCACAACTCCTTGGGATGGATAAACAAATCCACCACATGTCTTTCGTAATAAGACTAAAGTTGGGTTGTCCTGAACATACGACATCTGAAGACCTTCGATGCACTGGTTGCACTGGAGTACATCTGCGACCCTCTTCACAGTGTGAACCAATACTAATTGAGAAGCTCGAAATCGCTGCAGCTCATTTTGGAGAAGGATGGGGTAAAAAGTGAGAGATTGAGGTAGAGATGGGGTGTTCTCAGGTTTAAAGACGGGCCAGTTTATTTCTAGCCCACTCTTCCGAGCATTAGCCACATCCTGGCAATCCAACCACCAATAACTCTCCACTCTCACAATATTATCTGATAAAGACAGCCCTTCTTCTTGGAGCAATGAGGCATAGGCACTTGTGAACTTGACGGCAGAGGGACAATCTTCCCAGCAGAGTCGACTACGGATCCCCAAAAACAACAGTTCAAGACCACTCATATTTAGTTCAGCAGTGGTACTTACATGTACTTTCTTCACCAGCTCTAGTAAAGTGAGCAGATTCATATAAAAACAAACAAACGGTGCTTTGCAATTGGTTGCAAATATGCCCTGACCTGTCCTATCCCTCAAAACAAACAAATAGTTTAGAGAGTTGACAATGGTCTTCTTCCATTCAGGAGTCACTTCTTTTTTAACAGACTCGAAAAGGTCCAGGAGTTTTGTAATTGTTCTGATAAAAAATACAGTGGATTCACTTCCAGAAAACTGGGGAAGCTGTAAGGATTTACCACAATACTCAATTGAATTGGCAACATCCTCAGTAAATAATTGGGAAATCAATCTTCTTCGCATTAAAGTTTTATCCCAGTACCAAGTAGCTGTTTGATCAAGTTGTTCTGAGCTTCCTGCCTGAGTTTCTTGAACTTTGACCAACTCAGTAAAATATTTCCAGCTTATGGCACCACCTCTCTCATCCACCATGAGCGACACAGATGCCCAAGTGTGTCTCAAAAGATCAAGGATACTGTGAGGGTCAAAAAGCACATAAACATCTACAAGCCCATCTGCTGGGTGAGGAAATGAAGTACAAGGACAAGGCAATTCCTCAAAGGAAATGCCCAGGCTTTCAACTGTTTGCCTGCTGCTCACACTTGCATCGATGACAACAGCCACGGCTACACTGCCCATGTTATACACTCTCCACAAACATTCTAATAGTAAATTTGCTCTCTCTTCAGGTGATAGAGTATCAATTAAAAAATAGGCCAAAGGAATTTTCCATTTCATTTTATCATTCATGGGTACAAGCATGAAGAAGAGAGCACTTTGAGCAAGGGGTAAATTTTCACTATAGTTTTGTACCTCTAGATCACCTGTGGTTCCATAATCAATGTGGCCCCTTATTTCATTTTCATCACAGGAAGAGGTTGCATTAAGATCACACTCTCCCATGATTATACAGGTATTCAAAAATGCATGCTCAGTTTTCTGAATTGCATCCTTCAACATAAGGAAAGCTTCACTACTCCAGCCCGGTAGTCCAAGGCCCATATTATACCAAGTTCTTGATATGGATGGAGGTGGCATTGGTAAGTGATACTGTTCCTTGATCGTGTGATAGGCTTCAACAGAATAAAATAGTAAGGTCTTGGCAAAAGTTTTCATTAGAGGCGACACTTCCCCTTCTTCTTTAGACGCTGTTTGGTCGTGCACTAGAGGTTCATTGAGAGAATGGCCTAAGAGTGCTCTGATGACACTGATGGCTCTACTTGAAAGGAGGTCTTGGGTCTCCAGGTACAGAACCACCTCTGCAAGGCTACTAGGGGTTAGTTTTGAATTAGGTTCTGACCTCTTCTTCTTCTTTGGCTCTGGCTCAGTAGAGCCTACAAGACTTGTTTTGTTTATACATGCTTTAGCCATTCTCTCAATGGTTCTCATATTTTTGCGCTTTATTACTTTTATCTTTTTCTTCATTAGCATTCTCTCTTTGAATAGATTGTTGTATTGCTGGATTAAGTCTTCTCTTGAAGCATTTTTATCAACTGTCAGTTGCTTAATAAGATGAGCATATTTCACTTCAGCTTGTGAGGCACCTCCTTCAGCATTGTTTGAAATTAGTACCTCATCCACATCTTCACAATCAATGACATCATTGGTGACCTGCAGAGAGATTTGGCAATTATTTTCGGGTTAATGTTACAAATTCAATTTTTCGGTGAACGTGAGTTAAAAATACCTTCGATGAGCCTTCACCAGACTGAGGAGGGTCTTCACTAACCTGTTGAAAAGAAGTAAAATGTTTTTTATAAGCAACAAACAGTTACTACAGAAATGTTTTTAACTTCCTTTTAGAAAGTTATGAATAATGAGACTTAAATAAAAAACCTTTTCAAGATGCTTCGATGGAACTGCATCAGAAATAAGCTCCTGCTGTTCACCAAGTTCGTTGAGAATATAATCGTTTTCATTGAAGTGCAACGAACATACAAAGTCTGATTCCAAGGGCTCTAATGCACTGTCCCATATTGCTGTTATCCATTTGTCTCTGGTTTCCTTGTTGGAAGGGAATCTGATGGAAAACGTACAATTAGAGAACAGTAGATGATAGTCTCCAACTGATATTTTAAAGAGGCAGAAACTGTACCCATGAAACAAAATTGGGTTATTGGAGGTCTGATTCTGATTTCCAGAGGGACATCCCTTCACACAGCACTGGAAAATTTGGGTCTCTTCCATAGCTGGACCTAAGTTAGTGAATACTCATCAAAGAATAAGTAGCGACAACAAGATTCTTTAACCAAAATGTTCATATTTCACGTCAAAGCCGAAACCGCCAACAACAATAAACACATCAACAAGAAGAAAGATGTTTACACAGGTTCAGCAACTTTCCAAACCCATCATCCGATAACCAGAATGTCATGACGCGTAGCAGTTGTTGATTGAATTCTTTCCACATCAAGAATTTTTAAAACATTCCTTCTTGCACATTTTTCTTGAAATTATTGTTTATTTTTTTTACCACGGGAAAAACAAGTTTTGTACGTATACTATGGCTGCCCCCTTTTCCCCACCTCACCTCCTCCCCCGCATCTGTTCTCCTCTCCCTCTCTTTGGAAACCTGTAAACTCACTAAATTGAATTGTTGACATGGCCAGCGGAAAAAAGTAAGTATCACTTTACAAAATATATTTATGTGGCAAAAAAAAGAAACACTTTTGTTTCGGATTTTATACAGTGACATTTTTCTCTCCATTTCGTAAATATTCGTTCTAACCTGTTGTAATCAAACCATACTTATGGTTTCTCAGATATGGACTTATTACGCTCCCCAAGAAGAATGTGTTTGGTGATGATAGTGATTCCAATTCAGACGATGGTGGAGATTGGGTGAAAAATTCTTTAAAGGTATGCTCTCTTATATAGCTGCTGAAGTTTCATTTGTTCAGTGGATGAAATCGATGTCAAACGTCGTCTTCATTTTCTAGCGTGTAGCACAAAAAAGTGTACAAAAACGCTCAACAAAAATTCAGCTAAAAAAGGCTCTTGAAGAAGATCCAACTGTCTTTCAGTATGACGAGATATACGATGATTTAGAGCAAAAGAAAGTTGAAGCAAAAGAAGAAAAGAAAGGTGTAGAGAAAAAGGTAAGCTCTCAACACAACTTGTTGTGATTAGCAGCATCATAATCATATCAGATTCTCCTAATAATGGTATGCCCTGCCTTATCTTACAGCCACGTTACATCCAAGCCTTATTACAAACTGCAGAAAGACGCAAGAAAGAAAATGAACGTCGTGTTGAACGGCAGGTTCAAAAGGAGCGAGAGGAAGAGGGAAATCAGTTTGCTGATAAAGAGAGCTTTGTAACTTCATCTTACCGCCAGAAGTTAGAGGAGTTCAAGAAACAGGAAGAGGAAGAACAGCGAATGGAAAGACTTGAAGGTGACTATCTTGAATTGAGTCTTTTATGTTGTCTGCCTGTTACAGTGGGTATTGATTTTCTTTGTCCCTTTTCTTCCAGCTATTGGTGATGTCACTCGTCAGAAGGATTTGACCGGGTTTTACCGTCATTTATATAGACAAACCATGGGTGAGAGTTTGCCTGGTGCTAATGATGCCTCAATGCCTGAGAAGGAAGGCGATACTGCTCCAGATGGTGACAACAGTAGTCCAACGATCTCTGAACAACCCTCCAAACTCAGCAAAGTCAGTGACGATCGCAAAAAGGATCGCCACTACCGAAAGCGGCGCTCTAGCTCTTCCGGTGGTGAGGACTCTGATGAAGACAAGGGTGAACCAGTTGAAGTCAAAGTGGAAAAGGAAGTTGATGCTGATTCAGACTTTACTGGTTCATCAAGTAGTAGTTCAGAGAGTGAAAGTAGTGGCAATGGCAGTGGCTCAGAGGAGGGAGAGATCAAAAAGAAAAAGAAAGAGCATACCGAAAAGAAGGATGTTGATTCAATACCTAAAAAGAAGCAGAAAATTGACAAAGAAAGCAAGACAGACAAGACAAGTGATGTTGCTTCACCATCCAAAGAAAAAACTGTGTCCAATATGCCTCTTGTGAAGGAAGAAAAGCTCTCTGATGATGAAAACAAGTCATCTGAAGAGAAAACTACAGCAGAAAAGACTGAAAACATTGCTGAAGAATCAAGTGAAAATGTGAAAGTTGAAGTAAAACCTAAAATTAATATATGGGCTAAGAGGACTGTAGGGCAGGCCTATGATGATGCGGTCCAAAGGTATTATGAAAGAAAAGCTGCAAGGACTGCTACCAGAAGGGCTTAGCCTAGCCCTTTGGAACAGATTAACACATGAATTTGTGCACAGTTCTATTTGTTAGGGGTTTTATTTTTGGGAATATTTTTATTTTGTAAGGAGCTTATTTTTATCTTGACAACTTAATCAAACTTTGATCACATAACATCGTTCTCAATGTTAATCTCACAATTGTTAAGTAAAGTCTCCATTTCTGTTTTGTTTACATCATCATCCATTGCTTTCTCTATTTTTCCTGCCAATTGATGCAGTTGACACTCCAGGGGAGTAATAGTAACTTGATTTGCATCACTATTGCTCCCTGTTTGTCCCTTACCCATGTAACATGCAAGTTGGGCTAGTTCCTCAAGCTCTATTTCCTTTGACATTCCTCTTCCAAGACGAACAGGTTTAATTTCTTCTTCTTCTTCAACATTGATATTCAGCAAATGTGACAAAGCCTTTTGAAAGTTTTCTAGGCTTGTGCTATGAAATGTAAGCAGTGTTAGTAGGTTCAGTCAAAACAAACTGCAGAAATTTAAACTTCACCTTCATACCATAGTGGATCACAGGGAGACAATGTCTGTTGATACGACTCCATGTAATTTAAATTTGTTGCTAAGTGGAGAGGTTTGGCCTGAATCAAGACAGCTGTGAGTAGTGATACCATATGCTCTGATGTTATGGGAAAGATTGCTGCCTCATCTATTTCCAATTTTTTAAAAAAGGAGATTTAAAGTTATTTCCTGAAGTTGCCATCTGTTGCAGTGCTGTTTGTTGTAGTTTACCTGATGATGCCATGTTGTGGGTGTCTGCTATTGAATGTTTAATCTCTGCATCTATATAGTCTATAGTTGAGCGTAAACATCTCAATTTATCCAAAGGACACTTTTGAATATCTAATGCAGCTAGTTCAACCACCTGCCAAAAAATTGTGCCATAAAAATCCTGTTATTTATTATGTTGGCACAAATTAGGAAAAGTACTCACTGCAGCAGGGAAGGACAGACCATATCCCTCTGGAATTTCCAACATTTCTGCAGACAAATTAATCTTTGTTAGAAACTGGCAGCGACTCCAAATCTCATGATCCTCCTCCTTGTATTTGACATACAACTCTTGACACATTCTGTCATGAACTTGCGATAAAATGACACTGAGGGAAAAAGGTCCAATTAAATAAGCTTCAATTCAGCAATGCCCCATTTGTTTGTGTCACGCCTCTTACTTTTCGAGTGCTACCGTCAGTGTGTTCTGGAACAGCCGGTCTTGCTGCTGTTGAAGAGGCAGCTGGCTCATGATGTCGCTCCAGTGTTTCACGACCTCCGTTCGGATGCGTTGGGGTCCCAGGCAGTCGCCGTCGAACATGGGCGCGCGCAGCATGCCGACACTCGCCTCGAGCCGCTCTCTGTACCAGTGAAACTGGCTCAGGAAGACCTGCGCGCTGCAACCCAATGGATCAGGTGATGTGCTTTGCGGCCACAAAATATCGACATCACTCCTCGCGTAATCCCTGTGTGCTCGGGGGGTCACTACTTGGCTCCTCGTTAGTAGGCAACCAGTACGGCGGCCCATCTGGTTGGCTCCCCGCGCCCCTCCTCTTCCTCGTTATCTACGCCAGCTATGACACCAACCGCGACTGGCGCACAGTGGGCCAGAAGACCGGCGCAGGCAGCCAGAACTGACGTGTTTTGAGCTCCCGAGTTGCTAAATGGGACTCGAACCGAACGTGTGACCCCCTCCAATGGATTCCTCGTTCGGAGATCAATCCATCGGTGGGGTCACACGTTCGGTTCGAGTCCCATTTAGCAACTCGGGAGCTCAAACCGCGTCCGGGGTCTTGACCGCCTCCACCGGTCCTCTGGCCCACTGTGCGGTGGCTCCCTCAGTACCTCGGCGTCATGAAACTAGCCGTACAATGTGGACCGATTCTCAGCGTGCCTGTCACTCACTCGGCGAGGGAAGACAGGTTGACGTGCTCCTCGTCCAGGTGCTGCATGTCGTCGAGGGCGTCTGCCCGCGTCTAGAGCCCTGCCCGGGGCTCCCTCGGAGCGCGGTGGCGCGTCGAAGCGTCGAGACTGATTACGAGAGTCGTGTTCGTCGCTCTGTCTCTCTCGCACCCTCGCCCCATGAGTGCGAGAGAGAGAGACAGCGACGAAAGCGACTCGGAATCTGTCAGCCAGGCGCTGACGTGGGCACTGACCGCGGCGCGGCGGCCATAGAGGGCCGCCAACGGCCGCCGACTCTAACGCGAATCGGCATTACCGCTGCGTCAAAGGCTCGCGGGATGTGCCGCTCCGCCGACACGAGAAAGCGCACAGTGGGTCAGAAGACCGTTGAGGCGGCCTAAATCCCAGACACGTTTTGAGCTCCAGAGTCGCAAAACTGGACTCGAACCGAACGTGTGACCCCACCAATGGATTCCTCGTTGGAAGAGCAATCCATTGGTGGGGTCACTCGTTCGATTCGAGTTCCATTTAGCGACTCTGGAGCTCAAACCGCGTCGAGAGTTTTGGCCGCCTGCGCGGTATTCTGGTCCACTGTGGGGCGGCCTACCTCTCCGGGCGCCCCTGCCAGGTAGGCCAGCGCCACACTGCCACGCCCCCGTGCGGAGCGGGCGGCCTACCTCGCCGGGCGCTCCCCGTCGGCGTCGTTGGCTGCGAGCGAGCGGGGGAAGGCTGATTGGCTCAGGGGTGCGACCACACCGTTTCCGTGGGACACAGGCTGTTTTATTTGTTTACCTTTGCATTCCAGTTTTTCTACACAGATAAGCGGGTGCCGCGTTTCTTTATTTACACGCGCGGCGTAGAGCTCTGAACGTGGCGGCGGGCGGGCTAGCGAGCGTCAGTCGGCGCTGATGACGATCTTGGGCACGATCTTGAGTTCGACGACGGGGCTGGCGGCCTGGCCCATCAGGTCCTCGGGTAGGGTGTTGGACGGCATGCTGGCGTTCTCCTGCGCCATGTTGCGCCGGGCCAGCCTGTTGATGGCGCGCAGCTGCAGGAAGGCCCGCTGGATGTACAGCAGCTGGTCCTCCAGCTCGTCGGGCTTGAGGGTGGCCGCCTCGCCGCGGCAGTAGCACAGCTGCTGGTACAGGTTCCAGCACATCATGCGCACCTGGGGGCGATGGCAGTGCTGAAGCGGTGCACAGTGGGCCGCAAGACCGCGGACCGAGCAGACGGCCAAAACTCTAGACGTGTGTTGAGCTCCAGAGTCGCTTAACAGTATTCAGAGGGAACGAGTGACCCCACCAATGGATTCCTCGTCCGGAGAGCAATCCATCGGCGGGGTCGCACGTTCGGTTCGAGTCCTGTTTACCGACTTTAGAGCTCAAAACGCGTCTAGAGTTTTTGCCGCCCGCCCAGGTCTTCTGGCCCACCGTGGGGTAAGCTCAAATGGAAGATATCTCCCAAATGACCCTACTGTGGGGTGGGTACCCGAGTTCCGACTTACCGCTCCCACCTCCTTGCTCTTCTCCGCCGCCTTCACCTTCATGTGGCTGAGGGTGGTCTCCCACTGGAAGTCCCGCATGCGGGTCTGGTCGTAGCGGACCCACAGGTCGGCCAGCTGGTTGTTGAGGCCCATCAGGGCCTTGGACTTCTCCTCGGTGAGCTGCATTAGGGCGCGGCGCGCCTCCTCCAGCGCGTGCAGGTCGTGGTCCTGCCGGGTGGCCAGCTCGGTGCGCGTCGCCGCCAGCGTGTCGTACCTGCGACCCACACCGCGTCAGAAGGGGCGCGCTGCACACTGGGCCAGAGACCCGCACCGAATGACACACCTGTCCAGAATGTCGTGGACGCTGGAAAACTCTTTGCTGTCAGCGACTACCAGTTGCAGAAAGTCCTAAGGGGCAGAATGCAAAGTTAGTCTTGTTTTATACCTATCCATACTCCCGCCTTGCGTTTATTTTGCTCCCCTGCCCACCTGGTATATGCGGTACTCGCCTACGTGCTGCTCCATGGTCTCCTTGATCTTCTCCAGCTGCTCCACGCGTTTCTTGAGGTTCTCGATGTCGGCGTCCCGCCGCTTTTGGGTCGCTTCCTCCTCCCGAATCTTCTGCTCCGCGCGCTCCCGCTTCTCGTGGTTCTCCTGGGAGGCAGAGACCGCCGATGCACTGTATAGCACTCTCCAAGGACAGACTCCCTGACGGCGACCCAGACCCACCCACCTTGATGAACTTGTTGTACTTGATGAACGCGGACCTGAGGTCGACCTCCTTCTCCCGCAGCTGCCCCCACTTGGTGTCCATCTCGGCGCGCATCTCGGCCTGGTACTCGCGCTTGGAGGCCAGCTCCTTGGAGCACGCCTCCAGGTCCCTGTGCGCGGCCACCAGCTCGGCGGCGGGGCTGGCGCGCGGTGCGTCCCACACGGGCCGCTGCCTGCAGGACGAGCAAGCGAGGCGTCGCGTCAGTCCGGAGCGAGTGGCGAATCCTTAGTGTACTCATGTGTACAAATTGGCCCGTACTCAGTGTACTCTCAACTTTAAAAAGAGTGAAATTCGCTCCTTTTTTTGCACGATTTGGCGTAGTGTGTCGTCTGAAACACTAAATGAAGCCTAAAAACGTTTAAAAATGTGAAATTTATTGTTTTTCAAAGGTGCACTCACCCGTACCCATGTACTCTGAGTACACCAGAACGCTGAGTGATTCACCCCTCGGTCCGGAGGGCCTGCTCTACCCTGCTCATGCTGCACAGTGGGCCAGAGGACCGGCGCAGGCGGGCAAAATTCTAGACGCGTTTTGAGATCCAGTGTCGCTAAGGGCTCGTGCATATACCACGTGACCTACTTGGGGGGAGGGGGGGGTCTGGCCAAAGTCACGGAAAGTCACTTAGGGGGAGGGGGGGGGTCAGGGCAAAGTCACGTGAATTCAAATATGTTGCGTGGGGTCGGTTTTGCGGGGTTTAAAAACGGTACCTGAAGTGACGCGGCGAAAGAATCGGTTCGGCGCGCGCGGTCGGCCTTACCTTTGTAGCAGCTCGGCAACGGCTCTTCTGCTCGTACTTACTCTTCACTTTTTTTTACACCTAGAAAGCGATACGAACCATTTTCCTGCATTTTTCTTCGATTTTAGGAAATCACGTGACTTAAGGGGGGGAGGGGAGGGGTCTGGCCAAAGTCACGCAAGGTCACATGGGGGGAGGGGGGGGGTCAAAAAGTGGCCTGTTTTAGGTCACGTGGTATATGCACGAGCCCTAAGCAGGACTCGAACCGAACGGTGTGACCCCATCAATGACGCTCTCCAAGCGAGGAATCCAAGGGTGCAGGGTCACACGTTCGGGTCGAGTCCCATTTAGCGACTCTGGAGCTCAAAACGCGTCTAGAGTTTTGGCCGCCAGCGCTGGTCTTCTCGCCCACTGCACACTGCTCAAGCAGCAGGGCTTACCTGGGTATTTCGGCATCGAGTTTGCTCTTGATGTAGTCGCCGACGGCATCCTGGGCCTTGGTGTGGATTGGGGCCCAGTACGGCAGGTCTCGCCCCCCTTTCGCCCTTTGCTGCGACATAATGTCCAGCTGCCGCGTCCTGGAAGGTCCTGGAGGGTCCTGGAGGGCTAATGGCTGGAAAGGCTGGAGCCCTGGACGGCGGCAGGGGGCGGGGGCAGCCGGCCGGTTGCTAGGGCAGCAAGTTGTTTACCCACTGGGGTAGAATGGGCAGACTTTAGAAAACCGTGTACGGCACCAGCCCACCGCTCTTTCCATACAACTTGCACACCTCAGGAAATCAGTAAGTCACGAGAACTGGCTGCTCGGGAAAAATGGTTGTGGGCGAATAAGCGTGGCTGGTTCACCGTGTTCACTCAAATTTCCCACAATACGTCCTCCGCTCGCTTCGGCTTGGCTCGGGTGGCTCGGGTCCGGGTCGTTCGGGTCGTCCGTCAGTCGGCGGCCGCCGGCCGTCGACCCGAACCCGACCGCCGACTTCAGTGGACCCGAGTGGTGGGGGAGTAGTCGTTTGAGTGCAAGTGCATGTTTTGGATGTTTTGATGACATAATGTTCAGTTCAGTCTGTTCTTCTCTACCGTCTGTGACCATTGAGACGCTGCTTTAAAGGGTGTCTACGACTGTCAATATATCCTACACCTGGATCTCGAAACTTCTCGCGTGTATTTTCGACTTGTCTTGTCAAGTGCAACAGATTAGTGCAAATAGCTGAGTAGATTCTGTTGATGTTTCCCATTTTTACGTGAAAAGCAACTGTTGGGCCAGTCTCTTTTAATTTTTTTAGTATTTTATTGTTTTACGTCACTATGTCGGCCCACTTAGGCCAGCGTATTTATAGATCAGGTACTGTAACCTTTGTACTGTCACCCTTGTACTGTCAAAGTTCTTATGTCCTTTCAATGAATTTTCATCTCACATTTGTGTGTAAGATACACCCAATTGTTAAATTTATTGGTGTGTAACTTATTGTTCCTTTTCTTTGGTTGCAGCTCTTGTACATAGGAAATTGTGGTCCAAAGCCGGAAATGCCTCCCGTGCAATTGCCTCTCTATCGTCGCTGCCCGAAACTCATCAAATGCTGCAGAAAACCTGCCGTGACTTTGCTGAAGCTGAGCTGAAACCTCATGCTGCCAAATTTGATAAAGAGCATCTGTACCCTAAGGAACAGGTACCTAAAAAGTTCTCCGCTGTGCGTTTCAATTATTTTTCTATGGTATCTATTTTGAAAAAAAATTTATTTCAGATCAAGAAAATGGGAGAATTGGGCTTAATGGCTGTTGAGGTGCCCGAAGAGTATGGTGGGACGGGTTTGGATTCATTGGCTTATGCTATTGCCATGGAAGAAATATCACGGTAAAACTTTTGAAAATAATATCTCACTAGAACTTTTTGGAAACTGTTTTCATATGTTGTTTAAATTTTCTTCAGGGGATGTGCATCCACAGGAGTTATTATGAGTGTAAACAATTCTCTTTATCTGGGACCCCTCTTGTACTTTGGAACACAGGAACAAAAAGAAAAATTTATTACTCCCTTTACTGATGGAACCCGTGTCGGCTGCTTTGCACTGAGTGAACCAGGTTCGCACAACTTCTCAAAAAATTATTTAAAATGTTAATGTACTCTGAATTAATGGATTGTGTAACTGGCAGGGAATGGCAGCGATGCTGGGGCTGCTTCGACCACTGCAACAGCTGGTGGGAGTGGTTGGAAACTAAATGGGACAAAGGCCTGGATTACCAATGGCTATGAGGCTGAAGCCACAGTGGTTCTGGCAACAACTGATAAGAGTAAAAAGCACAAAGGCATTAGTGCCTTTGTGGTTCCCAAACCAACAAATGGTAACTGTACTCCAGAAAACATTTCTTTTTTGAACATTATTTTGTAAAAAGATAATTTTACTTTTATCTCTACAATGGTTTGAACTCTTTCCACTTCAGGACTATCTTTAGGGAAAAAGGAAGATAAACTAGGAATCAGAGCTTCTTCTACTTGCTCCCTTATATTTGAAGACTGTGAAGTACCCAAAGATAATCTCTTGGGTCAACAGGGCTTGGGATTCAAAATTGCTATGAAGACCTTAGGTTTGTGCTAATATTGACCAATTCTTTTACTTATCCGAGCATCCATTGTACATTACCTATTTTGCCTCTAGATTCCGGGAGGATTGGTATTGCTGCACAAGCGTTGGGAATAGCGCAAGCGTCTTTGGATGTGGCTGTGGATTATGCAACCAAACGTGAGGCATTTGGCGCACCTCTGACCAAACTTCAGGCCATTCAGGTTTGTATTTTTGAAAGCTTCAGAATACCTATTGAACACTGTTAAATTCTAATTTCTCACTTTTCTCTAATCATAAAATTTAGTTCAAGCTTGCAGACATGGCCCTTCAGCTTGAATCTGCACGTCTTTTGACTTGGAGAGCTTGTGCCTTGAAGGACAGCAAGAAGCCTTTTTCTAAGGTACTGTTTCTATTATTCCACTCTTCATTCCCTATTCTTAAAGTGACACATTTTTAAAGATTATTTTTTTCCGTCTAGGAAGCTGCTATGGCTAAGTTGGCAGCTTCAGAGGCTGCAACATTCTGTTCCCATCAGTGCATCCAAGTTCTTGGTGGAATGGGCTACGTCAGTGACATGCCCGCCGAGAGGCACTACCGTGATGCTCGTATAACCGAAATTTATGAAGGCACCTCAGAGGTGCAGCGCTTAGTCATTGCTGGAAACTTACTGAAAGAATACAACTGATCAAGATGTACAGGAGGCTTCTTAATTTTATATTTATTGTACAAGTTAGATCTGAGGTTCAGTGTGAAGTGCCGAAGTAAACCCTGATCATGTAACAGTATATTAAATGTGGCCAACTTATGAATGTAACTACTTGTAATGAATTTATCAGTATTTTTATATCTTGCCTCTGAAAAAAAAAAAAGAAAATATTTCATTTCTTAAAACCCAATCAACTGCAGCTGTGGCTGGAATTATTTCTGAGTATGTACCTGAAAATAACTAAAGATGACAAATGTGCATTATTGAACCACTTCCCCTTCGTATAGTGCTGGTATTTTTCTATGTTTTCTATCACTATTTTTTTAAACCAACTTGCTTTTTAAATGTATTGTACTGAACAAAAATTTAAAATGTTCTTCTGTACCCCACAGCATCATTCAGTCAATTATTACCGTAATAAAAATATTTGAATTGAGGCAGACTTTCACTTTATAAAATGTAAGATCACCAATAGATTGGTTTTCTCGGGGGAAGAACAATTATCCCTAATATTTTGAGTACCTGCGTACTCGGAATTCTGTTTGACCACCTCCCTGCACTTCCCTGACACTTGTATGAGCGAAATAACTTTTAAATGCAAACACATTTACGAATCAAAAACAATGCACCATAATAATATAGACTTTCTTAGATTGCAGAAATGACTGAACCCACTTTTCCCGTATCTTAAATGTGAACAGTGAAAACGGGTTTAACGTTGCAAGGTTGGCGAAATGAGCAGTAGTGCCCCATCCTGCCCTGTGTTCCGGATCCGGAAGTCTCAAGAGAAGACACCCTAGAACTGCCCCAGGACCATCGAGGATTGTGTGCGATTGTGTGGGTGTTGGATGTAAACATCGGGTCGAAGGTATCGTCGAGTGCCAGTGCAAGATCTATCAAAGGAATCAAAATGAACCAAGATAATAACTATGTCAGTACACTAATTCTGTAAATATCTGTTGACCAAATTACGGACTGTACGTTCCGATTTTCACAACGCGTGTCGTGTTGCAGAGTCTGACTGCCGTGGGTAAGCTTCTTCAACGGCGTGCGAAAAAAACTAAGCTATTTTGGCTCAGCTGTGTTCCATCGAAGCGCCTGAAAAGGGCCAGCGCCTCGACCAGCGCCGTTTGTGACGGTCAAACTCAAACATCTCCAACGGTTGAGAAAACATTTTGCCTGGACGTCGCAACGCCGGGCGATGTGCTGCAGTTACCCGTTGGGTCCTGCGTTGTTGACAGCTCCAGAAATTCTCTGGATTCCGACTCAGATCTTTTCATGGGATCCTGTGACTCTTTTGATCATGGAGAAGGAAGTGAAGTAGCATTGGACACTCATCTTCGATCTTCTAAGCTAAGCAGTGAGTCTAGTCATACTGTGTGTCCTCTATTGTGTCTCTACGCAAGTTGCTGCTTTAATGGTTTTTCTTCTGTAGGTAATTGCTTATGCAGCGGAAGAGTTTCACTTGTCGATCTGTGTCAATGGCGTCTTCATGACAGTGCGGTGCTTGAAAAATTGACAGACCTTCAACAAGAGGTCAACTCCCTTCGTGATACACTCGGCTCCTTAAAAAAAGGTAAATTGAAGAAATTAATGCAAACTACGAAGCAATCTAAAAAGAAGTTAGCATATGAATGTCATTAGATGTCTTAATTTCTTATTTGTTTTGTTCAGGTGATAGATTGGGAAGCGCTTTGGATGACTGTTCAACACCGCCTCTACTTCCCTCGTCCCATCCCCCTCCTCCACCACCACCCTTCCCCCCATCTCCCATCTTTCAGCATGTAGTTGCTCCTCATTTCCCAATGCAGAAAAGGTCAGCATCCAAAATTCAATTGGATGAGGCTTGTCCTTCACAGGATAGAGGAAAGCCCATAGTTACTTTGGAGGACCTGCAGAAAGTCAAATTGCGCCAAGTGTCTTATGCTACTGGTGGAAAGAATTAAACTATGAATTTGGTTTTCTTTTCCTGGGAACTCTCTGTGAACTGAATAAAAGGCAGTCTTATTTTTTGTGTATGTATTTGACCCACTGATCGGATGATGATGCACGGTTTATTTGCTCCACCCTCAAGTTCTGTTTATTAATTAAAGAATGTAATTGTTTGCCTTTTGATTTAAACTAAATTGTGTTTTCAAGATCAATAAAGAAAAGAAATTTGATTAAATTAATTTTATTTTTATCTAAGCCCAACAAGCTCAACTTAAGTATGGCAGGGTTGGGTCCTCGCATACTCGCAGTTACGACGTTTCGGCCTGTCATTTGAAATACCGCGCGGAAAACTATGCCAACATTCCAACATTATTCTAGTTTGAAAAGCGGCCCGGATTCGGACTACAATAATTGTAAATTTAAATCTTGTTTTTTATGAAGGATGTCATGTCTGACGGAAAATTTGCTGCTCATTTTTTTCTCGTGTTAGTCAGATTTAGCTTAAAGCCTATTGGCAAGCTTTGTTTTGCTGTCGTCTGCTGCTGGCTGCTGGCTGTTTGTAGTGACCCTGTTTGTCGAGAGCTCGACCAAACTGGAAAAGAGGTTGGGGGAGTTGTTTTGTTTACAAGTTTCGACTCTTGTCCAGAAATGAAAGCTTTCTGCAGATTAATGGTCGTTGCTTTCCCCGCGGTTTACGTGGTTGCAACCCTTTACATCGCCTATCGATTGTTTCTCGTGAACCATTCAAATTATTCGACTCTAGGTTATAATGACAAGGACTCTACCTCAGTTCACCCACCATCCAAACCTAGATTGCCCCCACTAAATGTGGAGATCTGGGGGAAAGCTGCCATTTCCATATATTTGTGGGAGCACATTTTAAAAGGCGAGCTTGTAGAGGAGCAAGGTGGGTTTGTTAAAATTGGACATCTTTCCACGGATGACATCAACTTTACTTTTCGTTGGGGCCCTGGGATCATTCAAAGCACCGTACCAACTGATACAGAAAATCTTGTTTTGGTTCTGAATGGACGGGCCCAAGAAAAGATATCAACAGCGAAGCAATGGCTGCAGTACTTAAAACAGTGAGTCAATAGTTGAGTAGAGATTTTGAATTTGTAGGCCTGAACTAAAGCCATTTTGTTTTCCTTCTCAGGTACCCAAAACTTAAACACACCATCGTTGTTCTTCTTGGAGATGAACAATGTAACAATTCTTGGATTGTGCCTTTCATGCGTTCTAATGGAGGTCACATAGATGCAGTTTTTATGGTTTATGATAGTCCATTAGTGGACGATAGTGAATTTTTCCAATGGCCATTGGGTGTTGCCACATATCGAGGATTCCCAGATTTCAGCAAGGGTCAAAGCATTGATCTTACGTCCCCACGCTCTCATCTTTGTAATTTTTTAGGCACAGTTTATCACAATAGCTCTCGACAATCATTAGTTCAAATGTTAGAGTCACCAAAATTGCAGGATGAGTGTATTGTTCGTGGTCGAGATAAGTGGACTCCCCTTGAGACAGTAGAATCTCTTAATTTTTACATTGAAGCTATGTTAAAATCAGATTTGACATTAAATCCAGTAGGTTTAAATACTGAGTGTTATAGAATCTATGAAGCTTTATCGTTAGGCAGTATTCCCGTTGTTGAAGATATTGTCACCCCTGGTGCATGTGATAGACAATTGTCAAATTCTCCTTTAAGACTTCTTAAGAAATATAATGCTCCTCTCATTCTCATAAAAAATTGGAAGGAGCTTCATAATGTGTTGACAGAAGAATCGCAACGAACTTTGGTCCATAAAGTAGAGAGAAGATTAGCTGCAGTTCGTTGGTATGCAGATTTTAAGAAAAAAATGAAACAAGAGCTAGTAAATGTTATATTAAAAAAATTCAGGACCTAGAATGATAAGTTTTAACATTTTCATGTCAAAGAGTCTGTGATATTTTATGGCTGTTTTTCCTGTGTACTTGTACTGTTATGTTTAACTTTTTAAATTTTCTACTACTATGTAAGATTTTCTCATGACTTTGTCCTTAAAGATTTACATAAAGATAATATGTATAGTTACGTACTTCTGCGTTCCACCAAGTGTATTTCCTATCACCCTTCATCAGTTTTTCATTGATTCACTCTGTAACTTTAATGTTATTCATTGTCCTGTCGTGCAGTTCAAATCTTTTCCTCCATGGAACTGCATTTCCATTGCCTGCTTGTTCGCTAGTTTTTGTACTTAAAAAAAAAAACAAAACAAAACAAACATTAAAATGCAGCGAAACAATGACGCAGCAGTGTTTGAATCTCCCGCCATCTCGCCTTTGCAAAAGCAGCGTAATTTCTCATTCCAGATTCAGCCAGCGCAGTATGGCAAAGTACACGAGCGGAACACCGCTAACAACATTAAACACAGCTCTGTGCCTGAACACAAGCATGTTTCAAAATTTGGTTGCATTTTATTTTTCTGTTGCGCGGTGATGTTGTGAAGACACTTTGGTGGCGTTAAGCTTACTGGTGCCCGTGCTGGACTGTCAGCGAACAGGGTCATGAAATAGCGAGAGCATGCCTATTTCCGTGCCCTTTGCCAGCGACCCCCACTTGCGTTTCGAAGAGATTCGAAGGCTAGTTACCGTATATTACGATGTGACAATTCAAGAAACCATAAACTATGGACGGGAAACGGCCGGCAGTCTTTTGACTGGACTCCTCTTATATGTCATCTTTTGTGTATCACTTTACCTAGCAGTTGTGTATTGGAAAGTTGTGCCATGGAGGAGCCATCAGCTGCTCGGGGCAGCCAAAAGGGTTATGTTTGTGATAGCACACCCAGATGATGAATGTATGTTCTTTGGGCCAGTAATAATGAAGCTTGCTCAACAGAAAAACTGTGAACTTTACCTACTGTGCCTGTCAAAAGGTGAACTTCCTACGAGTGGTTAACCGTTTTGTGAAGTTATCCTATTCAGCGCAGAAATACTATAATACAATCCGTTTTTCAGGTAACTATGACAAGGAGGGTGGAAGACGTAAAAAGGAGCTTTGGGAGAGCTGTCGTATTTTAGGTATTCCAGACAGCAACATCACACTTGTCATGTAGGTCTTATTATTTTTGAAAGTAAGTATGCTGGAATATTTCAAGAATATTTTGTGTTGATTTAATTTCATTTTTCAGGAGTACGTTGCTCCCTGATGATCCCAAAGTAAGATGGCGTGAAGATATTGTGTCTTCCTTAATTCTTAATCATGTAGAGGCACTTTCTATTGACACGGTAATCTGTTTGCTTCCTTCAAGTTTATATCTTTTCCGACTTTCATGTCTTGAGCGCTCTGAGGGACATTAGACACTTGATTTCTCCTTGCTTTTACTTAGGTGATAACTTTTGACAAATATGGAGTTAGCAAACATGCCAACCATTGTTCTCTATACTATGCCATGGCCCTACTCTTTGTACAGAAGAGGTTGCCTACAGGTATGTAGTCGTTCCATTCTGTGTGTAGTTAAATAAAAAAGTTCATCAAGGAATCTTAATTATATATTATTTTGATTTCAGATTGCCATGCCTTTGCACTAGAGACAACAAGTATTCTGAGAAAATACTCCTGTTTGTTAGATGTGCCCATTTCATATCTGATGTCTTCTTGCAACTATGTGGTATCTCTCCAAGAATGTCATACTATTAAGGCAAAAGTTTAACTATTTTATTTTTATTATTAGTTTGTTTTCTTTGAGTGTTTCATTGCATTAATTGATTTGTTTGTTTTGTTTTTTAGAGAGCAATGCACGCCCATGCATCTCAACTGGTATGGTTCCGGTCTCTCTACTTGATTTTTTCAAGATATGTTTTTATTAATACACTGAGACAAATTGAGATCTTAGATTTAGAACTTGACTTGGAGTTAGATGATGATTGAGCAACATTGTTTTTTAGTTTAAGAAATTTTTCAACAATGTCTTAGCATCTTGAAGAAAACTTACTTCAAATAATTTTCAAGTTTTTCAAATATTTTCTGTGCACCTATTATTGCATGTAAGTGTTCACCTCTGAAATACTTTCACTGGTTTCTTATTTAAATCCAAGTATTAGATTTTGATTTTCTGCTTGTTAAGACCTTGTCCAAAGTAGTTGTGTGTCATGTTAGATTACATCAGAGTGTTCTTTTCCATTATCTCTTAGTCCCATCGGGAAACGTCGGGACGTACCCCTGTCTACACCTGTCGGGACGTTCCCCCTGTTTTATTATCTTTCTCGCAATATATTTATTGAATAAATATAGGAGGTCCCATTCCCATCATCATAAAACCTTTGTTCACATTGAAGTATTGAAGTCCATATCGGTTGCTGTGTTATGTCCTAAGATAGTTTGCTTATTAGAAAGTGCCAAAGAGTGTTTGTCAAATGCAAAATCTTAGAGCCTCTAAGTCGCGGGATCTTCTACGGACTATATGCTAAGAGCAATTCATTATTTAAAAATTCGAGATCTCTGTGCTTTAGCTGTCTTTAATTAAGTATACTTCCTTTTTATGTGCCATAGTAATGTTCACTTAAAATAAATATTTGTACACTGCATGTTCTTTACTACAAGTTGTGATTTTAAAAAATAATTAAGATCGAAGTAAGACTGGATGTTGTTTGTTCCTGGCATCAGGGTGAACTAAACTCAGGGTCAATGCCAAGACTGTTATTTAGGCTGTTACATGTATGAATTTCTTGACCAAAGCCACCTCTGTTTAATCATTTTTTCTAGTGCCTTTGATTTTCATTGCGGTAACAATGACACTAAAAAGAAAATTAAGATATGTCTTACGTTGGTTGTGAAATAGAATACACAGGTTGACATTGTTCCAATGTTTTATGGGAGTTTTTGAAGTGTGTTGAGTCCCTGTTTTAATATAAAGCCCTCTCTACCCTCATTCTCTGATAGCTTTTCAAATTATTTGTTTTCCGTTTGCCTACTGTGCATAATGTATTTGCTAAGAGAAATAATACATGTATTTTTGAAAGATGCTTGTGATTTTTAGAAACCTTGTGGAGCTCACTCCCACTAAGAGAAAGCCACCGGCTGTTTTGGTGCTTTTGAACAGGGAACGACCTCATGGGTTATCTGCCGCCTGATTCGACAGGATTGTTTCGTCGCTCTGTCTCTCTCGCACTCATGGACGTGCACAGGGGCGGGTGGAGAGGGAAGGGGAATCAGTATGCAGTCCGCCATGGGCCAGATTCCCAGGCAACCCTCAGAGCCACTAGTCTCTGAGAAGTGCGCACGTAAGGCCATGGGGGATCTTCCATGCGACCTGCCTTCCTCCCCCTCCCCCCTCTTTTTCCCCCTGCCCATGGCGCGGCCCCAGCGCGCGCATCACACGTCGGGCCCCAGGTCAGGTCTCGCAAGGCAGGCATGACTGCATCCGAAGGATCGGTTCTTCGCTCGCTGTCTCTCTCTCTCTCTCGCACTCTTGAAGCGCCTCGTTGGGGTGAGAGAGAAACAGAGAGAGACAGAGCGACGAAACGATCCCTCGGTTCGGTGCCAAGTGACGTGGCCCTCCGTGGCCCATCCATTATGAAGGCCTCCTTCGTGTCGGTCGGCTTGTCGACCCGCGGCTAGGCGCTAGGGCGCGACAACGTCCTCCCTCTACTTCGGCGGGCTGCCGGCCGAGCGAGTCAGAGGAGCGGTATTCGCCGCTCTGTCTCCCTCGCACCCTTACGGAGAGCTCCACGAGTGCGACAGAGACAGAGCGACGCAACGATGCTTCGGGATTAGTCCAGAGACGGGATGACCCGGTGGCCATGGCCGCCCCACAGTAGGTCAGAAGACCGTGGAGGCGGCCATAATTCTGGACGCGTTTTGAGCTCCGGAGTCGCTAAATGGGACTCGAATCGAACGTGTGACCCCACAAATTGATTGCTCTCGAAACGAGGAATCCATTGGTGGGGTCACACGTTCGATTCAAATGTCATTCACCAGCTCAAAACGAGTCCAGAATTTTGGCCGCCTCAGCGGTCTTCTGACCCACTGCGCCCCGTTTATGACTGCTGTAGGTTGCCATTGTCATTACGGACGGGCAGCCGTCGAGGGAGTCTAGTCCTGCACTCCATTGTTCGACCCGATAACCGCCGGTTGATTCCGAGTCGTGTTTCGTCGCCCTGTCCCTCGCTCCCCTACGGCGCATACGTACTCCATGGACGCGCGAGAGAGAGACAGAGCGACGAGAGAGCTCTGTTCGGAATGGGCCTATGCCGGCTCGGCGGACGCGTGTTGTTTTTATGCGCGGGGTCGTAGTGTCCACGTAGTGTGCACGCGCCCGGCCCGGTCCTGCGGGAGTCCTGCCTGAGTCTCTTTCGGCCACACCGCCATTGGCTTCCACAGTGCAGTGCGCTGTGCCCTCCTCGGCGGCCCGCCCGGCGCACAGTGGGCCAGAAGACAGGTGGAGGCGGTCAAAATCCTGGACGTGTTTTGAGCTCCAGAGTCGCGAAATGGGACTGGAACCGAACGTTCGATCTCACCAATGAATTGCTCTCCGAACGACGAACGAGGAATCCATTGGTGGGGAGGCGCGGATACGGGGGGGGGGGCAATAGCACGTAGATAGCCGCCTGAGAGGTAGGCTCAAAGTGCTACTTTGCCCCTGTGAGTAGGCAAAAAGTGCTGCCCCCCCCCTAAAGGCCGCCTCTGGATCCGCCACTGTTGATAGGGTCACAAGTTCGGTTCGAGTCCTATTTAGCGACCCTGGAGCTCAAAACGCGTCTAGAATTCTGGCCGCCTGCGCCGGTCTTCCGGCCCCTTGCGGCGCAAGGCCCGGCGCGTCCACCTGCTGCTGGTATGCGATGTGGGCCGCCAGCCGTCACCCGCACCGCCAGCCTCGGCCGGCCCCCCATCGACTGGCATCATTCCGGTCTTGGCCTAGCTCTTAGCTCCGCCAGCTCCCCGTGTCTTACGTTTTTATTCATATTGATCGGACCATGTCGTGGACACGGCGTTTTGGACGAATTATTGATAACGCGCTCCTCGGGGACAGTGCGACGTTCCGGCGCCCCCCGCCCCTCGTGCGGCACCTCCAGGCGACGAGCCCTGTCGGCCTAGTCTGCCCCGCACGCCCGCGCCGACCGGAGTGCCACGTGCCGACACCGAGCAGCACCGTGAGTTGGCCACTCCAAGGGCGGTTAGCCCGCAGCAGACCAAGTTCCGTACTTTTTCAAAACTTGTCCGCAGACAACGAGAAGTGCACTGCCTGAGTCGGGGCTGATGGCAGCCGGCCCGGAGGAATCGCCCCCCTTTTGAAAGCTCTGTTTGCGGCAGCGGCTGTCCATGCCCGTCCTGTGAGACTCGGAGGCCGGCGCGCTGCTGCGGTGAGCCATCATGGGGCAGAAGAGCCAGTACCGCGGCCTGGTGGCCGACGTGCTGCCCAACATCAGGGCCATGCAGATCACCGGCCTGTACCTCATGGAGTACCACACCGAGAACTCGGCCATGCAGAGACTGATGCGCAGGGTGAGCACAGTGCCGTGATGGGGTGCGAGAGAGACAGAGGAATCGCTCGTGACAGTGCATCCTTGGGACGTACACCGTGAGGTTCGCCAACGTGGCTCTCTCAACGCCGCCTCTCCTTCCCGCAGGCCTACTCGCTGTTCCACATCACGATGATGGTGCTGGGCTACGTGACGGTGGTGGCCTACCTGCTCACCGAGTCCTACAACGTGGAGGACTGGGCGGCGCACACCGTCACCACCCTCTTCTTCCTGCACTCGCTGTGCCGCACCTTCTGGTTCATGGGCAACACCAAGAAGTGAGTCCGCCGGCTTTATCTTCTGCAGAGAGAGAGAGAGAGAGAGACACACACACACACACACACACACACACACACACACACACAGAGCGACCGACCTCCCCTCCCACCCGGAGTCAGCCTGCAGCTTGATGGGGGTTGCAATGGCCAAGACACAACATGCCCGCTCCCTCTGCAGCAGGTCGCGGGTTACCGAGTCCATTTCTCGTACTTCCATTCCGAAGTCCAAAAGCAAACGCGTTTGCGTCGCGAGCATCATGGCAACGGCCAGATTTGCTCGTCACGCCGCTCATGACTGTTTCATGTCGTCCATAAATAAGCGGGGAAGTATATCGTGACCCCTCCCCCCTCCCCGCCTCTTCGTTAGTAGTCAGATGCCGATCGAACTTTCTCGCTCCAGAAAACGTGACGGCATACAGACCTGTCATAAGACCTCTGGAGGGGGGGTGGGGATGGCAGGCAAAGCGAATTGGAGGCATTTGGGTCCCCAAACAAGCTGCGAGCGCGGCCCGCCCCGCCCCGCCGCGCCCCGCCGCGCCCCGCCCCCGTCGTGCACGTCGTCTACATGTTGCGCGGCTTTCGGCGGAGGCCCCTCTAGCCCCGAGTGCGGCGGAGGGCGAGCCCAGAGAGGGCGACTCGCCCCGTTTTGGAATGGCGGCCTCTTCGTTAGGCGGGTTAGCGGCGACCCTTGAGTGGAGCGTGCCCCCCCCCCCCCCCCCGGGCAAGGCGAGCCGCCAGGCCCTCAAGGAGCAGCTCGGCGGCATCGGCGGGACCCACAAGGACCCCGCCAACGCCCCTCCCGGCGCGGGCCAGAGATCATGTTTCTGGTGGTGAAGTAGTGCTGCAAGAGCGCCGCCCCTCGCGAGCCCCACCCAAACCCTACCCCTCCCCCTCCCGCCCCCGGCGCGACAAGAGGAGTGCCGCATCTGGAGAATCCTTGTGATTGCTTGTCATACGCCGCAGCCATCCCCCCCCCCCCACCCCCGGGACTCGGGGCGGCTGGAAGCCCACCGGCAACTCTTCAATCCAATCCGCCACTTGGCCGCCCGATCATGGGACTCAGGGCTTCCGGGGCGCGAACACACCGCGCGGGGACGGGGAAAAATAAGGGAGAGAAAGGGGAGAAAACGGACTAGAAAAAAAATGGAGCCGCCTGGATTGGAGCCAGCGCCCATACACTCTCGCTGGGTGCGGGCTGCGGCCTGCGGCCGGTGGCGGTGTGGCGACTGTGTGGTGACTGTGTGGCGGCGGACACCCGCACAGACCGCCCGACCGTGGCGCGAGCAAGCACGTTTACACTTTGTATATACGAACTAGGAAAAAAAGGGGGGAAAAAGCACACACACGCACATACACACACTTTCACACGCACGCACAACACACCAAAAAAAAAAAGGTTTTGGAAAAAAAGCACGTTTCCGTCCCAGTTTGACAGCGACAGCAAATAAAAAAAATTGACGTGCAGGGGGGGGGGGGGTTGAATGCCAGTCTGTCTTCGGGATAGCTATCATCATCATGAACGCTTTCGCGACCACGGCTGCGGGCTGCGCCAAGTCGTGTCACCGTGCTGATCTGATCGTGGACGCGGCGGCTCTGAATGGGATGGCCACCCGCGCCGCGCCTTAAGGCCGCCTAGGCTGTCCAGCTAAGGACGTCACGCTGTCGACTGATAACGAGAGTCGCTTTCGTCTCTCTCTCTCTCTCTCTCTCTCTCTCTCTCTCTCTCTCTCTCTCTCTCTCTCTCTCTCTCTCTGTAACGAAAACGACTCCCGGAATGAGTCCACAGCCGACGTGTTTGGAGTGAGGGCGGCTCAATGGCGGAGGCCAGTCAGTGAGACACCAATCAGAGATAATCAATGCAATTGATTGTAATTCGAGGGGGGCGGAGCTCCGCGCTAACGCCGACGGTCGATTTCGTCCCCACTGCCCCGCTGCTGCCCTCCGCACTTGGTGGACCAGGTGGTTCCAAGTGGCTTCTTCATGCGTCACAGAGTGTTACACTGACAAAACAAGACACCAACAACAGCAACAGGGGCAGAGCCACTTCGGCATGCACGCGATGCTAGGGCCACGTAGTCTTGAAGGGAAGGGCGTTCCCAGGCCGTCGGGTCACTTCAGGCGGCGGGGTCGATACCTCGACGCGCCGTAACGGATACACAATCGATACGACGAGACTTGCGCTTCCGAAGGCCTGCCTACCGCAGCCCGCGACGTGGGAGGGGAGGAGGAAAAAGAAGGGGTGGGGGGTGGGGGGCACGTCGTCAGATGCCATCATCCTAACTCCCTGCGCTTCAAACACGTGATTATATTTCCCACCTCATAGTGGGCTGCATCGTCAAGAGGTGTATGCTTGAATAAAACGCACCACTACACTGCAAAAAAATAATAAAAAAATATTTTAAAAAAGAGTTTTGAATATGAGAACATTGGTATCACATTGAAAGAATGGTCTCTGATATTGCGAGACCATCTCTAGATGTAAAAAAATGCTCTCGGATTCGGACCTTTTTTTTTTTTTTTCAGTGTACGCTTCAGTCTTACCAGTGCGGCTTTCTGCTGTCCGCAGGTTCTGCCGGATGCTGGACTGCTGGAACACCACCAACAGCCACCCCATGTTCGCGGAGAACGACGCGCGCCACCACGCGCACACGCTGCAGCGCCAGCGCCGCCTGCTCATGCAGATCATCGTCCTCACGGTGGTGTCGGTCATGTGCTGGGTGGGCATCACCTTCGTGGCGCAGCCGCTGCGCAAGGTGCCTGACCCGGAGAACGTCAACGCCACCATCGTCGTGGAGGTGCCGCAGCTCATGGTGGGCGCGTGGTACCCGTGGGACGCGCGCCACGGCGCCGCCTACATGTTCAGCTTCGGCTACCAGGTAGGCCGAGGCACTAGAGGGCCTGAGGACCGACGCAGGCGGCCAAAACTCCAGACGAGGCTTTTGAGTTTTGAGCTCCAGGGTCGCTAAACAGGACGCGAACCGAACGTGTTACCCCCTTAATGGATTCCTCGTTCGAAGAACAATCACGCGTTCGGTTCGAGTTCCATTTAGCGACTCTGGAGCTCAAAAGGCGTCTAGAATTTGGGCCGCTTGCGCCGGTCTTCTGGCCCACTGCGCGAGGGTTGAAGCAGAGCGCGCAGCAAATGACCTCCGCCGTCTCTGCATTTCTATTTCCCTCGCCCCAGGTGTACTGGCTGCTGGTGATGCTGGGCCAGGCCAACATGTACGACGTGCTGCTGGCCGGCGTGGTGATCCACGCGTGCGGCCAGCTCCGGCACCTCAAGGAGATCCTGCGGCCCCTGATGGAGCTGAGCGCCGCCTTCTCGCCCGCCTCGGGCATCCAGCCGTCCGCCGGCCGCATCTTCACCACGCAGGCCGCCTTCAGCGCCAAGCACAACCTCGTCATGCCGGGTAGGCCTACCGCAGGCATTTCGAAAAGCGTCGCCAAACCGAAAGGAAAGCGCGGTGTTTGAACTCGCGGCCTTCTCCTCCCGAGCGCAGACTTGATGGACCTCGACTACCGCAACATGTTCAACCAAGCGCGCGGCCAGGCCAACCTGATCCAGGGCCAGCTGCCGCCCGTGAGCGTCAACGGCGACCGACCGCCGTCCGTGGAGGACGTGAACCCGCTGCCCATGACCAACGCCCTGACCGTGGCTAAGAACACCGACTCCATGGCGGTCAAGGAGGAGGTGTTCGTGCGCTCCGCCATCAAGTACTGGGTGGAGCGCCACAAGCAGCTGGTCAAGTGAGTGATTGTGACAGCAAGGGTGAAGCCGGCGGGGCGGGGCGCGGCACAGTGGACCAGAAGACCGGCGCAGGCGCCAAAACTCAAGACGCGTTTTGAGCTCCAGAGTCTCTAAACAGGACTCGAACCGAATATGTGACCCAACCGATGGCATCCTCGTTCGGAGGGCAATCCATAGGTGGGGTTGAGTCCCGTTTAGCGACGCTGCATCTCGAAACCCGTCCGGTCCTCTGGCCGTGTGGCACTGTGGAGTGGAGTGGGTCCTCGCCGCCACCGCTAAGTGGCGCCCATTGTGCGGCCGGCCGACCACCGCGACAAAGGCAAGGCGGGGAAAGAACGGCGGCACGGCCATTGTTTTGTTGTCAGTGACCCCACCGCCCCGCCCCGCCCCGCCCCGCCCCACCCCGCCCCGCCCCGCCCCGCCCCGCCCCACCGCCATTCAGGGCCCAACCAAACCAGCCAAGTGACGCGGCAACGGCAAAGTAAACCCGAAGTGATCACCGCGGCCCGGTGGTCGAAAAAAAGTAATTTATGGATGAGGTCTGCTGTCGGCATGCCCCCTGCAGAGCCCCTGCAGGGGGCAAGGTGGAAGGGTCGCAAGGCCAGGCCACGGCCCTCGAGTAGTTGTACGCCCTTCTCCCCGAGGCGAGGCAGGGTCATCTCTCCCTTCTCCAAGACCCTCCCGCTTGTCGTGCAGCTCACGCAGCGGGGGCGGGGCGGGGCGGGGCGGGGCGGGGCGGGGCTAAAGCGCCGCGCCCGGGGAGCAGTTGCTCGCCGTGCACAGCAACCAATCAGCGCCGCCGCGCCGCCGCAAAACACTCCGACGGAGAAACACTGCGTCATTCGTCGCCGCGCGAAGGGCACCAGTTGGCAGCGCCGCCTTATTGCCCTGCTCGCCGGGCATTACATCGCTTCGTCCTCGGCCTTTATCTCGGCGGCTACAGGCCACAGCTGCCGCCGCGCCCCACAGTGGGCCAGAGGAGCGGCGCACGCGGCCGAAACTCTAGAGACGCGTTTTAAGCGCCGCTCAGCGGGAGACTCCGAGAGTCGCTTTCGTCGCTCTGTCTCTCTCGCACCTGCACGGGACGCCCCATGAAGGCGAGGGAGACGGAGCCGCGTCAGTCAGCGATTGTCCTGGTTCCCCCAGGTTCGTGTCGTACATCTCGCTGGCCTTCGGCGGGGAGCTGCTGCTGCACATGTTGAACGCCACCGTCATCCTCACCATCCTGGCGTACCAGGCCACCAAGGTGAGGGCGAGCGCGTCCGCGCCGCAGCGTCGTACACCAAGGCGTAATAACATAATAGTCTTTTTTTTTTTTTTTTTTTTTTTTTTTTTGCGATTTTTGACAATTTTTTTTTTCGCAAACAGCTAGAGATAAAAAAGTTATGCATAGGATAACTTGAATGCCAAATTCAATTTTAAATTTTAGTTACCCTGTGCTGTGAATAACTTTTTTGTCTCTAACCGTTTAAGAGATATGGGCACCTAAGATTTCAATAAACGTTAAGTTATCACGCCCTGCCGTGCGCACTCCTCCCCCGCGGACATTGACGTCCTCTTTTTGTCTTTTTTCTTCAGGTCAACGATTTCGACGTCTTCGCCTGCAGCACGGCGGGCTACGTGGTCTACTCGATGGCGCAGATCTATCTCTTCTGTATCCACGGCAACGAGCTCATAGAGGAGGTTAGTGCAGACGATGAAATATGGAGCATCGCCGCAGCGCAGGCACGCCAGGGCGCCGCCGGGCAGGCTGGCAGCCAGACAGGCAGGCAGCCTGGCAGGCACGCCGGGGTACCGCCGGGCAGGAAGGCAGGCAGGCAGCCAGCCAGGCAGCCAGCCACCCGAGCGGACGACCATTTTTCTCTCAGAAATGACAGCAGAAGAGGAGGGGCGGTACATGTTATTTTCCTGCCGGCTGCTAAAGGCCGGCCAGGAAAGGCCAGGAAGGGGGGGGGGCGCTTTAGTATTAAACAAATGTTTGCCCGTAAAGTGAGCGGAAATTTACAAGAACAAACCGAGCCCGCGCGCATTGCCCAGAAAGCGGTAAGGAGAATTAAGAAACGTTAACTAACACTAGTGTTACGGCCGCTTTGTCAATGCCGCCTCGCTGGGCATCAAGTTGAGAAAGCAGACTGCGGGCGAGGGAGCCTATGGCAGTGGCAGCGCACAGTGGGCCAGGAGACCAGCGGTCCTGGCGGTTGTCGTGTTGTGTGTGTACTCAGACGTGCCGCTCTGCACGGCGCGGCGCGGCGTGGGAAGACGAGCGGCCTTGGATTTAAATAAATAAATCTCGTTCCCGCCCTTACAGAGGCCCCCACCTCGCAGTCTGTGCTCCATCACTGTGCCACCGGCTAGGGCACTCTTTAAAAAGCTTGCGAAGAAAATTACTTGGCAGGACGTAGTCTTCTCCGACTTTGTATTACGAAAACTTGCGAGTTTGTTCCTTCGCATCGCGAAGAAAAAGTTCGTAAGTTGTTTTTTCAAAGAAAGATGTTTGTAACTTTGCGAAGCAATCGTGCGGTTTGTAACGTTGCCACGCATTTTCTCGGGAATTTGCGAAGAAGTACTTCGCATTGCAAAGTAATTAGTAAGCAAAAGTTCGTTACACAATACCGGCGAATACTTCGCAAGGACTAATGACTTAGCCGAAAAAAATAGAAAAAGGAAAAAAAAAAAAAAAAAAAAAAAAAGCTGTGCGGTGGTATCTGAACCCCCTGTTTCCCGCAGAGCTCGACCGTGATGGAGGCGGCCTACTCCTGCCAGTGGTACGACGGCTCGGAGGAGGTCAAGACCTTCGTGCAGATCGTGTGCCAGCAGTGCCAGAAGAACCTGGTGGTGTCCGGAGCGCGCTTCTTCACCGTGTCCCTCGACCTATTCGCCTCGGTGAGCCCCGTGTTGCAGGCCGTCCAGGCCTCTCTGTCTCTCTCGCACCCACACGGGGCGCCTCGCGAGTGTGACAGAGACAGAGCGACGCAGGGGTCCGGGCGGCGGGCGCCCGTCGAGTCGGCGGTAGGCTGCGCGCCGCGACGCCGTGCTGGCCGGCTGGCCTACCCGCGACTTGGCGGGCGCCCCGCACAGTGGGCCGCACAGTGGGCCGCACAAGGACCGGCGCAGGCGGCCAAAACTCTGGACGGGCTTTGAGCTCCAGAGTCGATGAATGGGACTCGAATTTAAGGTGTGGCCCCACCAATGGATTCCTCATTCGGAGAGCAATCCATTAGTGGGGTCGTGGGGTCACGCGTTCGGTTCGAGTCTTGTTTAGCGACTGTGGAGCTCCAAATGGGTCTGTCTTCTGGCCCACTGTGCCCCGGCCAAAACGTAAATCCATAGCTCGAGCCAAAATCACGAAACAATTGCTGCCCTACAGGTGCTGGGAGCCATGGTGACGTACTTCATGGTGTTGATCCAACTCAACTAAGGGTCGACGGAGAGGAGGAGATTATGCAGAATGTGGAGGAAGAGCGAGCGAGAGAGAGAGAGAGAGAGAGAGAGAGAGAGAGAGAGAGAGAGAGAGAGAGAGAGAGAGAGAGAGAGAGAGAGAGAGAGAGAGAGAGAGTGGAACCGAACTGTTGCGGAACTGGCGATGGATCATCTTCCCAACTGCCGCTGTATCCCGACGGCGGAGCACTCTTCAATACCACATCAGTCACGGCTGGTGGCTGAAGAAGGGGAGGGGGGAGGGGGTGGGGAATCGCGCAGTGGCGGCAGCGGCGTGCATTTTGGAATCGGAGCGAGGGAAGGCGGGGAACCCATCGGTCAGTCGACACCATTCAGGCTCGGGTTGCTGCCGTCCAAGTCTTAAGAAAAAGAAAAAAAAAACTCGTGAGGATTCTCACTAGCACTATTTTAGAAACAAGTTTCTTAGTTAGCTCATGTTTTTTTGTATTACGGAGCGAAGCGGGCGATGGGAATCGCATTTAACTTGTGCCGGTAACCTCTTGTTCCTCACAAGCACATGATGATAAATTGTGATAAAAGTGTAACTGGAAACTGAAGAGTGAACGTGGATGATGGCTCTCATGAGAATCAACCCGAAAGTTGACGGTTATTTTCGTCGTATAGGCAGGCATGTTGTTGAAAAGTGTGAACAGTGTACATGATCAGTACACTCTAATTTGTGGCCATCCTGTCGCATGCAATGACACATGACATAGGCGCACTAGAGTGTAGGGTGCTCTTTTTTTACAGCATGCCTGTAAAGTAGACAGCAGTTTCCGCCAACCCTCAGGTTGTCCATGTATACACTCCTCAGTTTGCAGAGTTGTTTTGGCAGCGCGGGGTTTTCGCCGTCACACGCTAGCGGTTACATCGTAACACACCCCATCGTTTTAATTAGTTATCGTGTACAAATATACCTGCAGAGGTTTTATTTTCCACACAACATCCAGTCGTCTAGACATAGTCTCTTGTTGTCTTTTAATTTTAGGAAGTAGCAAATGTTGCTTTGATTTGATGTTTATCACTGTTAAAAAAGGTTGTAATATTACCACAACTCAATAACCAACCTCATCCGCGGTAAGAATGGAGCCCTACTTAGTTTCCAAACATCATGTTAGCGATTAAGTCAGCAGTACATGACTGCAGTCATTAAGAAAATAGCAACGTATTTGCTGCAAAATTACAGCCCTATTTTTAACAGTGTTGCATAACTTGACCAAAAATATGTTTTTCATTCCACCCGCAAACAAAAAAAAATAAAAAAAAATAAAAAAAATAATAAGTTTAAAAGTAGTTATATATAAAGTTGTGTGGCAAAAATTCTCGTAGCGTTTATACAATTTTTTTTGGAAGCCTAAACGAAACGTGCGATGTGTTCCAGACTTATTATTTGTAACAATGGTCCATTCGCACTTTGCATTGGATGGAGATGTCAAGTATTAAGCATGCAGGCATGCGGTGATCTTATATTTTTGAACCGTACATGGAAGGTTTTCTTTAAGTTTTCTTTAGTTTGTTTGCTATGTAGTGTTTAAAAAATATACAACAATAAATATAAGGGTAACAGCTCAAAATAAAGGGCTCACGAACAAAACGCGCTCCCTGGTACACACTTTGTTATTTCCTGCTTCTCCCTTATTGTTTCTTTTCGAACAAAATCAAATCATCTCATAAAAGTATAGGGAATCATATTATCTGTGTCTTCTGGAGACGGATGTTCGCGTCCGCCAGACAGATTTTGTACCCACTAGTTTTTACCAGGGTGCCATTGAGACTGACGCCGGCTTTTTGAGCTGTGCCCGTTTAGTATGTACGGTCTTTTGTTTCCTGTTCCCATCCTGTCCATCCTCACAAATCTCTTCTGACACAAGAGATAGAGAGAGAGAGAGAGAGAGAGAGAGAGAGAGAGAGAGAGAGAGAGAGAGAGAGAGAGAGAGAGAGAGAGAGCCATGCCATAAAATCCTGCGCGCCCTCTAAAAAAAAAGACAAAAAGAAAGAACCACTGAAATTGAATTACGGGAAACCTTCTCGACTTTCTCGTCTTCTAAATTACCCCAAATTATGTTTGCTGTGAGTGGGTGAGAAGAGGGAGGGAAAAAGGGGGGGGGGAGGGGGATGCCTGTGGCGGCCTAGTCCCCCTCAGCCTCCACACTAAAACTTTAGGATGTGGGTCGCCGCGCCCAGGCCGCGCCTGTGAGAACCGAGCTGCCCCGCCCCGCCACGCCCCGCAACATTCTCTCCCCGGCCGAAGCAAGGGCAGCCTCCCGCAGCTCGCGGACGGAGCGCTGGCCAATCGCAATGCGTGCAGGGCCAGCCGGGGCCAGCCGGGGCCAGCCGGGGCCAGCCGGCCGAGCCCGCAGGCCGTCCGAATTATCAGATGGGCACGAGCGGCGAAAACATCAAGGAGATTTCGCGGCGGCGGCCCTAAACTTTTTACTCCGTCCGTCCAGCGGTGAGAAATTGGCGGCAAGGCGGGATGGCGGAGGGGAGGGGAAAGGGGGGGGGGCAGGGGATTCCTAGGGATTCCAGGCGGGCTGTGGTGAGCTGAGCGGTATGGCAGGATGGGGACACGGGGAGGGGGGAGAGGGGCCGTGAAGACTGCGTGCGTAGGGCGGCACTGCTCGGAACGGTTTGCGGAGAAAGAATTTAGCGCCCTCGGTTGAACTTGACCCGAGAAGGGGGGGGAATCATTCGGGTCCAAAGCGTACAATGATTTTTTTAAATTTTTTAAAATTTTATTCAATTGATTTTTTCACCTCTTTTGAGTACCATTCCCTAACGGGGTGTTTTGAATTCTTAAGTGAGTATCACGAAAGGATGTGAGCTTTGGCTACTATTAAACCAAATTAAGAAGAAATGACATAAAAACACTCTGTAAACCGAGGAAATAGGAATCCTTTTTTTTTTTCGAGCGATTTTTTTGACGTTTGATTTTTTATTTAGTTTGATTTTTTCTGATTAATTTTTTTTTTTACTCGTGTACAATGATTTTCCGGAGTGAGCCCCCCCCCTCGACTTGGCCGCTCGAGACAAAGGCGGCGTCTGTGTGGCCCGGCCCGCCACAGGTCAGCCCCGTTCAGTCTCCCCCGGGGACGCCATGTCGACGCGGGATTAGGGCGGCCCGCCCCCGCCTCCGCCTTCGGGCTTCTCACTCTCAGTGAAAGGCCTATCTCGCGGGTTGCGGCTCCTCCCGCCGTCCCGCGCAGCATCAAGGGTCGCGCGGGGGTCGCGGGCCGGCCGTCGGCGATGTCCGGGGGGGGGGGGGGGGGGGGGGGGGCACAGTACGCCGGAAGGCCGGTGGAGGCGGTGTCAAAACTCAAGACGCGTTTTGAGCTCCCGAGGGACTCGAACCGAACGCGCGACTCCATACCAATGGATTCCTCGTTCGGAGAGCAATCCGTTGGTCCTGTTTAGCGACTGGGATGTTGACCGCCTCCGCCGGTCGCCTGGCCCTGCCTGGCCCACTGTGCCGGGGTGTGCGTCGTCTGTCGTCTGCAGCCGCGTCCTGAAGTGGGGGGCCGACGGCGCGAGCGGCGTGGAGGCGGCGGGACGGAATAGTGCTTCCCAATTATCGTGACACTCCACTCATTCCGAAACATTAATCAATGACGTTCGTCGTCGCTTGAGCCCCGTAATGTTAGCACGGGGGGGGGGGGAAGGAGACGGAGGGGGCAATGTCGTTGAGCGGCGTGGTGCGTGAAAAAAATGAACCGACAGCGCGGCGCTGCGGCGGAAACGGCGGCAACAACTTTTTTCCGAGTGGGCGGGCGCCGCGTCAGACACGCACCGCAAGGTTTGACAAGGCGTGACGAGACGTGACAGGGTGCGGTGCGGCGTGACAAGGCGTGACAGGGCGTGACAAGGCGTTACAAGGCGTGACAGGGCGTGACAAGGCGTTACAAGGCGTGACAGGGCGTGACAAGGCGTTACAAGGCGTGACAAGGCGTGACAGAGCGTGACAAGGCGTTACAAGGCGTGACAGGGCGTGACAAGGCGTTACAAGGCGTGACAGGGCGTGACAGGGCGGGACGAGGCGTGACAGGGCGTGACAAGGCGTGACAGGGCGTGACAAGGCGTGACAGGGCGTGACAAGGGGTGACAGGGCGTGACAAGTCGCGCTGACGGCGAGCCGTTCGGCTCGTGTCGCGAAGCTGATTGGCTCCGTTACGGCGCTGCCTCGGCCGCCCCCACTGCCCTGCGCGCCACGCATGCTGAAGCACCCCCGACTTGTCTCATTCGCTCGCTGCTGTAAAAATGTTGTGGCCCGGCCCCTTCGTCACCGAGACAAAGGGCCACAAGGCGCTCGCCATACCGCCCCCAGCGCCCAGTCTCTGCCCCCGTGTGCCGCCCCCGAGTTCCAAACTGTCGATCAGTGTATCCGGATGGGGGCGGCGTAAGGCGGAGCAGCTGGGGGCGGTGTGTAGCCTCGGGGTGGCCGGGGGGCGGCGGCGGCTGCCTGGGGTCCTGCGGGCCCCTAGCCGAGGGCCCTGTGGGGGTGGGGGTGGGGGCGCGCCGAATCGAGCCGCCAGTGCGCGGGGTGGGGGCAGCCGGGGGCGGCAGCAGGGTCGGGGGGGGGGGGGCGTCCCCGCACGCTGCTCCACGCTGCCAGTGCTCGGAGGCGAGGCTCACAGGCAGGGTCGGTCGAGGAGCGAGGAGCTGCCCGGCAGGGCTGGCCAGGGCCGCACCGGTACGGCGCGCGCGACGCTCCAGGGCAGCGGGCCCCGCGGAGGGGGGCGGCGGCGCAAGGCGGCGCAGCGCAGCGCAGCGCAGCCGGGGCCGTGGATGTGGCGGAGCGGGACGCGGAGCGGGACGCGCCGGCGGCATGACGGTGACGACGGCAGCCCCCGGGCCTGAGCACCAGCGCGACGACGCGTGAGGGTGAGTAGAGTAGCACACGTGCGCGCCGCCAGACACAGCCAGACCGCCACGCCCCACGTGCGGCGTCCCCGGGCTTACGCTGGTCAGGAACCTGGCGGACGACGCGACGAAATCCTAAGCTAAATCGTAAGCTTCTGCATAATATTATGCATAACAACGTATAATTTATACATACACGAAAAAAAAAAAGTTCGGTCGGTGCAGTCAGGATTCGGTCGTAGGGATCGACTTGGCCGATAGGCTATGCCCTAGACGAACTTTCGATTGTCACCATCGACCCTCAATCACCATCACCGATGCTTCATCACCACGATCAGAATGGTTTGTTACCACACTCATAAACATGGTCGCCACGACCAGATTTCACCAACCAACCCATTCCGATCTTGACGACCAACTCCTCTTTTACGTGTAGTTATGGATAAATTATTCATAACTACGTAAAATATTATGGGTAACAACGCATGTGCAAAATCGTTCATAATTATGCACAGAAAAGTGCGTTAAGGATTTAGTGTGGAGGCGGCCATCGGCGTGGACCAGCGGTTGCCATGCAAACTGCAGCGGGTGCTGCTGCTGGCGAGCTGCCAGCGTGACCGCCTGCATGACGAGGACGACCAGGTCGAGGGACAGCCACACCGTCCACCGTCCCGGTGTGGTATTGGCCACTCGGACAACGGAAAGGTGGACAAAAAAAAAAAAAAAAAAAAAAAAAAACGGATGATCTCGATTTCTAATAAGGCGGAGATCTCCGTGGAAAAAACAACGGAGGCTCTCCGTTATTTAAAAGACGGAGATCTCCGTTGTTTTGGGTACGGAGAGAGGCTGTGAGAAAATTAACAGGACCTTGCGTAGTTTTTTCTCGCAGTGCAGGGCGGAGCGAGGCGGTCAGCGCGGCACAGTGGGTCAGAAGACCAGCGCACGCGGCGTCCACTCTAGACGCGCATTTTGAGCTCCGGAGTCGATTAACAGGACTTGAACTGAACGTGTGACCCCACCGCAATGGATTCTTTGTTCGGAGGGCAATCCATTGTTGGGGTCACACGTTCGGTTCAAGTCCCATTACGCGACTCTGGAGCTAACCAGTCCGGGATCTTGACCGCCTCCACCTGTCGTCTGGCCCACTGTGCGCAGGCAGGACTTGGAATACTAATCACCACTCGAGCCACGGTCACGGGCCACGCAATGGCCGCTTGGAGCTCTGTCCGAGCTAAACGCGCCTTTCGAGATTCGAGGGATGATGATTCGAGATTGCGGCAGAGCTGGCGCGGGCCCGCGGCTCCGGTTGCTATGCCATGCTAATTTGAAACAACAAGGCCCTCATCGGGGCCACTTTGCGGATCTTCTTCTTCCTTTCGCTCGAGGTTGAAATAACGACCCGCCGGACGCACGGTAGGCCAGAAGACCGGCCCAGGCCCAGGCAGGCAACATTCTACACGCGTTTTGAGTTCCGGAATCGCTACACAGGACTCGAAGCACACGTGCGACCCCACCAATGGATTCCCCGTTCGGAGAGCAATCCATTGGTGGGGTGACACGTTCGGTTCGAGTTCCATTCAGCGACTCTGAAGCTCCAAACGCGTCTAGAATTTCAGCCGCCTGCGTCGTTTTTCTGGCCCATTGTGCGCCGCCGACCTTCAGGCATGGCTGGGCCGACGCGTCAAGAGCACTCGCGGCGGGCTGGCCTCCCGGCCCTGGCCAAGCTGGCCGCCCCGCCCGGCCGCGCCTGGCCGCGCCCGCCGTCAGAAAGTCATTTACCATCTAACAAAGCCGGGGTGACAGGCCGCGGCGGCCGGCCGGCCGGTGGACGGCACGGGTCGGGACGGGTCGGGACGGGTCGGGGGTCGGGACGACGGAGGGAATTGTCTGGCGGGAGAAATGGCGCAAATAAAGGGGGACGGCGGCGGCGGTGGCTGCAGCAGATGGATCCCGAGAGTCGTCCTCGTCGCTCTGTCTCTCTCGCACCTACGTGAGCGCGACAGTGGCGGAGCGACGAGCACGACTCGGTGTGTGGTGGCGCTGCCGCGTGGCCGCGCTGCGAAGCAGCATCCATCACTCCGCCGTCTAGTCGCCTCAAGTGCAGCGCGGCTCTTATTCGGCGCGGTCTTGCGGGGAGATCGGCCGGGAGTGCAGTCGCGGGGCTGCAGTCGCTGCCGCAGTCATTGCGCTGTAAGCCCGAGGTAATCCTAGCACCCCGCCCCCCGCCCCGCCCCACCCCACGCCCCGCCCCACGCCCCGCCCCGCCCCACGCCCCGCCACGCTCCGCCAAGCCCAGTTAAAGTCACCCCTAATTGACGAATGTGCCCCCCCCTCCCTCGTCTTTTAATAAGCCACCGAACTAAACGAGTCGACGGCTCGGCGTGCGGTGGCAGTGCCGCGGTGCCTGGTGGTGCACAGTAGGCCAGAAGACCGGCGCGGGCGGCCAAAATTCTAGACTCGAACCAAAACGTGTGACGCCACCAATGGATTCCTCGTGCGTAGAGCAATCCATTGGTGGGGTCGCACGTTCGGTTCGAGTCCCATTTGGCGACCCTGCAGCTCAAAAGTCGTCCGGGATTTTGACCGCCTCCACCGGTCTTCTGGCCCACTGTGCGGTGTCGCGGTGCCGACGCGGATCAGAAAGTCAGAGCGCGGCCGAACGCCAAGTAGTTGGAGGAACTAATCTCGGTCCTCGTGGCGCTCCTGGCGCTGCTGCGCCCGTCTTTATCGTGCTCGTGCTCGTCTCAGCTGAGTGGAGCCCCCCACCCCCCCCACCCCTCACAATCACCGAGGAGGCGCCGTGCTACAAACTGCCTTATAGCGGCAGCACGCGTCTCTTGCGTGAACGCACCAATGCGCCTTCAGAACTCTGCCTTGTCGCACTGCCGGAAAACGTTCAATTTTATGTCTTTTATGTGTTGTGTGTGTATGTTTCTGTAAGTTGCCCGGTCGCCTGCTTGCTGACGCGATACTTGAATGCGTGCCCGACGTGCTTGCAGCTAGTTTGGCGCCGAGTTTCACCCCGTCGCACAGTGGGCCAGAAGACCGGTGCAGGCGGTCAAATTTCTAGACGCGTTTTCGGCTCTCGAGTCGCTGAATAGGACGCGAACCGAACGTGTGACCCTACCGATGGATTCCTGTAATCCTGAATGCACTTTCTGTAGAGGCGGACAGACAGACAGACAGACAGACAGACAGACAGTGCGGCGGTTCGCAGTCTTCCCCTCGGCGTGTCGCTCTGTCGCGCGCACGCGGCGCCAACAGACGGGAGAGTCCTGCCTGGGGGCCCAGAGGCTGCAGACCCCAGGCCTCGGCCTCGGCCAGCACACCAAGCAGGGTATTCTTCCCCCGGGGTTGCCGGGCCGTGGCCAGGCACGCCCAAACGAGGCCCGCCCCGCCCTGCCCCTCCCTCTCTCTGGGAACCACTTGGGCCCGCGGGCGCACAGGTGTCTGGCGGGCTGGCGGGTCTGCCTATGTAGGCAGGCGCCGCGGGGGCCTCCCTTTTGCACCTGATGGGGGGCTCGTAATAATTTATAGACACGGATATGGGGCGGTGCGCGGAGGCGGTGTGGGGGAGAGGGGTTGTCGGGGGGCACACCGTGGTCCAGAAGACCGGCGCAGGCGGCGGACAAAACTCTTGGAGCGTTTTGCGTTCCATAGTCGCTAGACAGGCGACTCGAACGGAACATGTGTCCCCACCAAAGGATTCCTCGTTCGGAGAGTCATCCATTGGCGGGACCCTGGAGCTCAAAACGCGTCCGGGATTTTGACAAGCTTCCACCGGTCTTCTGGCCCACTGTGGGGCGGCCTCCAGCCAACCTCCAGCCAACACGGCCCCCAGACCGAGAGGCGCCCCCCGCCGCCCCCCGCCGCCCCCCGCCGCCCCCCGCCGCCCCCCGCCGCCCCCCGCCCACGACGAGTACAGCACCGTGCCCTCGGCGCGGCGTGGCCGCCCCGCCGCGCTACCCTGGCGCCTGCTGCCGCGGGGGGTGGGGGGCGGCGGGGGGGGGCGGCGGGGGGCGGCGACAGCGGGGGTGGCAGAAGCAATATCTCACGGCACACGCCGAGCGCGCTGCCTGAACGGAGATAGCGAAAGTCCTAACGGACATGGGCCGCTGGGGCAGTGGGACTGCGGAGCGATCGGAAATAGGGAATATGGGGAATGCCTGGGCTGGGACGGGAGGGGAGGGGAGGGGAGGGGAGGGGAGGGCCCGGAGGGGCTGGCGGTGCGGTGTTGGAACGAAGCGGGCTGCGAAGGGCGGACGGGAACGGGGAGGGATGACGCCGGAGGGAAATATTTAGTCGGTTCCGTGATAACCAAAGAAAATGGTTGGCCTAACGAATAGTTTGTCGATGCCACGAACAATCCGTTGGCGGAACAAAAACTCACCTGAAGAGCCAAAATCACAAATTTGTTCCTGTTACGAATTTTTCGTTCCGCTCGAAAACATTTTTCGTTCCGCGAACACATTTTTCGGTTATAGCGGACGGAAACAAGGTATTTTTTCGTTGAATCAAATCAACAACTTTTTTCCCCCTATTGTGTGTGGTGGCACGGCGGCGCTGGGATTCGTCTTCGTGGCCGCGGCTTCCAAGAGGGGCGGGAGATCACAAGAGGCGCGCAAGTGCAAACTGAAGGAGATAGAGGGTAAACAGGCTCCGGGCGTCACATGCCACGCCGCGCTACGCAGACGGCACACGCATTTTTCTCCTTTCTTTCGCTGCTTCTCCTTCTTCTTCTTTCAGCCCCCGCGGGCTTCCTCGGCAGGTCGTGATTCGCGCTCCCGCGGCCTTGACGCGCGGGGCACAGGCCACAGGGCACAGTGGGCCAGAAGACCAGTGGAGGCGGTCAAAATCCCGGACGGCGGGTTTTGAGCCCCAGAGTCGCTACGTGGGACTCAAGGCAAACGTGTGACCTCGCCAAAGTATTGCTCCCCGAACGAGGAATCAATTGGTAGGACAACACGTTCGGTTCGAGAGACTCTGGGGCTCAAAACGCGTCTAGAGTTTTGGCCGCCTGCGCCGGTCTTCTAGCCCACTGTGCAGAGCGCGGGGCACCGCGGGCGTCGAGGCGGTGCGGGAATCGGGAAAGAAGGCTTTGGCTGTTGCCTGGCCTGGCTGCGCCTGGCTCCCCACCCCCTCAATCACTGCAGGCGGATTCCGCGAGCACCGCTTTCGACGCCGTCTCTCTCGCTCCCTTGCGGCACGCCCCGTGAGTGCGAGAGAGACAGAGCGACGACATCCGGCGCGTTTGAAGCCGCCGCCGCCCGCCACCTCCGCTGTGGTGTGGCGAGCGGTTTCCGGCGGGAGGGGGCTGCCTGCGCCTTGCCGCCTTGCAACAGTTGAAATTAATTAAGGCCGCCAAGTGGCGCTGGGAGCCACAGCGCCGCCTCGCCGCCTCGCCCACGCACAGCCTGAAGGGGCCCGAGTCACGACAGCAACAGCAGCAGCAGCAGCAGCACGGCCTCGGCGAGGCGTTCCACCGCCCTGCAGCGTAGGAACGGCCCACAGTGGGCCTGAAGACCGGTGTAGGCGGTCAAGATCCCGGACGCGTTTAAAACTCCAGAGTCGTTAATTGGGACTCGAACCGAACGTGTGACCCCACCAATGGATTGCTCTCTGAACGAGGAATCCATTAGTGGAGTCACACGTTCTGTTCGAGTCCTGTTGAGCGACTCTGGAGCTTAAAACGCGTCTGGAGTCTCGGCCGTCTGCGCAGGGCCGTTCTTCTAGCCCACTGTGGGGTCTGGAAAAACGGCGCCTGCCTGCCGTTGCGGTTTGGTTGTTGCTGCTGTTTTTTTCGTAGCTCTTCCTACCGTAAATTCCGCGAAAGGCCCTTGTTGTTGTTGCCGTCGGTGTTGTTGTTGGGCATTCAAATTGAGAGGGTGTGCGGGAAGTAAAAGGAGTTGGTCGACTTTCTTGTTGCTTCTTCGCACGCCGCTTTCCGCTCTGCTGTGTGCTCCTCTAGTGGCTCCGCCGCACCGTGCCTCGCCTGCCTGCCTGCCTGCCTGCCTCCGCTCTGCTGTGTGCTCCTCTAGTGGCTCCGCCGCACCGTGCCTCGCCTGCCTGCCTGCCTGCCTGCCTCCGCTCTGCTGTGTGCTCCTCTAGTGGCTCCGCCGCACCGTGCCTCGCCTGCCTGCCTGCCTCCGCCTGCCTGCGCCTGCCTGCCTGCCGGCCAGCCGGCGGCGCTTCGCAGTTTGGACCGCGGCGTTCTAATCACTCCTCTTAAAAGATTCTCGGCACGCATGAATTATTCAACGGATAGCAATTGGGGCCACCAAGCAGCATTGTGGGCGGGGCGGGGCGTACCTTGCCCACGCACGGCCACCCCATTGGCACCCTCTCCCACGTGCGGGTGCTTCCCGCCCAGCCGCGTCCGCCGCGCATTCAAATTCTCGCGGCTTTCTCTGAAAACAAAACGCGCGCGGATAGTGGCGGAAAATGGGGTGGGGCCGCCAGCGCCGGTCTTCTGGCCCACTGTGCGCCGCCGCCGAATAAACCGGCCCCACGCCTGGGTGGGGTGGGTGGGGTGACGGGGCGGGGCGGGGCGGGGCGGGTTCCGCGGCAGGGGTGGGGCGCCTCGGACCGGTGCGCCAGGGAGGGCGCTCAAAGATTTTCATTTCAATGAGGTTTATGCACGTCAGGGCGGTTAGGCCCCACCGGGGTGGGGGATTGGGGGGGGGGGAGCACAGTGGACCGAGTCCTGCAGGCCCGTTGCGGCCGGCCGAGGCCCCGGCCTTTGAAGGTGAAGTGGTGTGCCAGGTGAGGTCACCGAGTATATCGGCGGAAGAGTGTTCGATCCCGCGGCCGAGTGGTGCGTCGCCCAGAGGGTACTCAGCTGGGTGCCGGGTGACTGCGTGACCGCTACACAGTGGGCCAGAGGACCGGCGCTGGCGGCCAAATTTATAAAGCGTTTTGAGCTCCAGAGTAACTAAAAAGGACTCGTACCAACCGTGTGACCCTCCAACGGATTCCTCTGTCGCATGGAGCATTCCATTGGTGGTCACACGTCGTTCTGTTCGAGTCCTGTTCAGCGACTCTCTGGAGCTCAAAATGCGCGTCCTGGTTTTCGATCGGCCCCCACCGGTCTTCTGCGCCAGCACCGCTGCAGGCAGGTACTCGTCGGTACTCCCCGTCGGGTGATGCCAACCTGTTGAGGCAGAGAGGACGCTCGATCGAGCCAGCGGCAGCCAGCGCAGCGAGCAGCCTCGGGAACGGGGGCGCCCTCAGCCAAGCACACCGCGGGCTCTCGCTGGCGAGGGAGCAGTGCAGGCGCGGCGCGCAGCCGGGGCGGAGTGGGCGAGACCTTCCAGGTCCCAGCTAGAGATAGGAAGATTATGCTTTCGCATAATAGCATAATTTCCTAAAAAGGATGTTAGAGAAACGGGAACAACATTTTTGGTAACCCCTTACTCTCCCTATTCCGAAAATACAAAGCATAATAAAGCATAATTTACGAAAAACGCAGCATAATGCCTAAAACGCATAATCAGGGCATAATTGAGCCAAATTTCAGTCACAGCGGGCGTACACCCTCTTTAAATGTTGTTATTTTGGTATGAAAATCACTGAAAGAGACTTGGTTTTGAATTTGGTGCGACTCCGCGGTAAGCGCCGCGTCGGAATGCTGCTCGGACTACTTCGGGAGGAAAGGAGGCGTGCGGCGTTGAGCCAGGCGTTTGTTGTGGTTGTGGGCGTATGACGTGTGTTAGGTGAAAATACAACCAAAATATTTTTTTGAGAATTGTTAAAACCACTTTTAACCTTTTTTTTTGCAATTTGCCCAATTTTTTGACAAAAAGCATAAAAACGCATAATTTGGCCCAAAACAAAGCATAATAGGCGCATAATTGAACCATTTTGACCGCATAAATAGAGCATAAGTGGCTAGGAATTTAGGGCATAATTGGGCGTTTCTGAAAGCATAATTTTCCTATCTCTACTCCCAGCCCAGCGCGGGTAGGAGGGAAGGAGGGATAAGGAGGGAAGGGGTTCGCAGCGAGAGCACTACCAAACTGCCGAGAGTATCAATGAGGCCCCCGCGCGTCCGCACACCTTCGACGCGCCTCGGCGTCTCGCTGTGTCCGAAGGAGTGGAGGGTGGGGTGGCGCTGGGAACGCCCTCCCCGCCCCACCCCGCCCCACCCCGCCCCACCCCGCGCCGCCAGTGAAGCGGGTGAGGGCCCAGGCGCTCGCCCGACCTATCCTGACCCAAAGCAACCCCGCCACGCGGTGCCACGGTGCACAGTAGGCCAGAAGACCGGTGGAGGCGGTGGAAATCCCGGACAGGTTTTGAGCCCCAGAGTCGCTAAATTCGACTCGAACTGAATATGTGACCTCACCAATGGATTTCTCTTCCAACGAGGGATCCATTAGCGGGGTCAGACGTTCAGTTCGAGACCTTTCTAGCGACTCATGGAGCTCAAAACGCGTCTAGAGTTTTGGCCGCCTTCACCGGTTTTCTGGCCCACTGTGCGGCGCCTCGCTGGTGCTGCCTGCGCGAGTGGGCCTGGGGGACCGCCCCCCGCCGCCCCTGGCCGGGACCAGGATAGCGCGGGACGAGATGGGATGCGACGCGATGGGAGACTCAGTCACCTCAGCGGGTCGGCCTGGACTCCTGCCCTGCCCTCGAACCATCCCCCAGTCCCCTATTGCCCTCCTTTGTTTGTTCCCCTCTTTTGATGCTGCCTTCCACCCTCTGCCTGATGAGCCAGGTCGGGCCGGCAGTGCCTCCTGCAGGTGTAATGCCCGGTCTATCTGTCTGTCTGTCTGTCTGTCTATCCACCCGTCGGTCCGTCCGCTCGTCTTGCAGAGTGCTGCACAAGGACACACATCACTGTGCTGCGCGGCGCCGCCAATCTCTGTCGTCTCGCTCTCACTCTACCTCTCTCTCTCTCTCTCTCTCTCTCTCTCTCTCTCTCTCTCTCTCTCTCTCTCTCTCTCTCTCTCTCTGACACACACACACACACGCACTCGCACGGCTGGGTGGTTGTCTGCTCCGTGCCGATTGCGGTGAGGGTGGCGACTCCCTCCCCCTTCCCCCTGTCCTCCGTCCGTTTCGAGTTCAGAGATAAATTCGTAAAAAAAAAAGGCGGGGTCCAATTGCCTTGAGTGGCCCTGAGAGCAGACTGTAAAAGAAATCCCATTCAAGGACCGTTAATTGAAGCAGAGCAGATGATACTCAATGATACCCAGGTGGAGCTCATTTCAGTGAATTGTTTTTAAAATTCTAAATAGAAATTCATAGAAAAATTTGTATTAAATTGGTCGGGGAGTAAGGGCGTGTGAGTGGTGGGGTGCTTCACTATTTGTAGCCGCTGAGGGCCCGGATCAGTCTCCCCCTCCCCCTCGCCCACCGCCACCCCGCAAGGCTTCAGCGTGGCTGGCGATGGCGCGGCGCGGCGCGGCAGATCGAGGAGGCAGGCGGCAGCCACCTGAGGGATCGTTTTTCACCGCTCTGACCCCCTCGCACCCTCGCGGTTCGCATCATGAGTGTGACAGAGACAGAGCGACGAGACGATGGCCCTTCGGAATGAGGCGGCACCGCGTCGCACCGCGTCCAGGCGGCCGTCCTCCGCAATCGCGTTCATTTTCCTCCTCATTGGTCAGCAGTTGGCACGGCGGCCGGGTGGGCCCGACGACGGCGAGCCACTGCCCGCCACCCCCAGGACTCCAGGCCCACTCCAGGCCCACTCCAGGCCCACTCCAGGCCCACTCCAGGCCCACTCCAGGCCCACTCCAGGCCCACTCCAGGCCCAGCCCTTCCGATGGCGACACGTTTGACCCTTCCCCCAGCCTCCGCCAGGCCCACCACCAGCGAAAAAAAAAACAAAAAAAACGTTGCTGTTGTAATCGACTTTGCTCGAGACGCTGAATCGCCTATAGCGCAATCGAAAATCCAGTACCGCCGTACGACCAATAGCTGGAAGCGGCGACCGGACTGCTCTTCTGGAGGCCGCCGTCCCTGCGATTTGGCGGGCGACTCATTGTCATTGAGCCCCACCAAACGGCACGCGCGGTGGCGTGGCGGCGCGGGGCGAGGCGGGGCGTGGAGGGGGAGGGGGGTCAGGCACACAGAGCGCCCAGCAGGGGGAGTGGCGGTCGCTACCCGCTTGGCTGTGTGGTGACGCGGCGATGCCCCGACCTCTCCAGCGAATTAAGGGGGGCGTCCATAAATTACCCTGCCGGGCGGCAAGAAGGGTGCTGCCATTGTGCGTGCGTGTGTGTGTGTGTGTGTGGGGGGGGGGGGTGGCGTTTGCACAGTGTGGCCTCGGCGTGTCTAAGGGCGGGCGGGGGCGTGGGGTTTTGAGGGGGCCGGGCGACCCGCCCAGGGGAAGGAGCTGTGTGTATATGCGTGGGTGACGAAGTAGAGACACGAGCACTGCGCCCTAAACCACCCCTGTAATCCGTTCCGGCCTCACTTACCCTCACACTTACTCACTCACTCACACACACACACTTATTAACCCCGCTGCCCCCGCGGTGCGGCGCACACGCAGATTCCAGGATTTTCATTAACCGTGCCGCAAGGTTTTCCGCTCCCCGGCTGCCGCCGCGCCTGGCCGCGTCCAGTCAGACTCCCAACAACGAGCGCCGCCGAGCGCCACAGCAGCCTGGCGTGGCTCTCTGGTCTCTCTTTGTTCGTCTCTTTATCGCGCGCATCGCGTCTCTCTCTCTCTCTCTCTCTCTCTCTCTCTCTCTCTCTCTCTCTCTCTCTCTCTCTCTCTCTCTCTCTCTCTCTCTCTCTCTCTCTCTCTCTCTCTCTCGCTCTCTCTCTCTCTCTCTCCCTCCCCGTTCTCCCTCTCTCTCGCCCCCACCCTCTCCCTTCCCCTCTCCCGAGTCTTTTGATCGGAAAAACAATAAATCGGTCACTATAACTATAGCCCACTACTTTGGGAGGTCGAGCGGAATAATTGGGTTTCGGCGGGGTGAGTTGTTCGTTTCAAGGCTGCTGTATAAACCATGCCGAATTCGGCCAGCCAACATTAGCAAACTATCCGTGGACCGTCCTCGGACGGACTACATCCGATGGAATAGTCCACTGGCACTGTTATTCAACGAATGTGACGGCATACTCGTTAGAATTTGAATTTTGTCACGTTCGTTAGAATACGACGTCACATTCGTTTGAACGTGGATCAACAAGTAAACGAATGCGACGTCATATTCAAACGAACGTGACAAAATTCACATCCGAACGAATATGACGTCACATTTGTTGAATAACAGTGGGATCAGTGCATCGTATTCATCACGCGACAGCACCGCCCCGCACAGTGGGCCTCAAAAAGCGTCGAGAGTTTTGACCGCCTGCACGCCGGTCTTCTGGCCCACTGTGCCCCGGCCCCAAGGAACGCGCTTAATCCGAGTTTGTGCGGTTGGTATTCGCAGCTCCGGAGCAGTTCTTCGGAACAAAACGACTCGGCATGACGTAGGCCGTGTGCCCCGCCCCGCCCCGCCAGTGCTTGACTTCCCCAAAACCTTGGAAGTTTCTCATCCAGAAGGTCCACGCCACCGCGCGGCCTGGGGCACGAGTCGGCAAGTAGTTGGTTGGCCAGGAAGGAGCCGTGCAGGAAGGTGGGGCGCGGGACGGGAAACGGCACCAGCCCGCGCGCCCGGTCTGCCTCGGTCTGCCTCGTCTCCTGTTTGTCATTTGTCAACTTGAATGAAAATTTCCGGCAGCTGCATGATGAAGCCGCTGTCAAAGAACGCACGGCGCGCTGGCGGCAGTGCTTCGCGGGATTGCAGTGCAGCGACGGAGAGAGAGAGAGAGAGAGAGAGAGAGAGAGAGAGAGAGAGAGAGAGAGAGAGAGAGAGAGAGAGAGAGGGGAGAGAGAGAGACAGAGAGAGGAGAGAGACAGAGACAGACGGGGGGTGGAGTTGAGGAGCAGGCAATTTATTTGGTTTCGAGATGGCGCACGGGAACAAAGGCGCCCCTTTGCTTTGGCTCGTTCTGGAGGAACTGTCGCGCAATTCACTCGTTCATTCTGTTTCGAGAGTTTTATGTGTATTTCTTCGCACATAAATGGACGGAATAACGACAAAACTTGAGCCGACGCTGCTTTACAGCGCCAGGGCGCTTTAAAGGCCGCGGACTCGGCCCAACGCGAAGCCTGGCCCTCGTCGCTCTGTCTCTCTCGCACCCACACGGCAAGCCCCATGAGTGCGACAGAGACAGGGCCACGAAGACGGCTGCTGGAGCCGGAGGCGGCCGGGAAGGAGAAGGGATCGAGGGCGCAGTGCGGATAGCTACTCCATTTTCATTGCGTCCACGTATTAACTTCCCCTCCCCTCCCTTCCCCCGCCCCACCAAGTCCAGGCGGTACAAAAGGCTGCCTCATTCGCGGCCTCATTGAGGATGATGCTGTCTGTTTGTGTTCCTCCTCGCTGCTTGGCTATGGCCGAGGCCGCCGATTCCCCGTCAAATCGTCGCTCTCGAAAATTTCCAGTTAGCCATCGAAATATTTGGCCTGGTCGGTGGGGAAAAGAGGTTCGGACAAACGATATTGAGCCCCCCGACTTCATTTCCGACGGAGCGTCCGACCGCCCGTTTCCCTTCCGCCTCAACAATAAAATAAATTTTTGTGTGTGTGTATATATATAAAGCACCAAGCGAACCTGCGCAGCTGGCCGTAAAGGGTGGGGTTGGGAAGGGGGGGGGCGCTCGGACATTATTTGGGTCACACACTCGAAATCAACACGGAGGAGTTTGCCCGACCGCGTCGCTTCTCCGCACGCTTCCCGGCGCCGCCGCGCGTGTGTGTTGGTGTCTGCTTGGCTTGTGTGTGTGCAGTCGCTCGTGTGTGTGTGTGAGAGAGAGAGAGAGAGAGAGAGAGAGAGAGAGAGAGAGAGAGAGAGAGAGAGAGAGAGAGAGAGAGAGAGAGAGAGAGAGAGAGAGAGAGAGGGCGTGTCTGCCATGACGGCGCCCCTCTGTGCGGCGGTGGACGCGCTGGGCCGTAGCGTGGCCGACGTGGCGTGGCCGACGTGGCGGGAAGCAGGGGAGGGACTTGTTTGTATTTATTCGGTCTGGGCGAACAACGCGGCGAAGCGGGAGAAGCAGCACTCCCGCCCCGCCCCGCCCCGCCCCGCACCGCACAGTGGGCCCGAAGACCGGCGCAGATGCGTTTTGAGCTGTTGAGTCGCTAAATGGGACTCGAACCGAACGCGTGACCCCACTCAAGGATGCCTCGTTCGGAGAGCCATCCCTTGGTGGGGGTCACACGTTCGATTCGGGTCCCATCTAGCGACTCTGGAGCTCAAAACGCGTCTAGAGGTTCGCTGGTTTTGGCCGCCGGGCCATTCTCCTGGTCCGCTGTGCCCCGCCCTTGCCTCTCGCCACTACAGCAGCAAGGTGCGGTGTCGCTTTCACGGTATGCCCCTCGGCGTCCTCGTCCACTGTACCGCCACGCCCAGCGCGCACTTGGCAACTTTGCTGTTAGTCGGCCCTAAAAAGGCCGCAGGGAACAGGGAACTAACTGCCCCCGCCCTGCCACGGCAAGCTGGCGCGGCCAGCGCGGCCCGGCCGAGCGCTGCCGCAGGCGCTTTTTTGTCTTGTCCCTCCCTTCCCTACACGTCCGAGTGTCGGAGCCACGCTCTGTTGTTTTCCTCCACCCTCTCCCCCTCCAGCCCGCCAGCCTATTGCAGCTAGGCCCGGCCGGAAAGAGGTGGGGGGGGGTGTAATGGGGGTAGATCGCCCATCGGAATCCCATCGCTCACTCCGTTTGGCGCATTCGGCGAGTGGAGGGCACAGTGGGCGCGGGGCGCGCGCGGCGGCGGCGGCTCGCCACGGCCCGCCACGGCCCGGCCCGCCGGCCGGGCAAATAATTTAATGGGGAAGGAGTAGCCGATAATCTGTGGCGCGCTCCGGTGCGTCCAGCTGCGGGTGGGGTGGGGTGGGGGGGGGGCGGAGGGGATGCAGACGTGAGGTTGTTGCGGTGGCCGGTCTGGCCGGCCCGCCTCAGCCTGCCTGCCTGCTCGGTCCGTCCGGCCCTGCTGTGGGCCTGCCTGGCCTGGCAATGCTGGCAAACAGCAGCGGTGGCCGAGCTGCGTGGAGCTGTGGCGCTGGGGCGGGAGGGGGTAGCACCCCCCACCCCTACCCCCGTCTGGTTTGCGTCCCGCCGACTTGGCCGGGTACAAATGTCTCGGGTAAAGTGGCGCTGGGTCGTTGTTAGTCGTTGTCTAGCGGCCGGGCAGCCCGGTAGCCCCCCCCCCCCTCCACGCCGCGCTGAGCACGGGCTGACACAAGATTTCTTAAGGGGAGACCTTTCGTCGGATTTCGCAAGATTTCGACCGATTTTACGCCCAAAATTTGCTTGTTGTTTTTTTTGCCTTTTTGGGGCGAAGATTTCCGATTTCCAGAGATCTCTGGCGGTCAAGGGGACACATGATTTCTTGAGTGGTTGCCCCCTCGCCACCCCTTGTGTCGAATCCCCCACCCCTCAGCTACAACAACAAATCACCGTATTTTGCGGACGTCAACACCACAAATACTATCAGGTTTTTTTTTGTTCCTGTAGGATTTCTGCGTTCAAAATAGGGAATAATCTACGCCCCTTTTTTTTGGCGGGGCGGCCACAATAAACGACATGCCGTCAAAGAGAATCGCCGGGGCCATTTTTGCTGATGTCGGCCCGGCCACCGTGACAAATTACTCTTTTCATGTATGAGTGTGTGGGTGTGGGTTGGCCCATTGACGCACAGACAGACACACACACAGCGGGCAGGGCACATCAGGAGGGATGCTCTACCACGCATTCCACTCAAACGGACGAAACACACGACGTATGTGGCGGCGGTGCCTCTCCATCTGTCCCACCCCAACCCATCAGCCGACACAAACACTCACGCAGTTGCGCGCGTGGTTGTGGGTCTGCGTGCGTCCGTGTGTGTGTGTGTGTGTGTGTGTGTGTGTGTGTGTGTCTGTGTGTGCATGTATGTGCCCCCCCCCCCCCTTTTGCATGTGAGGCCGCGTCGAAACACTGAAAAAATGATGCGATTCGTGCCCGGCCGCTGCGGCCCTTGCGGCCCGGTCCGTGAAACGCGTGCAAATTGGCCAGTGGAAATAGAATATGAAAAATGAATGAAGCCGTGCCGTGGCGCTATGGCGGCTTGCGGGCAAAATGAAAATGAAAATAATGGCGATGCAGGGTGGATGTTCTAAGTGTAACTGAGTAGAGCTTATGTTCTAAAAGTAAGTTAAAGGTTCGCGCCATGCGGACCAGGTTGCCAACATGGGTGCCACGTCATGTCGACTGTCAACTGTTATCCTTTGTCTCGTGCTCGTGTGTGGACCAGCGTATTCCCCCTCGCACTCATAGAGCGTACAGTCGTATCAGTATTCTGACGAGTGCTCTCGTACTTACTTAGCCTTGAACCTAACCATGACCAGACACTGTTGGGGAGTGCAGCGCGGAGTGCAGCCACGGCATTCCCCCCCGGGTCTTGCTGGCCCAGACTGAAGTGGGCGGGCAAACAGTAATCGCGAGGATGGAGGCGGGCCAGGGATTAGATTTGTCTAATCCTCTTTCCTAATCGTGTTAGTCTTTCGTGTTTAATGATCCGTGCTGATGGTTACACCGTCAGGCAGGGCAGGGAGTGAAGTCGAGGTTGGCCGCTGCTTTACGCTGCTTTAGCGATGCACGCCTGCCTAAGTGACGTGTTCTACCCCGTCAAAAAACAACGACATCAACGAGGGGTAAGTTGGGGAAGAGAAAGAAGGACAGGGTTAGAAAAAGACATTATTTCTGTGGCCTTCTCCCATTCAGATTTTCATGTTTGGTCGGAATAACTGGTCGAGGGATGGCTCAAAGTCAAGATATTTGTTCCAATTGTTTTTCTTAGCCTGTACTTTTCTTCCCCAACTTCCCCCTACAACAAGGGAATGACTTTCTGGCCAGGAAACGGCGACTCTGCCGGCTGACACGTTCTCTGCGCGTCATATACGGAACGAAACAAGGGAGTGGCGGGGGCGGGACGGGGCATCGCACCTGCCATATTCCGGCCCGCCGCTGCGCCGCTGCTTCGTCGCGGGACGGTTCGTTAAACGCCTCGCTACGCGCAACGCTATTAGGGAGGAGCCAACTTGGAGACGAATCAGCATTACCGCCTTAAAGCTCCGGCGCTGAACCTCACGTGTGTGCCTAACCTAACCTGCGTAACGCCTGTGTCTGCCCGCTCGCCCACATCCCAGGCCCTTGGGCGCGAAATGGCAAAGCGCCAGTGTAAAATGCGGAAAACCCCGCCGGCAAAAATCCACACGCGAGTAATTCAACTCAGCCCAGTACTGCGGCTGCAAGTGAGGCTGCAATGCAAGGTTGTTTTGATTTTTTTTTTCTCTCTCCCTTTTGCCGTGCCGTATAATTCATGTGAAGAGCACACTCATGGCGGCTGACTCTGCCCTGTAATCAATACCGCGGGATTTAATTGCATTTTCCTCCCCCGCCCCTTTGCATTACTCAATACGCGGCCGTGCCCCATCCCGCCCCGCCCTACCCCGCCCCGCCCCGCCGTACCGCGCCCCATCGATCGCGTACCTATAAGCAGACACAGAAACACGGTCGGAAAGAGCACGGTATGGCGCCAGCGAGTTTGCGCGTCGGCTCTGCCAACAAGACGTTGTAATTAAAAGCAAAGCCCAGGAACAACTGACCCCCCCCCCCGCCTCTCCCCTCCCGGATTTATTTTATTTTTTGTTTTTGTTTTCTTGCCACGACAGTGTTTCTGCAAGATTTGAGTTGGTGGCTTTAGCAGAGGCGTGGAGGGGGTCGAGCCTGTTGCTGTACCGTGGCACTCGGTGCCCTGCCCCCCACCGCTGCCCCCGCCTTGCCCTCCCCCCCCCCTCCTCCCTCTCATGGCGGTGGCGCGGCTGTGGAACAAAGGCGTTGGTTTTCGCCGCCCGCACTCACTCGACCCTTCGCAGAAACGAAAAGCAACTTTTTAGCGAAATGAGTGGCCAGTGTGGGAAAGAGGCGGGGGCGCATCTCCCAGGATGCTGGCGCTGCTGGCGTGCAGTGCAGTATGCTCCCTATCCCTTCCCCAGCGGGGAAAAAGTCTGTGATTCATTCCCACGCTGGGCCGGACGCCGGACCAAGCTGGGCGGACTTGAAATATCTGGCTTCGCCACATCTCTCTTCCTCTCTGTCTCTTCCTCTCTGTCTCTCTGTCTCTGTCTCTGTCTCTGTCTCTCTCTCTCTCTCTCTCTCTCTCTCTCTCTCTCTCTCTCTCTCTCTCTCTCTCTCTCTCTGTCGGGATCCTTCTTTCTCCCTCTGTTGAAGCAGACGACTTGCATTCCATCCCTTCGGATCCTTTTCTTCTTCGTGTCGGTGCCTGACGGCCGACGGGCCTGACAGCGAATTAATGACCAAGGCCCGCCGCGCTGCCGCGCGAGAAAGTAAGAGAGAGAGAGAGAAGGAGAGAGAGGAGAGAGAGGAGAGAGAGGAGAGAGAGAGAGAGAGAGAGAGAGAGAGAGAGAGAGAGAGAGAGAGAGAGAGAGAGAGAGAGAGAGAGAGAGAGAGAGAGAGAGAGAGAGAGATCACTTTGCAGCCTGAGAGGTCCGTGCTAGGGCTTCCAGGACGGGGCGGGGGCAGCAAGCAGTTGGCGACGAAACCTTGGTTGGAAACCTCTCGCGTTGTTGCACCACCACCGCCACGCCCCGCCACGCCCCTCGACTGACGTCCCACAGTGGGCCTGACGACCGGCGCGGGCGGCCAAAGCACTGCATAGACGCGTATTGAGCTCCAGAGTTGCTAAAAATCACTCGAACCGAACGTGTGACCCCGCCGATGGATTGCTTTCCGAACGAGTCCTGCTTAGCGACTCTGTAGCTCAAAACGCGTCCAGAGGTTGGCCGCCTGCGGCCTGCGGTCTGCGCCGGTCTTCTGGCCCACTGTGCGCCCGAGGGCCGAGCGGAGAATGCGCCACTCGGGGACAAGCGATGCCTAACGGGGCTCTAGGAGAGCGCACGGTGCAGTGGCGGTGGGGAAGGGGGGGGAGGGAATTATACCATGAGGAAGGGGGAGGGGCTCGGCCAGGCCGTAATGAGGGCCGGTTTATAGAGCGTCGTTCAGCGTGTTTACCGTGCCGGAGAGGGGCGGGGCGGCAGCGGGCGGCAGCGGGCGGCAGCGGCTCAGATGCCACGCCGTTGTCGGCACATCTCCCTCCAGTCGACCTTCCCCCTGTTCATATTTCTCAGAGCAACAACCCCCCACCCTGCTTCCGCCGTTCCTCAGTCCCTTCCCACCTTATTCCCACCGGCGGCCTTCCCGTGACCCTGCGCACAGTGGGCCAGAAGACCGGTGCAGGCGGCCAAAATTCCAGACGCGTTCTCCAGCTCCAGAGTCGCTGAGTAGGTCTTAAACCGAACGTGTGGCCCCACCAATGGTTTCCTCGTGTGGAGAGAAATCCATTGGTAGGGTCACCCGTTCGATTCGAGTCCCATTTATGCGACTCTGGACCTCAAAACGGGTCCTGGATTTTGGCCGCCTCAACGGTCTTCTGGCCCACTATGCCGGGTCGGGCGCAGGGCCCTCTGGGGCGCGGCGCGCTGCTGTGGCGCAGTGCTGCATTGTGTGCCCGACGGAGGCGGAGGCTCGACACGATGCAGAGCTGACGAAGAAAGGAAAGTAAACACAAAAGGGGGAGGGGGTGTTTTTCAGCTTGCCAGGTAGCCAGATACCGAGCCAGACGAGCCAGCCGGCAGGGCACGCGCTTGGCGCAGGTGGCCAGGCTGGCTAACTTAACCGAGGGCCGACTCATTCTGTCTCGACAGGTTGGCCCACTCTATCCTTTTTTTTTGTGGGTGGGTAAACCCCTTGGTAAGACCTGCAAAACGGTTCGGGATCCGCGGTCTCATCCCACCAGGCCGTTGTGCTCCAACAGGATTAGCCACCGAGCCCATCTGTTTCCTCTCTCTCTCTCTCTCTCTCTCTCTCTCTCTCTCTCTCTCTCTCTCTCTCTCTCTCTCTCTCTCTCTCTCTCTCTCTCTCTCTCTCTCTCTCTCTCTCTCTCTCTCTCTCTCTCTCTCTCTCTCTCCTTTTTTTTTTGGGGGGGGGGGGCAGTGACATTGTCTCTCGTACTCTTTACCCCTACCGTCCCGCCCCCGCTCCCTGGCCGTACTCGGTGACTGCTGATGGTTCCATTCGACTGCACTTAGGGAGGGGGAGGGGGAGGGGGCACGCCGATCCGATGGCCACCTCAGTACCCCGCCCTGAAATATCCCCCCCCCCTTTTCCCACCGCCGGCCCCGAGTGCCGGCGCGAAAAGCCTGGTCGACTGTGAAATGGCGAAAGAGCGAAGGATTTTCGTGGTGCGATGGTTGAAAGAAGCGGAGAGAAAGGACGGGGATGGGTTCGGTGGAGAAAGAAGGAGAAGAAGAGGGAGAAGGGGGTGAGAATCGCCGATAATGGGGCTAGTGCGCGCTGTGCGCTGCGAGCCCACCGTCGGCGGCTTTACCAAGCTTTTGCTATTGTATTTTAATGAAGACGCTTCGCCTCGCAACACGCCGTCGCGAGGCGTCTGCTCCGCGACCCGTGTAGTAGCCCCGTCAGTCTGTCTCTCCGTCCGTCCGTTCGTCGCGAGCGCGGTGTCGCCGGCGATGCATTATGGAGGGACGCTCCCGGCGTGCCATTGAGCGCCGCGACGTGGACGCGGCCGCGGGGGACCAGACCAGACCCGACGCACAGTGGGCGAGGCGGTCAAAACGGAGAGCAATCTATTGGCGGGGTCGCACGTTCGGTCCGAGCCCCATCTCGCGGCTCTGGAGACGAAAACCCATCCGATGTTTTGACCGCCTCCACCGCACCGGCCCACTGTGCGCCGTCGACGTCCTCGACGGGCTGCAGCTCGGCGTGTCCGCGGAGCCCCTGCAGTGGAGGAGGCGGGCCGGCCCGCCGCACACGAGGGTCTTCCGGGGGCCTAGCCCGGATATTACAGGCGCTAGACCGAGTCGGCGGCGGCGTGCGCTGCCAGCGCCCGGCGGAAGGGGGCGGGGCGGGGCGGGGCGGGGCAGAGCGGAGCGGGGCGGGGCGGAGCGGGCGGGGCGGGGAAGCCCCAACCGGATATGGAATGGCCGGGTGGCGCGGCGGCCGATTGGACGGCGGAGTCCGCAGGCTGAGCTTCGCGCGGGATCCGCAAAGTGAAGACGCTCCGGGCTGAGGGCAGCAGAAACCAATGGGTGCGAGAGAGACAGAGCGACGATAACGACCCTCGGAGTGAGTCCACTGCCGTGCGAGTCGCGCCCTCCTCGGTCAGGCAGTGGCCCTAGTGTTAGTGGAGTACTGGGCAAGGTGGGTGGAATTGGTTAACACATGCAGGTTTCCGGTTGCCGATCACTGTTGTATTGCACGGTGGTTCAATGTTCACAGAATCCAAAATGTTTCACAATCACAAGGGTTTGTCTCTGAGCCACGGAGTGTCCGTCAGGGTTGACGGTGGGTTCGCGACTCCCCGTCCGGCTAGCTCCAGCGGCCGCGCTGGGCTCGCGACACGTGCTGATCTTGCACTTTTGTGTCGCGTTCCGTCCGCGCCTGGCCGTTGGGTATAGTCGGCCGTGCCTAACATCCCCGATCAACATTTAAAATTGTGTCCTCACAATTTCGGACAAGATTCTAAGTGCAACAAATCGAAAGAGAATTCAACTTATTTGTAACAATGTTGATTGATTTAGATTTTTTTTTCCACAGTTAAACTCTTTATCCAAGTTATCAGTTACTTTACAAATTCAGACTGTCTTTATCTCAATTTAAATGGGGTTGAAGTTGTACCCCTACCACATCCCCCTTCGAACTAAACACGAGCTCCTGCGAGTGCTTCATTCGCCAAGGCTCTCAGCCAAATCATGAATTTAAGTATCAGCGAAAAGAACAAAAAGGGAAACTATTCTTCGAAACAACTGTGAATCTCCTTAAAAAAAGATACAAACCAGTCAAACCCAATAATCCAAAGTCTTAAGAACACCACCAATTAACCAAATTTCACTAACGTGATCGTCAGATATTGACGGCCGAACATATCCAAAATGGCCAAGGTCCGAAAAGAAAAAAAAAACGAAACAAGAGCCAAAATAAAACTCAACACTAGCTTGCCAAGACATATGCCAAAACGCGATAATTTTTTTTTCAATTCCATCCATTACTTCCACACATCCCTCACCTTCCTACACTCACAAAACTCCCCATTCCCGATTTCTTAAGTCCAAAATTTTCGGGACACAAACACTATACATTCGTTCAACAGTTTCTGTCATATAATACAACCTCACTCTCTCTCTCTTTCTGTCTCACACACACACAGACACATTATCATCCGATCGGATACATACACACTCTCCCCAAATCTCAAGTTCCAAATTTTAATCACAAACAGTGTCGACACTTCTCTTAAAATTTCTCGGTAAATTCTCCGTTTTTAAAACTTTTTCACACGTACACTGAACATTCACTCAAAATACTCACAACGTTCATACTCCACAAATTCAAAATTCATTCCAGCCTCTCTCTTCACACAAATAATTCACACACCCAGAGACACACACAACATTTAAATCTGAACAAAGTCAAGTCCTTAATTTATAAATTACATCTACATTCCTATATTATTATTTGTCTTACATATATATATATATTTCTTAATGTTTGTCCTATTAAATTTATTACTATTAATCTTATGTGTATCGCGCTTCTAATCTTATGTAAGTGGCCTCACTAGCCCTTCTTATTATGTACGAGGTGGCCTCACTAGCCCCTTTTCATTATATTTCACTGAAGTCATTTCTATATCTTTTCCACAATTATTATCTCTCATTTCTTCCTTTCTTATCTTCCTTATTTTAAACTTTGAGTCTCAATATCATTTGTTTATTCTTTCTTACCATATCTCTAGTTATATCTCTCAGTATCTTCGCTGAATTCCATTCTCACCTCATTTCAGCGATTTTCAACTTCGGTTCCAGTTTTAGTTCCAGAATTGCCATTTTCTGTACCAAAGTCATGGAAACTGCAAAAAAATCTTTTGGAATTATCTCTTCCTGTATCTTCTCTAAATTCTGTCTAATCCTACGTCAAACGATTTTTCACTGTCATTCCAGTTTCAGCTCCAGGATTGCCATTTCCTGCACCAAAATCATGGAAGCTGCAAAAATCTTTTGAACTTCTCCTAATATCTTCTCTAAATGTCCACTGGAGATTGATTCACTGGACTCACTGGCCAGCTTGTTTCCACCCGAAGTAATCCAGTGGGGGTTGATGCGCTGCCAGTTTGTCTTGAGATGGGCTGCAAGAATTTTTCGGATAACTTTTCTATGCTTGCCCGTTCCAAAAAGTTCTTCACTAAGGTGCTTGAATACTGGGTTCACTGTGTTCTTCGGACTGTTGTTCTTGTGCTCCTCCCCCGCGGCCCTTTCCAAATTCGGCCGATGCACCATGTTAGTGGAGTACTGGGCAAGGTGGGTGGAATTGGTTAACACATGCAGGTTTCCGGTTGCCGATCACTGTTGTATTGCACGGTGGTTCAATGTTCACAGAATCCAAAATGTTTCACAATCACAAGGGTTTGTCTCTGAGCCACGGAGTGTCCGTCAGGGTTGACGGTGGGTTCGCGACTCCCCGTCCGGCTAGCTCCAGCGGCCGCGCTGGGCTCGCGACACGTGCTGATCTTGCACTTTTGTGTCGCGTTCCGTCCGCGCCTGGCCGTTGGGTATAGTCGGCCGTGCCTAACACTAGGCGCAACAGGGAGTGCCTCGGCGGCAGCGGGGCGCCCCCCCCCCCCGCAGGGCAGGCAGAGCGAGGGCGGATCGCGGCATCCGCAGGCGGCGGCTTGAGGTAGCTCGGCGCCGCGGCCGGAGTGTCGCCCAGCGACTGGCGACCCAGGGACGGCCAGGACCCGCCAGGAACCGCCAGGACCCGCCAGGACCCGCCAGGAACCGCCAGGACCCGCCAGGACCCGCCAGGACCCGCCAGGACCCGCCAGGAACCGCCAGGACCCGCCAGGACCCGCCAGGAACCGCCAGGACCCGCCAGGACCCGCCAGGACTCAGCGTCGCGGGCAGACAAAGTCGCGGTGTAACTTTGTTGGCTAACTTTCGGCCAGCGCTGCACAATGGGCCCGACGACCGGCGCAGGCGGCCAAAAGTCTAGATGCGTTTCGTGCTCCAGAGTCGCTAAATGGGACTCGAACCGAACGCGTGACCCCCTTCTCTGTCTTCGTTGTGCTCATGTTGGTGTTGTTGTTGTTGTTGCTGCTGCTGCAGACCGGAGACCCTGGAGGCGCCGGCCCTTCCAGGCTGGAGCCCCAAGTGCGGCCGCCCCGGCCCCAGCGCAGCCCTGTACTCCCGCGAGGGCCGGGCCGGGGGCAGGGCGATGGAGGCGGTGCGGGGGCCGACGGGGGCCGTGAGGGCGGCGCCGGGCTTGGAGGAGACCATGACCGCCTGGACATGGTCAAGGTGGTCATGCTCGGGGCCGCGGGGGTCGGCAAGACCGCCATCGTGCAGGTGAGTGCTCGACGTGCTTGCCGATGATTGCAGTCTGCTGTCTGCTGTCACGTCTCAATCTGTTTTCTGTTTTTTTTTTGTTTTTTTTTTATATTTTTTTGTGTTTGCAGCAATTTATGTGGAACACGTTCACGCCCGAGTACCAGCCCACGTGCCGCAAGCACACCTACTTTCCGTCTGTGATTGTCAACGACCACCTGTACGAGCTCAACATCTCCGACCTGCCCGTCATCCCCTTCTTCCCCGAGAACAACGCCGTCGAGTGGAGCGAGTTCCGCTTCTACGGCCTTCGCAGCGCCACCGCCTACGTCTTGGTAAAAAAAAAATTATTTAAAAAGCAACAACAAAAAAAAAACAACAAAAAAAAACACTTGCTGAAAATAGTCGGAGCCTTTTGGTCCGAGACAGATGGAGGTAACAGAATGAAATCCGGGCGCCGCGCTGCTGCCTGGCTGCTGTGCTCTCGTTTTTGATTCCGGATTTCCCTCTGCAAATCTATTACTCTCCTCCTTCCCCCCCCCCCCCTCGCTCTGCTTCTGCCTCTCTGTCTCTCTGTCTCTCTCTATCTCTCCCTATGTCTCTCTCTGTCTCTCTCTCTCGCTTTTAATTCACTCTCACTCGCTTTTAATTCACTCTCACTTCCCTTCCATAGTGATTACGGCTGCACCGGCCGTATAATTGATTGGACACGCTGCTGGGAGTCCCAGTGGGACCAGTGGAACTGCCCCCTCCTCCTGGAGGCCCGGCCGGGCCGAGGCGGGCCCGGAGCCGGACAGCTGCTGGCACTGCTTCCGATGAGATTAGATTGACCAACCGAACCACACGCCGCACATCACGGCGCACAATGGGCCAGAAGACCGGCGCAGGCGGCCAAAACTCTAGTTTTCAGCTCCAGAGTCGCTGAGCGGGACGCGACCCGAACGTGTGGCCCCCACCAATGGACTGCTCTCCGAACGAGGAGTCTATTGGTGGGGTCACACGTTCGGTCCCAGTCCAGTTTAGCGACTCTGGAGCTCAAAACGCGTCTGGGATTCTGACCGCCTCCAGCGGTCTTTTGGCCCACTCTGCGGCGCAGCCACGGCACAGCGCAGCCCCCTCCCCTCGTCTTCATCAAATGGATTCTCGCTGTCCGGCGGCATGACCTCCGCAGCCGCGGGGCGCGCCGCTCCTTTCCGGCTCCCTCGAGGGCCCTGGATCGGGTTCCACTCCCACCGCCAGTTTTTTATTTTTTTAATTTTTTTTTTAAAGGACAGACGAAGGTGTCAGCTTCCATAAACGTTCCTTGACTACGCTTTTTTTTTGGGCTACTGTTGTTGTTGTTGTTGTTGTTGTTGTTGTTGTTGTTGTTGTTGTTGTTGTTGTTGTTGTTGTTGTTGTTGTTGTGTGTTGGCTGTTTTTTGCCATAACCGGTCCGCGTTGCTGCTGCAGGTGTTCGACCTGTCCAACGCGGACACGTTCCAGTACATCCGCAAGATCCGCGACCAGATGCTGGCGTCGCGGGACCTGCGCTCCGTGCCCGTGCTGGTGGTGGGCAACAAGCGTGACCTGCTGGTCTTCCCTCCGGCCAGGCCCGCCAACCCCAACCCGTCGGTCCCAGCCGTCCCGGGCGTGCCTGGCGGCCCCGGCGTCCTGCCCGGCGGCATCCCTGGCGGCGGCCTCGGCGTGGGTCCCGCGGGGATCGCCGGCGGCCTGGTGGGCCTGGTCGGCGGCGGAGGCGGCGGCCCGCCGCTCGGCGCGGGGATCGGCCTGGGCTTCGCGGCCGCGGGCGGCGGCGCGGTGGCCGGGGCGGCGGCGGCACTGGTGGCCCCGCTCGCCAACAGCATCGGCCACCACCACCTGCACCACCACCACCACCAGCAGCAGCACCACCACGGCCACCACGGCCACCAGCAGCACGGCGTGCTCCACCTGCTGCCGCACCACTACGGCCCGGCGGACTACCGGGAGAAGCGGCGCGACATCGTGAGCCTGGTGCGCAAGCACTGGAAGTGCGGCTACGTCGAGTGCTCCGCCAAGTACAACTGGCGCGTGGTGGCCGTCTTCCACGAACTCATGCGCTCCATCGACTCGAGCGACCGCGCCGCCGTCGTCACCAAGGAGGTGCCGCCGCCCGCCATGGTGCAGGAAACCAATAAGTGCAGCATCTTGTGACACAGCGCCGCCGCGCCACGCGCCTCGCCACGCCCCTCCACGCCGCCTCCTAGTTTCCCTTCCCTGGCCTAAACACTTAAACACGGAGACGACGGCGCGCGCGGGTGGGCTGATCGGACGCACCCGTCTCGGGTTCGAGTACCGACCCCGGCTTGGCATTTTTCGGCCCGGACTTCTTTCAAGTATCGCACGAGCTGGCAGTAAAGAATAAATGGTCCCACAACAACGGACACTGAGGAGAAGGATTCGGAGAAAAGGTGTCATTCCGCTTGACACTCTCGGCCAGCAATAGAATTGGCAGATGACAATAATGGCTCGGGCCGTAGAGGCGAGCAACTGCGCGCGAACTCCGGGACTCGCCGTTGATCTACTCCCCGTTGATCTACTCCCCGATCACAGCTATCGAATTTATCCTTTCGAACAAAGTGGACTACCACAATAACAAGGTCTGACGAAGCCTAGGCCTTCCCTCTGAAGCTGGCGGACTGGGCCTCGGCCTGCCGGGGAGTGGTGGCGCTCGACCCACGCGGTGGTGGGCAGCCCGGTGCACAGTGGAACAGTCAGAAGACCGTTGCGGCGGCCAAAATCCCGGACACGTTTTGAGCTCCAGAGTCGCTAAATAGGGCTCGAATCGAACGTGTGACCCCACCAACGATTCGGTTCGAGTCCTATTTAGCGACTCTGGAGCCCAAAACGTGTCTAGAATTTTGGCCGCCGCAACGGTCTTCTGACCCACTGTGCGGTGGGAAGCCCGGCGCGGTGGTCCATTTCCGTTTCCACCGCCCACCAGCCCTCCTGGGGACGCCCAATTGTTGGCCACCGCATCGGTGCAGCATGTGGTGCAATTCCCCCGTGTGAAGAAGAAGTAAAAAGACTAACGCCCCTTCCCCTTTCTCGACGCGACGGACTTAGAATAAATTTGAAGACGCCTTCTCTATATTCCATAGCCACTTGGTGGTCTCGTATTTTAGTCCTCAGCTCACTTTTCTGTCGAGGGCGAGATAACGTGCATCTTAGCGCTGAATGCTGCGCGAGCGTGTGCAGCCAGAGGAAAACTTTAGGAAAAAAAACTTCGCTTATATGCTTCCGATAAGGTTTAATTGTTACGAATATTAAGCTCAAACCACTTTCTTGAAGCTGATTCCTATTTTTTCAATGTATCTTATGTTAGCTGGTATGAAATTAATGAAAATAAGAAATCCTTCAGCCCTGTTGGTGCAAGGTGGCTGCATTCGGAATGTTTTTTAGTGACTTTATGGCGTGCGTGTCGGGGTTCGTCCCCCACTGCCCTTCTCTCAAGTACAAGGCTTATTGGTGACGCGCGAAGACGCTCAATAGATTGTTTTCCGAATGCAAGCCGATAAATCTCTGAGCCTTAATTGTGTAGCATTGACATGTTGTAAAGTGATCTTGCGACTATGGTGTCGTGGACTTCTAAATAGGCGGTGATTGTGTCTCTACATACGTAGTACTATGCACTACTTTTTTCTCAAGTACCCGCAAGGTGTAGAGGGAAGTCCCACACAGGACCGGACAGATTATTTTGTTATTCTGCCCGCTAGATGTGGTTTGTGTTGTCAAAAGGAAATTATCAATCAGCATAATTTTCTAGATACGTTGCTGGGAGGAATGGGATCTATCTGAGTGTGAGTATGAGATGGCCAAGACCCTGCTTCGATAAGCACAAAAAAGGCAAAGAACCAATCAGTTTTTTTTTCAGACACAGCGCTTGACAAGATGTTCAGATCTCTCAGCTCCGATCGTATAGCTTTTTTATAGGATCAAAGTTTTGTAAAAGCAATAAAAACGACATTGTTTTTTTGTAGTTTTATAATGGGTGTTAAACTGTGGGGAAATTGTTAAGTAGACTGTTCAATGATGCAGTGCTTATGTATTTGCTTGTAATTAAAACATGTGAAAATAGAGACTTTTGCATAGAGATTTTTTTTTGTACGACCAAGGATTCACTTGCAATTTGTCTGCCAATAGAGAGGGAGCTACTGGAGGTAAATGCCAAGCCAGTGGTTTTCCCTTTCTTGAGTGCAGTCAGGAGGGAATCCGTGGTTGTGACATTATTGACTAAGAAACAAGGTTGTGAATGCAGAAAAATGTCTTAAGCAAGGGCCAGACCCAGACGTCAAGATATGCAAGCAGGCACTGGCTAACTCCATTGCGCACAACAGTAAACCAAGTATCTTCATGAACTGTAATGTAACCTAAAATGCTAGGGAACATTTGATTGCAATAATTTTTACATTATAATATTTGAATATTGTCAAGTGCTAAAAAAAACATCAGCATGTACAGCCAGGCTCTACAAGGTGCTGCATGGAGGGCATTATTCTAAATTTTAAAAGTTGTTGTTGACTTCGCTTTAAGATTTGTTACCAAGAGGCATTCTAGTCTGCAGAATTGCCCAATGTTGCTATATCTGCCATTAAATTGGTAGAAGTTGTTGACACCAAAGTCTTTTGGCTTGGACTTTGAGTATGAATTTGAGTGTGATAGATTGTTTCCAAGTTAAAGAGAAAACAAGTAACGTAAAATCCACAAACAAAACCAAATTTGTCTCAAGCACATGCTTTAAGTATGTTCAAGCAAATGAGTTGTGCTTTTATTTTAGTTGAAATAAAAAGTACTTTGAAAAACTCAGAAGCTTACTTCTAAAATCCCACGTTACAGCTGGAAAATGAGTCATATCTAGTGTCCAACTTTCTATTTTCGTTTTAGGAAAGCAACAAAGAAAACAAAATTGAATTCATAAAATCTTTAATAGTGAAAAAAAGATAAGCAATATTCAAAATAATAATAGGTAGCAAAAACTAACAAAATAAATAGATTGTTACCGACTTCCAAAATCTATACCTTGGCACAAGAGAAGAAATGACAATAATCACAAAAATCAGTCATAATAATTTTCATGAAGCAATAATAGTGATGGGCCAATAGGGGCACACATATCACCAAGAGTTGAAACAACTAGACAGGCATCATACAGTGGCATAGAAAGATTCATATGACACAAGGCAATAGACACAAAGTGGAAAAAGACACAAAAAGTATACAGATATCACTTGAACAATAATTCCGAAACTATATAAATATACTCATCCAAACAAAATACTATATGCAGAATTGCATAATTGAAACAAGTTGATGGACAATCACGTCAAATTCAATTTGATTCAATACTGATCAGGTCAAGAAGACTGAGATCGACCTCCACCCATGGGATGCAGTCTCAAAATATATTTAAAGAAATATAGAATAAAATTTCACATGACAAAAAAGTAATAATCTTAGAAGACACATACATACAATACAGCTGTATAGAAGCACCCTGATAGAATGAGCAAACACAAAAGTATACAACATTTAAAAAAATTTATACCCTGAATTTTGAAACCAAGTCAAGTTTTCTACTTCTCAAAAAAATACATCACCTATAATAGCCCTACACTGCAGAAACTTTTTGGTGATTTGATGAACCACCAGCTTGCATGCATTCTTTACAACAGAATGGTTTCTGGTCCTTTACGGCAAACCTACCACCCAAAAGGGATTTCTGACAAAAGCTGCAACAGAAGCAGTCAGGTGTGGCATGCCAATGAAGATCTTTCCATGTGACACCTTGGTCCTTAGCTCCAATAACCGTGTGGCATGTTTCACATTGCTGAAATCACACATCAGATCAATAAATAACTCCCATGAACCTTTCAACATGCTTTAATAAACCAAGCATGTCTGATCTGATCTTACCTTCCCGTATTTCCTTCCATAGCATGAAAGACAGATCGGTTGACCATCTTTTGGAACATATTGCTTTCCCCCAAGTGGATCATCACATTCAAAACAACAGAAGTGTTTCACATGGAAGGCTTGACCCTCAGCAACAGTGTATTCCTTCACAAAAATAAGCTGAAACAAAAATTTAGAATTTAAAGACAAATCGTAATGAAGAAACTAAGACCAGGGAGCCAGATAGTCAAAGTTGTGACATACCTCATCACATGCACTGCACCTGGGGATGTCAAGTATCTCTGCATAGTGCCTTCCACAGTACACATGTCCCTTGTTGTAGAAATACACCAGGTCTACCAAAAGTTCCTTTAAAAAAAAAAAAGAAATCAGAGCCACATAATGAAAACCGGCTATTTTAAACAAGGGGGTTACAAAATCTTACCTGACAAATATTGCAAACAAAACAGTTTGGATGCCACACAACCTCAGGACCAGCTCGATCAGCAAAAACCACAACTTCCCCAGGGGAAATGTTCTGGGTACACTGAGCACAGTCAAGCTTGGGATGCGGGACTGAACTCAAATCAGTAGGCTGTGGAATGTGCGTCTCAGTAACCAGTCCATACTGTTTTCCATCGTCGAGGGACATAGAAGCAACATGTGGCGACAATGTGTCTTGAGGGTCAAGACTTGAAGGATCGTTCAATGCATTATGTGCATACAAAGCCATAGTGTGTGGAGCTCCGGGTGATGACATCATGCCTGAAAACAGAAATGTATATCTGTTTAAAAGGTTTTGGGAAGTATTTCGTCCGAACAGGAATCAAACTAGTTAACACTTACCAGTAGGAGATCTGTTTCTTGAGATAGAGCCCCTCTCATCCATTAATGGGGATGGAACTTTCAACCCAGGAAGTGTATTCCATTCAGTTGCAGAGCCAGGGACATGCAATCCTGGAGGGATAGGAGAAGATCCCCTCATATTTGGAATTCCTTGTGGGAATGACCCAGAAACACCAAGATCCCTATAGTTGGAATGATCAGGGTGCAAGCCACTAGTGTCACCTGAATTTAAGCTGTGTGTGCAGTTTTCATCCATGAAACATTTTCCATCTGGTCCCATCTTAATGCATTTGGTACATTCAAAGGGCTGCATTTGCTGAGGAACATCACTGGAATAGGTGATGTGAGGACACACTTGGCCAATGACCAATTTTCCATCAACAATTTTCTGAACACATTGTGTGCATTCAGTGGGCACAATCGGGTGCGAGACATCTCTTGATTGGCTAACATTTGGACACACCTCGTCACAGACCAATCTTCCATCAACAATTTTCTTCACACACTTGGTACATTCAGAAGGCTGCTTTAGAAGTGGGACATCACTGGAACTGCTGACATGAGAGCAAACTTGACCAACAACCAATTTTCCATCAACAATTTTCTGGACGCATTGTGTGCATTCAGTGGGCGCAATTGGGTGCCGGACCTCACTGGATTGGCCAACATGTGGACACACTTTGTCGTAGACCAACCTTCCATCAACCATTTTCCTCACGCACTTGGTGCATTCAGAAGGGTGCTTGAGAAGTGGGACATCACTGGAATAGCTGATATGAGGACACACTTGGGCGGCAACCAATTTACCATCAACAATTTTCTGCACGCACTTGGTGCATTCAGTGGGTTGCATAAGAGGTGCGACACTTTTGGAATCAGCAATATGAGTGCAAACGCGCTCGACAATCAACTGCCCATTAGCTCCTCTTCTGGTGCACTCTGGACATTCAGAAGGAACCCACATGTTGCCTGGTACATTAGTGGACGCGGAGACAGATTTCAAAGTCTCCTCCTTAACCAGACGTCCGGGAGACAAGCGGCCATGCTGTGCGTTCAGTGACCTCTCTGTTTGCTCGTTGACAGCTCCCTTGGGTCGTACACCCTTTGCAGGGGATAGGGTCACTCCAAACGCAGCGCCTCTGTCAGCCACCGACAGTAACTGAGAGTCTGATGCTGGAGATAAGGAACGCATTGGTTCTGGAGATAAACTTTTCGGCCAGAATGCACTGGGTGGCTTCAAATGAACAGCATCTCCACGATTGATATGACCTCCAATGTCGAATTGTGGCCGAGCATCAGACAATGAAGAGGCTCCAGCCATGGACTGGAAGGGTTTTGGGACACTGTTAAATGTGTGAATCTTTGACAAGGAATCAAGAGAGCTAGAAATTGGTATATGCAGCTTTGTGACACGACCCTGTCCAACAACGTTATTCTTCAGGTTTTCAAGGTACTTGTTTAAGTTGTCTACTTCAGAGTCAGTTAGTTGATGGCATTGAGTTGCGTCCAAATCATGTAGAGGCAGCTGACGCTCCAATTGTTGCCGGCGGTACAGCGCCCCGTCACTGCCACTGACAGGTAGTTTGCTGGCAGGAAGAGACTGCATGTACTCTGCTGCAATGACTGGCGATACATCAGGGGGGACCCAATCAAACGCAAAACTCTTCAGATGCTTCTTCAGCTTAGCACTGGTATGTTTCTCTAGCATTTCTAGGACTAAAAAGGCAAAAGGGTAAGAGGCATTAGCAACAACAAATGACAAGGTAATACTAAGGCTGTAAAGCTGCACGATATACTCACAAGCCTTGTTTGGTCGATTTGATGAATGGCCAGAGCCCAGAAGAATTTCAAACTGTTCAGCTCCACAATCGTCGATGACATTGTGGTCCTCCTTCTTGCATTTACAGTTCCGACATATCTTCCTCCAGAAATGCAAATCAAGACCGGGACAGTCATCTTGACAAAGTAAACAAGGGGAACCGGCACCAACTTCGTGAGCAAGCCGGTGAACCTAAAAGAAACACACACATCCAGAGATAAACTTAAGATGAAGTGACCACAAATAACTTCTGAAGGCGTGGCAACAAGAAATCGCCGACTAAGTTGACATCCCATTCCAGTCTACCACCACACATGTAAACAACTTTCTGCTACGTGTTCTCGTACCCTTTGTCGCTTCTTTTCCAGTGCGAGCATCCATGCCGGTGCCTCAGGTGGAACTTCAACCTCTGCCATGTCTCAAACAAAACTATTACTCGACACCTTCACATGCATGCACCTGCCTACACCACTATCAATGTATTACTCATCCGGCACACGTCATTTCGCCATTCCATTCCCCTCCTCCAGCCCCTCCCACACCTTGTTTACAAACACACATTGATATGCGCATTGCGAATCAGATTCGGCGTCGCCGAGAGACTACGTGTGAACTTTTCATATTGTGCCCAATGCTGGAGGCATCGGAAAACAGCAGCCGTACCGTGAACGTTGAGTCTTACACTGCTGCATGGTTATGATTTGGTTAGGTTCGGTTGGTTGGTTGGTTTGGTGGTTCAGCCCTCGTTGTTGAATGGGTTAATTTCGTGCGGGTGCAAAGTTGCGCTTTCTTCTAAAGATACTTGGGATTAATAGTTCTGTACGTCAACAAATCCCATCTTCAGTTTTCTTTTGTCCTGGTTGTTCTACTATGCCATCTTCTTCCTCGTCCGAGGAAGACCTGTCGAAATTCAGAGAAGCGACAGACAGCAACTTTTACCATGATTCTCTTTTTAAAGAAGAACAAGGTGATAACATTCACATATATTTAACGTGATTTTCCGTGTGTCTCGGACGGGATATAAAAGTAGAATTAGCCTTAGCAGGCGTGAATGAAGTGTCATTCACCCACCTGTGGGTGCCTCACAATACCCCACATTTTATGTTGTAGAAACTTGTGTCCTCTAAACCTTGAGTTTCGCAAAGTGATTTGGAGGTTTTTTTATTCAACTTTTTGTTTCTCTTTCAGCCAAGTCAGAAGAAAAGCCAGTTATTATTACCCCTCCATCTCTTCGATACATTGAGGAAGAGGAGGACAGAATCCACGATGAACTGAAAGTTACTCCATCATTTCAAAAGCATGTTGCCAAGCACCTTTCAAAACTACTTGATAGGTAGTTTTCTTGGTTTCTTTGATCCCACATCTATGATCAGACTGTTGTTATTTATTGAATTTTTTGTTTCTGCAGGCAGTTGGAATTGAAGGATAAGGGCACTGAAAATTCTAATCCACCTAATGAGTCAAGAAACATTCTCAAAGCAAAACGTGGTAAAAATTCAAGTAGTGTGGATGTCAACAGCAGTGGAGGAGTTCGCCTTCTGGGAGCATCTGCTGTGTTTCTCTCCAATTTAAATATAGTACCTAGCTCCTATCGCAGAAGAAAACGAGGACGCAACATTGCTTGTTTTTCAAGGTAAAAGCTTATTAACTCTATTTTATTTCAGAATATTTTTCCAAGTCTTCATACCACTAATTCAAATTTACAACTTTATGTGGCAGTGAATCGTCGAGTGAAGAAATTGACAGTGATGATGCTGCTGCTGATATCTCTCAAAATAGAGTTCTGAGTGGGAATCCATCAAAAGAATTCAAAATTACAAAGCCTTTATTAACAGATCCTCTCAAAGATGACCTTAGCAGAGGCTATGAGTCTCTGAATGAAATTGGTAGCAATAGTAATCCTCTCTCTATAGAGGTAAGAAAATATATCAACTTATCAAAAACAAAAACCTTTTTAACTCATTATTCTATTCTGTATCTTCTCTGTTTCCAGGCATTAAGTTTGGGAGCTAAAGATGACATGGCATTTCTCAGTCTACACAAGAAGAAGAAGAAGAAGGCTGCACATCTTGAGTCTGAATTAGCAGCATCAGTCAGTTCTATGTTAAGTTTAGGTTCAGACTCCCAAGGTGACTTGCCTGTTAAAATGAAGAAGAAAAAGATGAAAAAAAAGAAAAAGAGGCGGAAAGAGCAGTACTCTGAGGATGCCACTACTGAGACAACGGAGGTGGAAGACATTGTGGAGGAAAGGAGAAGGAAAGTTAAGAAGTCAAAGCGTAGAAGACGCGAAGAAGCGAAAGCAGAAGAAATGGCTGTTATTAGGGAATGTGTTCCAGGTTTGTTAGAGGAGACTGAAGAAAATGAAAAATGCAAAGAGTGCAAAAAGAAAAAGAAAAGAAGAAAAGTTAAAGGTGAAGAGTCTTATTACAAAAAACAAAAATGTCGTTTCAAATTATCTAAGTCTTCAAAAACAATATCTAAGAAAAAAATGTCCAGAAATGTTTCACTCCTATCAGAGGATCTTGCCAAGCTTGTGATGAATCCAAAGGACGCATCTTAAGTCTTCCAGTGGTATCTGTGGGGTGCGTTAAATGACTGCCATGAGCCAATTTTGCTAAAATGTATCAAATTTGCATTTTGTCTGTACTGCCCTGTCAAACTGTGAGTTGTTGACTTCATAGACAATCTAGTCTCTCTAAAACAAAATTGAAAAGAAATGTTTTGGCGAATTTGTGTTTGGTAGAGCTTTATTTAAGTGGCTGTGAAAATCTTGTTTTGTTTAACTTTACATTTCACTAATTGTGAACAAGTTCTGATTGTATCTGTTCCTTCTCGTGTGTGAAACTATGAAGTGACTTGCTCACACACTATCCTATATTCTATAAGATGCAAAGTATTTTATATTGTGCTGTGAAGAAGACTGATGTTAAAATGCTCAACAATTCAAATCGTTGTTTTTGAAGTCTTCTTGCAAATTGTGAATGGATTTTATTTGGAAACCATTACAGAGGGGCTGGGTGATGGTGGAAGATTGACTTGGGCTTCTTGCTCCTACATTGCCACATTATCATGTTAGCGTCTTTTGTAACCAATACTTAGTGAAGGTGTGGAGAGGAGCATTGAGTAGAATGTCATAGCATTTTTCCTCTGTTTTAAGAATAACATCTGTCATTGTTCAATGTACCTGAGATACTTCTTAATTTTATTCTTGATTTTACTGACACTCAAGCTGTCAATTACTGTATTTCTATGAACTAATCATCTGTAAATCCCATCCTTTTAAAAATGATATTTGGTGCTCTATCTATAGAGAGAAGCCTAAATTAAATTGTGATAAATGAGAATCAATCAATCACCTGGTTTCTTCCATCAATACCTTACTACTTTATTTAGGTCCTCATAGCAATCAATTTTCTTTATGTATATCACACATTTCATTAGGTTTGTCAAGTTTCTTTTAACACTATGTACAAGTTACATTTCCTCTCAAGAAATTCTCATTAAAAAGTGAATGTTGAGAAATAGGCTTTTGGTCAGTCTGACTGAAAGTAGTATCTAGTACACAAGCATCTTGTTCTATCATAATACTGAGATAAATGCACCCAAGGCAGTTTTAGTTCCATAGAATCCGAGAATTTCTTGAGGCATAAAGCTTACATAAAATTTCTACAACAGAAGGGACATTTACATCACAAACAAGATAAGAGGAGAAATGCAATTCAGACTGTATGTTTACACTTTCATACACAAGGTAGCTTATAAATATACACATAGAGAGATGAGAAATGAGAGAGAGAGAGAGATAGGAGGGAAGGGCAGAACATCACAGACAGCTCAAATGGGTACCAAAACACTCCATTTCAAAACCAGTCAACAATACTGCTTTGTAATACTGCATACAGGTTGTAAGTACTGACATTTCTCATCTACCAAACACTAACCACATCAAAATTTACAGATGAGCACAATAAAACCACAACCTTCCTGCATGAAAACACCAAATAATAAAAGAATAAAATAACTGACACTTCAGAACCATAAAATTATTGCTCAGCAAATATACAGAAAATGAAAAAAAACGATTATTAATGTTTTGAGCAGGGTCAAAACTGGAGTATTGGCACCATGTGGGCAACAAAATTGTCATCAAAATATTTGGCACAGATCTCAGCACTTTGCATGACACAGGTGCAACTAAGTCACACTAATACTCAAGGTATATGAAAGCAATATCATTTTTGTTTTGTTTTTGCTCTAATAGAGAGAACAAATATATGAATAAAATAAGAAAGAAGCAATCCATAGCAAAAGAATTCATACCAAGGTGAACATTTACAGAATTTACAGATGTGGCTCCACCACCCATTGTAAAAATTTGAATTGAGCAAATTTCAAATTCCAATTAATTATATATAAGAAATACCATTAAATACCTTTATGAACTTATTATCTAACATCACAAAGAAAAGTATAATGAAAAAACCCTACAATTTAAGAGACAAAACACATCCATGAGATTCTTTAAACCTAATTGTTTGTACACCCAGATAATAGTTGCCAAAATAACCATTAAACATAAACTTGTAAAAACTGTGCATAACAAATATATACATTCAGATCATACACTAGAAACCTCGCGGTCTCATGCACAACTAAAACACAAGAAACAATGGTCACACTTTAAAAAGCAGAGGTAGCGTGGCTACATTAGGCCCAGGGGAGAAGCAGACTCTGTAGTCTTGGGACTAGACTATACTATCAACACGTCCACAGAACGACAGTAGAATACGCCATCGGCCCACCATTCATGTCACTATCCTAAATACACGGAAGTAGCCACCCTATCTCTGCGCGACGCTTCGCACGTGAGAGAAGGGCGAGGCCCCAAGTCGCACGGACTAGGGCTGGAATGCAGCAGGGAGTTGCTATGGATCACAGAGAGGTGACGAGTATGGTCCCAGCCCCGGCACTGGTCCCGGCCCCGGCCTGGCCGAGGTCCTGCAGGCGCTGAGCAGGCGCAGAGGTCCCGCCCCTGTCGCTGCCGCGCGAGCGAAGGCCGTGCCGCTGCCGCGGCCATGGCAGAGCGCCCCGGCGCCCCCGCGCCGAGGCCGAGCCCGAGGCCGCCGCGTGGGCGGGCGCTGGGGCGACGGACAGCGGCGCCAGGGGCGGTGCCGGGGCGGCGTGATGCTAAGAGGGCGCGTGGGTGTGTGAGTGGGCGTGCGCGTGGCCGCTGCGGCGCCGCAGGAAGGCGCGCCCGTTGGTGGGGTACACCCTCGCCAGCAGGATGAGGGAGGAGGCGAGCGCCATGCGCACCGGGGCGTCCCTGCCGCCAGGCAGGCGCACCAGCACGGTGGCCACGGCCGCCACGCCGTCGTCGGTCAGCTCCACGGCTACGGGCAGCACGCCGCTGTTGAGGCGCGCGCTGGCGCTGGCCGCGGGGCTCCGGTTTTGCGACGCGCTGCCCGCAGCGCCGCCGCCGCCCGCCCTGTGCTGGTTCTGCTTCTTGCGCGCGGGCGACTGCACCAACTGCGCCGCCGAGAAGCCCGACGCCGAGGCCTGAGCGGCCGTGGCGCCTGAGCTGCCCGCAGCCCCCTGGCCAGGCGCGGCGCCGGGGAGGCCGCCGGGGGGGCAGGCCGGCGTGCGGTCGGGGCCCTCCAGCAGCACGGTGGCGGACGCGAACGGCCGCTTAGCCATGTGCAGCATCTCCACCACGTGGCGGCGGCGCGCCCGCCGGATGTCGGCCGCCTGCTTCGCCTTCCAGCCCACCACGCACGCGGCCAGGAACAGGAAGAAGCACGAGAAGAAGACGGAGAAGAAGACGAACAGGTCGATGTGCAGCTGGTCCTGGCGGAAGAAGATCATGCCCAGCGTGGGGCCCGACGTGTTGCGCGCGGCCAGCGCGATGAAGAAGCGCGTGACGCCCAGCTCGTGCCGGTCCTGCGGCAGCGTCAGCACCAGCCGGTCCCGCAGATTGCGCACCACCAGCAGGGTGTTCTTGTGGTTGACCGTCACGAACGACGTGAGCCCGTGCGCGTGCCGCTCCTGCCGGATGAACTTGTGGCCCAGGAAGGAGTGCAGCCGGTCCGAGTGCCGGTCCGAGTGTCGGTCCGAGTGCCGGTCCGAATGCCGGTCCGAGTGCCTGTCCAGCCGGCCGTGGTCCCGGTCCGCGTGCGACAGGTGCAGGCTCTGCAGGTGCGCGGCGTGAGCCGACGAGTTGCCGCCCACCAGCGGCTCCGGCTGCACCAGCTCCACGGCGGACACCACCACGCCGCCCGTCAGCGTGTCGTACTCCTCGGGCCGCCAGATGTACTTGTGGTCCATGTCGATCTGGAAGGAAACCAATTTAGACGACACCGGCCACTGTACGGTGGGCCAAAAACTCGAGACGCGTTTCGAGCTCCAGAGTCGCTAGAGCAATCCATCGGTAGGGTCACACGTTCGGGTCGAGCCCCACTTAGCGACTTTGGAGCTTCAAACCCGCCCAGGATGTTGATCGCCTGCGCTGTCAATCAACTTCCATTGAAACTTACAATGTGTTCGCCGGAGCGCTCATTCACGTGAACAACGTAAGTGTCTTCCCGCGGTGACAGGTACAGATCCAAAGCCCCCTCCGTGACATCGATTATGACTCGGATGTCGACATTCATGAAGCGGGGTTGCACAGCAAAGAAAACAGTTTGGCCAGGCATCAGAGGTCGAGGCTTCAGTTTACACTCGTCTGTCAAAGAATGGGGAGAAGGGGAGGTTAGCCTCGGCTGCTGGTCTCAGCGCAGTTTGCAGTTGGAATGTGAACGGATGGCCAAGAGCTTACCTATAAGTTTAGCATCCAGACAGAATTTGAGGTCCACACTCATTTGTTTGTAGCATTGGTGGCCATCAGTTGGCTTCCCCATGTAAGACTCTCGACACTTGGAGCACTGATTCCTCCAGCACTCATTATCAACGTTACTACTCTTCTGAGAGAGACTTTGCACACTCGGACAGTCGCTTTCTGTATTGTTTTGACAGTTGCACTTCTCTCCTGTCACTGGGTCACACAAATGGCCATGACCATGACACTGACATCTGAAACACCAAAGGGAATGAACGAGAAGGGGTTCACAAATGGCTAAAAATGGCTACAATTCATTAAATAGTCTTTAACTTACGGTCGGCAAGGATCTCTGTGATCTTCGGTACCTCGGAAATTGCCAGAAATGCATTCATCGCACTTGTCTCCAGTTGTACGATTTGCACATCCTATGCAATGTGCATGAGTTGTTGGACCCTCACCAAGGAATGCTTTTAGGTCCTCTAATGGAACATCCAACCATTTACCAGACTGAAAGAATAATAAATCAATAATATAATATAAAGAGGAGTAAACTTTAGAATCAAAATAAAAAACACTTAGTATTGAGCTTACAGGAGGAGCAGAAATACTGTCATTGATACAGATGTGAGTGTGCCCATTGCAGTACTCAATGCAAGGAACACACTGGCCATTATTGCTCGGATCACCAACAAAGAGGGGTTTGCACCTTTCACATTGAGGGCCCTATAAAGAGAAAAACAAATTATGACAAGACAAAATTTAGTATGCTTAAAGCTCAGCCAACAGGACATTTTTTTTCAACAAACCATTGTGTTGTTGTGACACTCCAAACAGAAATCAAGCTTATCTGGGCCAGCACAGTTGGAGTGACCATTACATTGACATTGTATAGAACAGTTTGCTCCAACATAACCAAAGTCACAAAGACACCGGTTGGGTTCAATACACAATCCTCTCACACAACCTTGGCTACAGACAGGAACACAAGCTGATCTTTCTGCCCGGTCCGCTCGAAAGCCAGGACCACATTTGCAATGGAAACCAACAACTAGATCCTCACAAACTTCCGACAAAGGATCACATGTATGATGCGTATTTTCACACTCATTTTCTGGAGGACACTTGACATAGTGCCAGGAGAATACTCGTGGTATCGCTGTCCCATTTGCAACTGTGTCAAGAAAGTGAGTTAGTCAAAGTTAACTCTCAGATATAGAACTCAGACCTGTTGTCAAGTTGCCATTTTTACTCACAATTGAGGATCAAGGGAGGGTGATGACCTCTGGGGAGAATTTCTTGGAAAAGTGCACCACAAGTAGAACGCAGTGGACCTGATGCAGGTCTCTCCAGGGAGCCCTCTGTACAAACACCACGCCCTGTTTGGTTTCCACTATCCAAAGAACACCAACCACAGCGAGCATGACGCAGGCAGTCTGAACACTTGATATAAGTCGAACAGGGTTCTGGACACATATCAGTGTTCCCTCCACTGAGAACCATTCCACACACACCACCAGAACAAAGCAGAGATTGGTAGGCTGGAGAAACACACTGCAAAAAACAAGAGTATTTATTTTAAGATAATAAATTAGAAATGAGGTAGACAAATTAACTTGTGGCAAATCGTAAGTGGTATTTACCTCGTGTATTGCTGTAGACCAACGGCATTCATGGTAGCCCCCTTCAGCACCATTAGAGCGAAGGCAGGAATCACAGAGCCTATGTTCACCGCACCGCTTTGGACAGTATGGGTGAAGGCCAACTCGATCTCTGTTAGTTCTCTCAGTACAATACCAATCAAAGGATGGGTCACCGCGAAATTCTATCATACGAAGCACTTGCCTTGTCCATACGCAATTGTCAATCGCACGACATTGGTCGCATTCTGGTGCATGACAACGCCTCTCTGGACATTCTGAGACTTCTAAAGTAGTTTGAAGCTCATTTTTACCGCACTCATCAGAGTGTACATCTATACAACTTCCACTTCCAATACTTTTGCACCATTTACAAGTCTGAAACAGAATTGTGCAGAAAGACCACATGAGAAAGTAAAAAATACCCTAAACGCACACCAGATAGAAATAAAACACTCACCTGTCCTTCTTCAATATGAGTTGGCCATGATGCCAAGCATTCTACACATGATTTGTGCTGTGAACAATTTCGAGCTGATATCCATTTTCTGTTGCAAGAAACACCATTGGTAGTCCGGACAGTACCGTTTCCACTGGAACATCTGTGAGATAAAATTTGTAAAAACAAATTTGATAAGAATTATTTTAAGAATAAAGAAAAGATGATTATTAAACAGACATAAATATGCTTTAAAATTCATAACTTACTCATCGGGCATTGAGCGCACATTGTTGTAACAAAATGTTGAGTTAGGAGCACCTCCTGACCTTATCACTGCACAGTAAGAGCACCCAGGAAGATGACATTTCCCAGGCCACAAAGCACAGAGATCATCTGGGAGTGACAGGTGCGTAACATGGCTCTCAACACCACCATCAAAGCCACCAACCACAAAGATAGCTCCAGACTCTGGATCCATTGCCATTGCATGAGCGTAGGTTGAGGGAGGTACTACACCAACTAAATTGACATCTGCAGCAAAAGGAACATGGGTAAACAAACATTAACTCCCATCACTCACCTCATGGGGTCTTTTATGTATTCCAGACCAACCTTTTGAGATAAGTCGAACCCACTGATTGCATGTGTACAAATAGGCAACTAGTGTGTCAGTCATATTGTGAGGATGAGAACGTCCACCAAAAATAAGCATGTAATCATCTTTAGTAACAGCAGTATGCAAAGCTCTTGCTCTTGGCTGAAAGAGATATTTTAAATATCATTAGAGCATATTAAAAACCAATCAAAATTAACAAAGACAATAACAGAACTATAGAAACAGTTTTCCTTACCAAATGTAAATCTGGTGGATTGTAGTTTTCAAATGGGGGTAACAGAGACCAGACTCGGGTTGGATAATGCAAGGAGTACAGCTTGTTGGACAACAGAGTGCGGTTTACAATATAATTGTACCCTCCAAACACATAAAAACTTTGACTAGGACCATGGAAAACAGTGCTGTGACCAAAAATACCTGAAAGGCAACAAAACATTGACTAACAATAGATTTTCAGAGCACCAAAAAGCACAAAAGTAGATAAAACTGGAAAAAACATTGCAAATGTTTTATTTTAAAGTAAAAAAAATTCTCACCAATAGGACGCTCCCCTGTTGTATTAAAACGGCTCCAATTTTCAGTTTCTAGGTTAAATTCCCACACAAATTCATGAAATCCCAAAGTAGGACTTAAACCACCAATCAAAATTAATGTTTCAACATCTCCACTTTTGCGTAATGTCAAGGTGTGCCCAGCTAAAGGCGGCGGTCCTACTTCGGTCTGTTAAACAACAAATATCATAACCACAAATTGTACAGAATATATTCAAGATAGCTACAAAGATTTTTTACTTTCTTCAAATGACTAACCTGCACATGAATCCAACGCTGACTTTTAAGCACGAATTTCCAGGTGTCATTAAATGTAGCCTTAGTGCTATCACCTCGAGCTCCAAGACCACCATAAATGTATATCTCTCTACGGGATTGAACAATTTCGGCTGCATGATAGTATCGGCCTCTTGGCATTTTAGCATCACTGGTAGAGTCTACAGTAATCTGAAATTTTTTTAAACAATTAAGGGCAATTGTAGAACAATGTGGAACTAAATTCTATGGGACCAAATCAATAAAATTACCTGCATCCAAGTGGCGTTTTTGGTATCAAACAATCTGATGTCATTGAGCGGTCCATGAGACAAAGAGAATCCTCCAAACATCCAGAGAGCACCTCTACGGTCGGCACTCAAAGAATGCCCAAATCGGGGCAACATTTTACGCCAATGGGCTAATGAGCTTTGTTCAGACAGATGCGCTGAGTTAAAAAGTTCTGTTGATACTAAATGTGATGGTAGCAACTTTACTGAGCAATCTGGACCTCCCCAGTCTGGATTACAAAGACAACGCCAATAACTCTGTAAATAAAGAAGATACACATATAGCAATGGTCTACAGTCGAGAGCCAAGATAAAAAGAGAGAAAATGTTTTACCTTGTCACAGATGCCTTGCTTTAGTTCAGCAGAACAGTTATTTGGACAAAGAGGTTCAGCACAGTGTGGACCAGACCAGCCCTCAGGACAAACACAGTGGCCATTGACACAAGTCCGATTAGCAGGACAGTGGTCAGGGCACACAAAAATCACATAGCTAGCATTAAACCCGTCCATCATATCAGCCTGTTTGTAATGTATAGTCATAATGCCTGCAAAACCAATTACCATAATTCAAAAAATTATATCTTAAGAAAATAAAATAAAGACTTGACTTAGGAAATAAATAACTGTCACTAACCAGTAGTTGCTTCAACAATAAAAGGATATACAGAATCATCGCCACAGAACATTCCCAAAACATGACTTTGATGGGTTGGATTTGTTGAAACAAAATCAGGAAGTCCGTCATATATATAAACACTATTTTCGTCACATGGAATTCGAATATCATCCTGAACTGTCAATTGGATGATACTGAGAAACAAGGCAACATCAAATTAGATGCAAATCATTTCTTGCTCTGAAACTTTCTTTTCCTTTTCTGAAGTATCTTTCACAGTACCTTGGAGGGTTGTCCGAACGATTATTCATGTGGAATGGGCTGATAATCCACAAGCATTCAGAAGATGGAGGTCCACCAAGTCTAGACTCCCAGGGACTCAGTATGGCTAGACGGTTGCCAAATCCTTGAGATTCAAAGCCTGACAAAACACCTCGGGCCATACACTGATAGTAGCACCGGCCACCGTTCCTGCATTATCAAAAGGCAATAATTTAAAATAAGTCAAGTTCCATTTTTGTTTTGTTTTTTTTTTTAAATAAAGAAACCATTCTGAACATATTACAGGTATTCAAAATTAAATAAAATTGAAAATAACCTTGGATCACCATAGAAGTCAGGTCTGCATTTATCACAGTTATCACCAATGGTGTTATCCTGACAGAAACATACACCAGTCTGAAAGTCGCAAACGCCCAGTGCTTCACTTCCATGTTCATTGCAGTTGCACCCATGACAACCCTGACCCGATGTTGCATTCCCATAACTTCCCGCTCTGAAACAGTTAAATTGCAATAAATTTATGCGCCACAATTTCAAAAGTCTGAATATCAAGGAGAGAAGTTCTTAGATAAGTTACCTGCAATATTGACAATATTCGCCTGTAGTCCAGTCCTGACACTGGTCACATTTGCCAACTCCTTGCGAACAAGTGGAATGATTATTGCAGAGACAGTTGGTGTTACAATCTAACCCAGTCCAACCTAAATCACATCTACAGGAAAAGTCAGGCGCTCCTACACAATAACCATGGACGCAATTGTAAAAACATCTGCAAATCACCAAAAAAAACAATTGTTACCAGCATTATACATGGTCAAAGGAGACAAGGAAAAAGAATCCCCAGTAAAGAATACCAACGTTTTAGTACAGGTTGTTCGACCATCACCATTAAATCCTCTTTTACACTGACATGAGTATGACCCATGAGTATTTGTACAAATAGCATCAGGATGGCAATCATCAAGACCAAGGTCACACTCATCAACATCTGGACACTGAGCGTACGCCCAATTTACCACATCTTCGTCACTCATTAAAACAGCAGAGCATGGCTCTGTGAAGATACAAAAATCATTATTATTATTTTTATCATAAATAATATTTCTACAGTTGATTAAAAGATTCAGAAAAGATTCAGCTTTGCATACATACCATCATGAGGTTGGTCAAAGTCTCCCTGAACGCAAATCCCTTGGATGGGATTTTCAGTTGAATGGCACCAACCACAGCCAAGTGTATGCACACATGATGAGCAATTAAGGTGACGCATACAACTTTTACACTGCTGGCCTCCTCCTCCTGACTGAACTGCGTTACCATTCAAAGGTCCCGTAGTCACACCATGGTACGTTTGATCAAGCCATTCTCGACAGAGGCCAAACTGATACTCTGATGTGTATACAGAGAATGAGAAGCACTCCTGAAGCAAGGACACAATCAAAATTAAAATCAGCAACCCACACTGAGACAGAAAGAAAAGTGGGCGCTCTGATGAGCGCAGAACGAGACCCACCTGGGTCGCCTCACACCAAACGCACACGCCCCTCTCCTCGAGGCACTGCGAGCAGTTGCCCCGCTCGTGGCAGGGCGCGGGGCACTTGGCGGCGTCCAGCACGGCCTCCGAGGCCCTGCCGCGGCGGGCGCAGCGCGCGTCGTCCGTCCACCACTCGCAGAGGCCCGACGACACGCACGCGTCGCAGGAGATGTAGTTGGAGCAGTTGGGGCAGGTGGCGGGCTGCAGCGTCAGGTAGTGCCACTCGTCGGGGCCGGCGCCCTGCTTGCGGCACGCCTCCGTCTCGTCCAGGTGCCGGTCCAGGCACTGCGCCGTGATCTCGCACCAGCCGCACGCCGAGTCCGTCAGGCAGGCCAGGCAGTTGGAGTACTGCCAGCAGGAGCCGTTCTCGTACGGCGCCAGGTACTCGAACGTGAACACCTTGGCGCTCTCTTGGCTGCGGTTGTGCTGCAGCTCCATCTTGGACTGGTGGTGCATGTCCACTCCGACAGTCTTGCGGGATTCGAAGTCGACCAAGAAGATGCCGTCGTGGAGCAGGACGGGCTTGCCAGGTTCCCAGGTGGCGCTGACACAGGCGGATTGTTCGGCGCTTAGGTTTCCGACTATTTCCTGCAGAAAAGAAAACATATTGGGTGAGCTTCAGGTAAAACGTTGATTGGTTAAAAACTAGTTTTCAGTTATTTTCATACCAAATGAGCATGTTGAGGTAGGTCAGAGGCATTTAAATGAGCAACTTGCAGGGTGGCTGAGGAATGGCTGACACACATACGCAGAGTTTCATGGGAATCTTTCCACCAGTCTGGAGGGTGAAGGGAACCTTTAAGCCGGGCAGTTATACCACCAACTGGCTCTGAGCGATACCATCCAGTGCTCGATGAGAAGTCTGCTGTTGTTGCATTTATTATACTGACCTTAAACATGTAACAGAAGAAATTGTAACACAATGCATCTCTTCAAAATCGTTTTAAAAGTCAAACATAACTTCAAGGCAAAAATTACTCACAGAATCTGGCTGGGACCAATTGGCTGGATGTTTATACTGAACAAATGTCAAACCTGGACGTCTGTCCAAAACTCTGCATTCTTCTACCCGTGTCACTTCTGTTCCTTTAGGACCCCACCAACCTGGAGCCTCAGAGGGAGTGTCCTCACCCAGGCCACACACACCGTAATTGTCTATTTGGAGCAAAAATCGGTCGATATCATCATAATCAGACACAGCCTAAACACCTTCATCCTGCCAAATGAAAATGTACTCACCATCCTTGTGGTGACACCTTGCATTTTGAACGCACCAAGTACACTGACCAAGACGAAGTTTGAAAGCGGCTGATGCAGTGGGGGCGCTCCCATGAATCAGGCAAGAATGACAATCTCCTAATGCAGGGCACACTCCTAGGCAGCGTGTAGTTTGTAGGTTGGTGGTGCAATTGACGCCTACGGTTCGGCCATAACAAACATCGTCAGCAGAGCACCAACCACATTCTGGGTTTGCTGTGCACTCCACTCGAACATGATGCCTTAAAAAATTCAAAATCTTAGTGCCTTGAAATTAATCTTATTTTTTATTTGTTTTGAGGAGCAGGTTTTAAAGAGATTTTACCTTCCACAGACTTGATCTGGTTCATATGATTCTCCCTCTCTGCTGGCAAGCATTGGAGGCAAGGTATAGGCAAGCAAATCGGCATTAACATTTCCATGGTAGCCACCAACAACAAGGAGAGTATTTCCATTGCGGACAGCTGCAGCATGAGCAAAAACACCTTGCTGCTTAGGATAACTAGATGCTGAAATGTCGAGAGGCATTTATTAGCAGGCAGCTTAGCAGCATATGAATTCTCATTGAGGAGATAGGACGAACATCGAACCTGGATGGTGTGTTCCCAAAACTTCGTGGTTTACCCATGTGTGGCAACCAAGATGGTACAGATATAACTGGCGGTCGTAGCATATTTCTTCTTTATTGTGGCGATGTGAATATCCGCCAAACACAACAAGATAATTTCCTGGGGAAGAAGAAAAAGTTTAAGAACAAGTTCTTGAACATGAGTAATCCAAAAAAAATATTTTCCCTCACCAATAATGGTACTGGTGTGGAAAGCTCTCTCCCTTGGCACATATGTTTCGGGAAGGTGCGCTCTTGGATAGTGTAGCTCACTCCAGTGACGAGCATCAAGTTGAAAGGCAAACATTCTGTCTGAGAGTTTGGAGAATCGCTTCACACCCGCTACCACACCGCCATAAACAAGCAGAGAGTTTGAGGCTGGATGGTAAACTGTGGAATGGGCTACAACTCGTACATCTAACTCCTTTCCTCCTCTTGGATGAACTAATTCCCATTGTTCATGATCTGCACCTTTGTCACCTACAAAAGAAAAAGATATGACAACAAAAGACAAACAAAAATTTGCAGGACAAAGAATGCATGTATATGTCTTTAAAAGAAGAAGAAGAAAAAAAAAAAAAAACAACACTCACCATGGGCTATTTTTATGCGATAAAGCTTAGATGAGAAATCACCACCAGCAGTGCTGCCTCCAAATAAATAAAGGAAATCACCGGCTAGTGTTAACGTGTGTCTAGTAAGTTTGGGAGGACGAACTTTGGAATGAGTAGCACGCAGCATCCAAGACTTTGCGTATACATTATACAACCACAATTCATCAGACAGAGAGCCATCAGATAATTTGCCACCATATAAGGCCATTCCCTCAGCACACCTAAAAAAAATTTACATATTTGGTAAGGACAATTAATTTTATTTTTCCTATTCTTTTTTCCACAAAAAAATTATATGGGATGGAGGAATGAAGCTATTCATCATACCTGCATGCTGCATGTCCATATCTTGGTGAAGGTCGTTTTGGGTGTGGAAGTTTGGGGGGAACAGAGGTTGAAGATTCTCCATCATGCACAGGGTCGGCAAGATCTGCTTCATTTCTATCAGAATCTGGTGGTATTTCTGACACTTCATTTGATTCAGATGGAATTTCAGTAACTGCAGATTGAGATGTCTCTGTAGGGAATTGCTCTGCTATGCCAGAAGTTAGGGCTTGCCTTGGAATGCGAGCCAAATGTTGTCCTTTTTCTTGGGCAGTACGGTGTTTAACTTTTAAGGTGGCATTATCCGCAACAGAGAAAAGGAGATTGCGCAAAAATGAAGACTTAGGCCGTAAGCCCCATCTTTCTTCTCCACTCTGACCAACTTGCTCCAAGACGTCAGCTAATGTGTGTGCATCAAGAGGTGCAGACCACGACGCAGCTCCCTCTGCAAATGAAAACCAGCAACAGTGTATAAGGAAACCACCAATCAAGTATGAAAATAGTTGATTGCATCATTTAAAACTTTTAGAAAATTACCAATTTGTTTTCCAGATTCATCTTCCCACTGACTCAATTTAAACTGGTACACCACGAGATCACCAAGAACATTATTCAAATCAAAGCCTCCAAACACATAGAGGGAGTCAGTTTCTCTCAAGTACACAGCTGAGTGAGCAGCCCTAGCAGTGAATCCCCCTTCAGAGTGTGAGAGTAAATGCCACCTACAATCACAAGAGAAAAACTGTTGAGAGAAATGTTTATGTTGAAACCAGTAGCACAGAAATAAGAACTCACCTGTTCCCTTCAGGATCATCTCGATGCAATGAGCATGCACGGCCCGTATAATTTGCAGCACACTCACACCGACCTGCCCTACAAATACCTCGACCCAAGGCATAACCACACTCATCGGGGCAGAGCTCTACACCACAGTCTTTTCCTCCCCAATCTCCTTCGCACACACAAGCATGGCGGACACACAAGCCATGACCAGAGCAATTTCGAGGACAATCAGTAACAGAGAATTCTGCTCTAAAGCCATCAAGGACATAGTTAGTATCAGAGTACAGGAGAATTAACATCTGAAAGTAGGAAGAAGTTGTATTAAAATTTATTTAAGTCCGTAGCAGCTATAGGTTTATTATAACTTGACACTTACAGATCCAGACACAGCGGTCACTTGTTGAGGTTCAGTTTTACCGCTGAAACTACCTAGTAGCGGAGAGTTGAAAGAGCTTCCGTCATAAACAAAGACATAGTCATATGAGCACTCAGTGCCCATAGCTCGGAAACTAAGGGTGATGAACTGTTGACTGTTGTTAGCTGTAAGCAAAACAAAACAGAAATTTAGCAGGGACCAATGTTGAATTTTTTTTTTCATGAATTCTAAACCATGGATATACCTTTGATGAGCCATTCACAATGAGAATCTTGGGTGTAGTTGAAGCCTGTGGGTCCGTCTGTGACAATGCCCCATGGCTCGGTGAAAACCTTTCGGGACTTGTCACAGGGTGCCGATTGTGCAGCTGCATCGACGAGAGGAAGGCAGACCAGAAGGCCTGCCAAGAGGCAGGTGGCAAGTGAGGCCATGCCATGGCCAACAAAAATCCTAATCGGAGAGGCCACCTTGGCTGATTTTCATCTGCAAAACATGGTAGAGTGCCATGGATTGGTTAGATATATAGAATACATATTCATGAAATAGTGATACCACAGGCTTAGAGATACAAATTTTCTACCAGTCATATGACAGGTAATTAAAGGACCTAAAAGCAAAATAATCTGCTCTGCTGACATCAAGGTTAACTGTGACAAGTTCATCACCTGAGCTGTACCAATGAATGCTTGCTGGAGAACACACTGAGTACACAGGAATCAGAGCGTAAGAATTATTTCCGATATACTCACACAAATTGGAACCATTGGAAGTTATGCAGATTTATAGCATCAAAACAAATTTCAAATGACCAAGTTAGCAGAGAGAAGGGCCTACTCTGCGCCTTGCTGTACAGGATCATACACAAAACACTTGTTTGTTGTTTTTTGTCTGTTTTCACCAGTCGCATGGAGTGAAGGCTGTGAGTTGCTAGAGTCCATGATCAATGCGTTGCTTGTCACGTACTGAGTCGCGTACTCATTTCGTTTAAAAGTACTGTTTATGTGATTCAGTTCAAGTTGGTATGCCGATCATCTAATCAGCATGCCTCCGCAGGGGTTAAAACATGTAAATGGAAAAGCGAAAGGTGAGTACACAAGCCGAGGGTCACTGTGGTCGTCCCGACTACGCACAGTTCAAAGACGGGTCAGCCACTGGAGTTTCTACTCCGCTAATGCCAGTTAAATGCCCAAATACTCCTCTTTTGTGTCTGAACTTCCGCTCTAGTGCGTAAAACACCACGAGATGTGGAGCATGCGTCAAAATTTGACGCCTTTGTTTCTGGTTTTCGAATTGAAACGAGGTTGTGCCGTGTAGTGTGGTGCATTTGTGAGAACGACCATCAGGACAAAGTGCTGGTGCTGATCAAGGTAAAGAGTGAGATAGTGGCCCCTGACAAGGAAAATGATGCCGCTGACGTTTCTGGCGTGTCCAGCTATTTACTGGAAGTTCAGGGGTGCGTGTTGCGGCAGCTTGCTTGCATTTTCGCTGAGGATATTGCGGCGGAATTGATTTGGTAAACACGAGAGGGGGTTCCGTTTCATCCGCTCCGCTGCAGCCTGCGGCACGGTTGCCTATGTCAGGATAGCAGGGTGGGGATAGGACTCGTGGAAAATGTGCTACTCCGAATTTCACTCTATTGGGCCCTTTCTGGCGAAGATCTCACTGTGATACTGCTCCGTTTTTCCTGTAATCCAAGGTAGCTTCCCTAATTTGCCCGGTTGACGAGTGTAGGGCCTGCAGTAATGGTGTTCAGGGGCATGGGCTCATGTGGGTTCCTCATTGCATAAGTCAGTCATCTTGTTTGAAGGGAAGCCTATACATGAAAATATTTTTTTCGTGGGGGTCCCGAGGTTTAGTGCACTTTACCTATGTTCAGGTGCTTTATGCTTATTGGATTTGCTGTCTTAGTTCAATTCTAATCCTTATGTTCACTACTTTAACATTGTGGAAGCTCTGTAGAGTGTTCATGTTAAGCTTAACATGATTAGTTTCACCTGATGAAATAGGCGGAAAATAGGGTTAGAATGTGTTTTTTAATGTGTGCATTCAACCTTCATGCCAAGGAAACCTTGAATTAAATCTGGAGTCTGTCATTATGCATCTAGGTCAAGAATATTTATTTGCTGTACCTAGACTTTGCTTTTTTATGTGTCACTCGGTCTATGGACTTTTTTCCTTTCATTAATTGATTAAAAATAATATTTTGGGCTATTTTTGTGATGGGTCCCTTCGTTTTTATCTTCTCCTCTAGTTTTGTTAGGTAGCAATATGTTCTTGTGCAATGCCTGATACTTTGATTGCATTCCTAAATCAGACCAATAATTGAAGAAGAACATAGGGGAATCTTCAGAAAGAACCCTTTTTTGCTGTAAACAAAAATTATAAATGAGAGAAACTAACAGATTAATCATGCTTGTAGACATTTTTGCTCTGAGCCTATCAAATGTGAGGATAAAAATTTAACTTCTCTCCCTCCCCCTCCTGTTACATGTTTTTGTAAATTTTTGTTACATGAACATTCAGGAATTATTTTATTCTCTTTGTAAATGCTTCTATCTTTTTCTTTTCAGGCATGGCAAGCAAAGTTGCAGACAAGTCTGGGAAGGCACTTCCTGCTGAAGACTTCCAGTTCATCCCACCCCGTGAAGCCCCCGTCTTTGAACCAACAGCTGAAGAATTTGAAGATCCATTGGCATACATTGCCAAAATCAGACCCCGGGCTGAGAAAGCAGGCATCTGCAAAATCAGACCACCCAATGACTGGCAGCCACCATTCGCTGTGGATGTTGACAAATTCAAGTTCACTCCTAGAATCCAGAGGCTAAATGAGCTTGAAGCCAAGACACGTGTTAAGTTAAACTTTTTTGATCAAATTGCTAAATTTTGGGAGCTTCAAGGTAACACATTGAAGATACCCATCATTGACAAAAAGGCCCTAGACCTTTATTCCCTGCATCAAAATGTTATCAAACTTACAAATGATAACTATGAAAACTTTGTCAAGCAGAGGGATAAGACAGTGCAGGAACAGATGTGGTTTGAGGTTGCAGCCAAAATGGGCTATCCCGCCAAGAGAGGCCATTCTTTGCTTCTGAAGCATCATTATGACCGTATCTTGCGTCCATATGACATATTTCTCAAGCATCCTCCAGGAGAAACATTGAAGAAGGAATCAAGAAAGGAGCCCAAACCAGAACTAAAATCGGAATCCAAAGCCGAGCCCAAATTGGAATCCAAACCAGAACTGAAGTTGGAACCCAAAGCAGAACCTAAATCCGAGAGCAAACTGGAGCCCAAACTGGAACCCAAGTCTGAAGATGAAGGTGAAGCGGAAGGAGAAGAATACAAGCAACATCAAATTCCAAGTCGTCAGGCTATTGAGCCACCTTCAAGTCAGAAGTCAGCAAGACGTTCAAAGCGTTATGGCATCTGTGACTCTGCCAAGGAGGGTTCTGAGTCGACATCTCCAGATAGCAAAGAATTGCGCAGGCTTCTGTTTTATGGAGCTGGTCCCAAAATGGCTGGCTTCAATGAGAAGCAATCTCCCAAAAAGAAGAATTCGAAGAAAGGATTACATGAGTTCGATCCTCTTGCTAAATATGTGTGCCACACCTGTCAGCGAGGTGACTCTGAAGAAAGTATGCTCCTTTGTGATGGTTGTGATGACAGTTACCACACCTTCTGCCTTGTTCCTCCATTGAGTGAAATTCCGAAAGGTGATTGGCGCTGTCCAAAATGCTTGGCTGAAGAGGTGAGCAAACCACTGGAAGCATTTGGATTTGAACAAGCCCAAAGAGAATACAGTCTTCAGCAGTTCTGTGAGATGGCCGATCGCTTTAAATCTGAGTACTTCAATATGCCTGTTCATGTCGTGCCAACATCTGTTGTGGAAAAGGAATTCTGGCGCTTGGTATCCTCCATCGATGAAGATGTTACTGTTGAATATGGAGCAGATCTTCACACCATGGACCATGGTTCAGGTTTCCCCACCAACCCTGGTGAAACGTCGTGTGAGTATGCCACATCAAAATGGAATCTCAACAATCTTCCTGTTTTGGAAGGTTCTGTGCTTGGCCACATTAATGCTGATATATCTGGTATGAAGGTGCCATGGATGTATGTTGGCATGTGCTTTGCTACATTCTGCTGGCACAATGAAGATCACTGGAGCTACTCTATTAACTATCTCCATTGGGGTGAGCCCAAGACATGGTATGGAGTTCCAGGAAGCTCTGCTGAAGCTTTTGAAGCGACGATGAAACGAGCTGCTCCTGAGCTCTTCCATTCTCAGCCGGATTTGCTTCACCAGTTGGTTACCATCATGAATCCCAACATTCTTGTAAATGACGGAGTGCCAGTTTTCCGTACAGACCAACATGCGGGAGAGTTTGTTGTCACCTTCCCTCGTGCGTATCATGCTGGATTCAATCAAGGATTCAATTTTGCAGAAGCAGTAAACTTTGCTCCTGCTGACTGGTTGCCCATTGGCAGAGATTGTATCACTCACTATTCCAATCTGAGGCGCTTCTGTGTGTTTTCACATGATGAGCTGGTTTGCAAAATGGCTTCAGATCCTAAAGATTTGGAACTTGGTGTTGCAAATGCAGCTTACAAAGACATGCATGTCATGGTTGAATGTGAGAAGAAACTCAGAAAGTCCCTTCTGGAATGGGGCGTGCGCACAGCAGAAAGGAAGAATTTTGAATCCATGCAAGATGATGAGAGGCAGTGTGAGGTGTGCAAGACCACTTGTTTCTTGTCTGCAGTTACATGTGATTGCCCAACAGCCAACCCTAAGGGCCAACAGCGTTTACTTGCTTGTCTCAGACATTACGCTGATCTCTGCAAATGTGAGCCGTCAAATCACACACTGTGGTATCGATATACTTTGGATGAACTGCCTCTCATGCTCAGAGATATTAAGCTCAGGGCTGAATCATTTGACAATTGGGTTTCAGCTGTGAAAGATGCTCTTGATTACAAAACTCCAAAGACTATCGATCTTGCTGGATTCAGAGGCTTGTTGCAAGAGGCTGAAGATAAGAAGTTCCCAGACTCGGAGCTCCTTCAAGCTCTTCGTGGATCTGTACAAGAAGCTACAAAGTGTGCAAATGTGGCATCCCAGCTTGGAGGAAGAAAGACTCGAAATCGTGCTCGCACATCACAAGAACCGAGGTTGAAGCTTACTGTCGAAGAGTTGCAGCTGTTTGTTGAGGAAATTGATGAACTTCCATGTATCTTGAGAGATGGTGCTGCTGTGAAAGATGTGTTGGAAAAGGTGAGGGAATTCCAGGCGAAAGCTGCTGCAATGATGAGCAAACAGCCTGACATCGAAGTAAGAAGGGGGAAGGAGATCCGCGAAGTTTTGGAGTTGGGCATCAGCCTAGATGTTGAGCTGCCTGAACTTGAAGCACTGAAAGACCTCTGTCTGCAAGAGGAATGGCTTGATAAAGCAGTGAAACTCCAAAATGCGGCAGCTGCAGATTTGGAGGAGTTGAGTGCCCTTGTAGCATCATGCGATGAGCTGCCCACCCCTCGTCATGAAGTCATCAGTGCATTATTGGAGGAATTTACAGAATTAGAATCAAGAGCTCTAAGTTGGCAGGCTCGTGCTCGTGCTGCTATCCAGGAATCATCCCTAGAAAAACAAGAAATCCTGGACAAAGAAGCAGAAGAGATGTCGGTGTTTGTTCCTGAGATGAATGAAGTCGAGGATGCAGTGAAAACAGCTGCCAAGTGGAAAACGCAAGCCGAGGATCTGCAAGTTGTTACAGATGGCCCTGAGCTGGAGCTAGTTGAAGCTCTTGTGCTTAGAGGACAAGCATGTCCTGCCAGACCCCCAGGCCTAGCGGAATGGGAAGAACGCATCAGGAATGCTCGTGCCTGGAGGGAGAAGACTATTCGCACTTTCATGTTCCGAGAATCTCCTCTCTCACTAGTTGAGGCACTCCTTCCCCGTACAGAAGTTGGGGTTGACAGTGTACCTGTGAAGAGAGACAAGGACCCAGTCAAGGATGAAACAGCAGCAGTTCTTGATATTCAAGAAGTCAACACTCAGAAGAGGCTGAGAGATATGGGAGACAAAACGTACTGCATCTGCAAGAAATCTTTCACTGGAGTCATGGTGAAATGTGAAATCTGTTATGATTGGTTCCATGCACGTTGTGTCCCTCTGCCAGAGAAGGTTGACTCAAAGCCATTGTTGACCATGGAAGACCGAATCCGAGCTGTTACAACTCGTCAAGTTAAGTTCCTTTGTCCAGTATGCCAGCGTTCAAAGCGACCGCAGTTCAAAGCAGTTTTCCAACTGCTTTCCAGCATCCAAAAGCTAAATGTTCAAATGGTTGAAGCAAGAGTCGTACACAGTCTGTGCCAACGAGCTCTTGGTTGGAAGGAAAAAGCCCGCAAGATGCTTGCTCAAGATGATCTCTATATACCCAATCCTGCCGCAGCAGCTGATCATGCTTATTCAGCTGCTCCAACATTGTCGCCTAACAAACATGCCAGAAAGTCTCCATTGGTTCCTAGGCAAGACAAGCCTCTCAATATTTTGATGGATAAGATGCGCATCGAGCTTGAATTGCTCATGCTAGAAGGAGATCTTATGGAGTTAGATCTGGAAGAAACAAATGTCATCTGGAATGTTCTAAGAAACTCTGAAGCTAATGCTGAAACTGCAGTCATTGAACCTGATGAAATGGAGGTCAGGGTGGAAGCTGAGGCAAGTCAAGAGTTAAAGAGCAAAGAATTGGAAAGATTTAGAGAGAAGCAGAGAACTATGAAACGTAAAGCAGATGATGACAAGAGCCGCAAAAGAGGTGGGAAACCGAAAAGGGCAAAGAAGCCTTCCCGACCTACCAGTCAAGAAGTGTCCAGTGACAAGCCTGCTGATGGTGAGGAGGAAGAAGAGGATGAGGACTGCTCCGCCATGCCGTGTCTCAGACCCACTGGAAGTGAGGTCACATGGGTGCAGTGTGATGGTGCTTGTGAGCTGTGGTTCCATCTGCATTGTGTGGGGCTTGATAAAGGCGACATCTCTGAGCAAGAGGACTACATCTGTTCTCAGTGCAATGGACCCAATCCAGAACAGCGCATGCAAATGATGGTTGTCATGGATTCTACCATACCTTTGTCCCATCCTGATCCATTACCCATCACCTCTCAACCGCAATGTAGAACTCCAACATAATTATTAGTGTAGATAATGCCATTGTAGATAGCTTGTCTTAATAGAGAAATATTATAATAGAAAAGCATTGGTTGGGTGTGGCAAGGGGTTTTTTTCTGTCATTTTTATTCCCCTTTTTTACTACTTATTCTTCTTTCAATTTGTGCATTTGTTAGTCAATTGCTGCTGTAGTAAAGTACTTGTATCACCTCCCTTGCCGAAGGCCTGCGCATTATTATGTATTGTAGTGTTACAAAAGAATTCACTTTTTATTTGATCAATTTTATGCTAATTAAGGCTTGTTAAGGAAAAGATTGTTTTGTAACACAAAGACTGGTTAGAGTGGAGACAAGGTTTCTCTTGTATTAATTTCTCCTCAATGCCCAATTAACTTCGTTTTCTCTCCTCGCCCTGCCCTAATTTGTTTTGTTTATTGTAAATAGTCTTGAGCCTTTAGATTAGGTTTTAGCTGTTTTTCTTAGCAGACAGAACAGCATAGTACAGTATTGTTTAGGAGGCTATAAACCAAATTGTTATATTATGTCTGCTAAATCAGAGATTTGTTTATTAGAGAATTATCACAACAATCACAGTTATGTATGATTATTGACACAAATTTATGTATATCATTGTATTACCACCCTTAATATTTTTCCTGGGAGGAAATCATTTTAATTTATTTTGTGTATATACTTGTACTTCTGTCCTGGTTTAACTTTTGTGATAGCGTATGAATGTTTAGTGTGATCTCTTACGTGTGAAAGGTGTTTTTCTCAAATTGTGAGCACTATCTAAGTTAGTCTTTCTTTTGTGTATTAGTAAATCTTCCCAGGAATGACTGAGTATTATTATTATGCTGACTTCCTTTATTTTGTTGTGCTGTGTGAATTCTGTAAGACACGGTTTCTTGTACTAGATTAAATAACATTAATCATTAGCTTTTGTGTTTTATTCAGAAATCTTTACACTCCTTGTTTAATCAATTTTTGGAAGTAGGAATTATCTTAACATAAATAAAAATATAATACATAAAACATGCTTTGTGCATTGAAATTACATTCACATACAGAACAGTTAATTTGAGACTTTAAATTAGCTGCACCGTACCATTTAAGAACTCCGGGAATGTACTGATCAATTAGTGCGTGGTAGTAAGGCTTAAGTGCTTCAAAATCGGGGAGATCATCGTCAGTTTTCGTGTAGAGGTCATATTTGCTGAAGAAAAAATGCGAGACAAATTTTAGGTACACTGAAGTTACACAAAGTCGAAGCTTACTTGAACTTACTTGAATTCCAAGACCCATGGAAGCATTTTTCGGTCCTACTGCGGCGCGCATGTAGCCCGGGGGGGGACCACCCATTGGGACCACGAGCACGAGAGAAGGACGGTTTCGACGAACCAAGTCGACCGGCTCATTTTGACATTTGTGCCGTGTATGCATCAGAAAGTTGTCGCAAAATTCTGCTCTCACTCCCCTCTTCCAGTGTCCCGATCATAGCGTCCCCGGGAAATGTTTCAAGTTTCCAAGCATTTGAATCAAACTGACTTGAATAACTCTGCATGTGCCCTTCTAGAACATTTCAAACGATTTTCTCAAACAGTCATCTCCGCATTTCGAATTTTGGCGCGTAATAGGATATCTGCTTGTTTCCGGCGCGCCAACTCCAACTTGGCAACACTGCCGTCTGTGTTGTGTGCTGCCGACATTAGACAACAACATTAAATTGTTTGGTGTTGATGTCTACGAGCGAGGCCCTAGGCCTGCGGGGGGCACTAAACTGACCGGTGAGGCTTTAAAGTGTATGTATACTGTGTGCCATTTTTCAAAGTTGACGACTTTCTCTTGAAAAGTGAGGGCTTTTGATCCTGAAGGCGGTTTTCGCCTTACCTTTTAGAGGTTAAGTCAAGACTTGCTCTGTTACCCTTTCCCCTTTCCGTTGCATTTCTTATTGCAGCGTATTAAGACGTTTATATTCTGTTAAGTTCGATTTAAAGTGGATTTGACATCTGATTCCGCAATATTCGCCCCTCTTTTTGCTCTGGGTTGAAGTCTCTTGCCTGTTGTTGGGCTTCACCAGTTTCCTTTCTAAGCTGTCATGGTGAAAGATTTGACAGTGGTTCATGTATGGTATTTCAGGTGGAAGCTGACTGTCGAAAGACATGGCTAGCTATTCCCCTCAACCCCGCAATGAGAGTCCTGGTGGTGCGGGACACTGGCAGCAATCGGTCAACCACCTGCAACCAGCAGAGGGGCCCATTCACAACACTAATGGTGCTTCTAATGGCACCTCTTTCCAGCGACAAGAACAGCCAGGGTCTGTGATCACGTATGTGCCAATTGGTTTCCTTTAGTCTACAAACAACTACCTGTTATGAGACACAGAATATGTCTGGAACTAATTTTTCCAATTTTGATTGACATGGCAGCCGAATGGCACCCTATGGTACACCTTGGAGTTACAATGCAGAACACATTCGGATACCAGCCGCACCAGAACCTGTTAGTTATTCAACTCAGCCTGGGTATCCGTCCGATGAACAAGGTAAAGAAATTAATTTTATTTGTGGAGGGTGAAATATTTGTTGAGCTTACTTTAATGAACTAAATCTTGTCCCAGGACAACGAATAGGGCAACCACGAATCTGGAATGTTGTGAAAGATGAACCAGAAGATCTCACTGGACGGCATAGAGAAAGCAAGACTCATCAAGATGCGCTGCAAAGAAGTTCTGATGCTCAAACAACGACCGGAGAGTCTGATTCTGAGAGTGATAGTGACCTTTGCATTGATGAACAGGTAAGAAAACTATACTCACCAGGAAAATTGCTTTCCCCTTAGTCCCTGTCATACATTTTTCAATATTTTCTTAGACACGAGCTGCAGCAGGAGGTCCTCGTAAGCGGAAGCATGTTGTTCCCTCTAATGTCCTGCATGATGTAACTCCTGCTGAACTTCAGAAACGACCAGGTCTCATACCACTTACGTCAAACTTGGCGGGGCCTGTGCAAGTGATGACAGCAAAGGACGGTGCAAAATTGTACTCATGTCCTGAGTGCAATCTGTTCTATGCAGACCATCTTGCCTTTGAGATTCACCTGCAAGGTAATACTCCATCATTGTCTTCACTGTAGAGTGCTATTGATGATAAAATCTAACTCAGGTCACTTTCTCTTCTCAGCTCACGGAGTGTCTCTGGGTAAGCGCCATATTTGCAAGGAGTGTGGAACTAGTTTTCGTCGTAGGGAGCATCTCGATGCCCACATGACTGCCCACAGCCAAGATAGACCATTTTCCTGTGAGACCTGTGGCCGAGCTTTCAAAAGAAATGAACATCTGACCAGACACAGAGTTTTGCACTCGGGTGATAAGCAGCATGTTTGCTCTGACTGTGGTAAATCCTTCTTCCGCAAAGACCATTTGATGAAGCATTCTCAGACTCACATTATGAGGAAGCTCACATCAGGTGAAGGCTGACAGAAGCCTTTGGAGGATGGATTGCACTTCCTCCTGAAAGTTTAGAGCAATTTATTGCTTGCAGAATAACATTTCATTTTATATGCCGATGGCATATTCTTTTCTGTGACCAAATACTTATGTAATTACTCTACAAACTCAAGTGTGTACATGAAGGCATGCTTCTATGTACACCCTTGACTAGAGTATGTTCATTTTAGCTTTCTATGTTCTCTTTAGTCGATCAAATTTTTTTTTTTATGAAGTAGCCTTTAAACAGCTTGGGAAAAATTCCTATATGATTCAGGAGAAGAAGACAATTCTGAATTGTAGGAAAATTCCTTTTTCTACCTTTAGTCATGACGGAGGTTGGTTCCTCGTTCTCATCCTATATTTTGTTAAATACATCAGTGTATTGTTCTGTTGTGTTTTTGTGGTACTTCCTGTAACATTTTTGAACCCAATTTTAATCTGGTTTCATATGAAATGTTTTGAAATTTTGTTATCTAGATTTGATTTGTTTTTGTTATTTAGTTTATAAACCTGCATTTAATTGAATTTTGAGTTTGTGCTGGTCAAAATCATTGGACTTTGGGTTAAATGACAGACCTACCAAATCACTTAATTTCTGTCCTAGAAATTTAACTGTGAATGGGCTTTGTTTTGAAAGACAGAATTTCCTGATCATTTTAATTCTCTGTCCCATTTTTTTTTTTTTTTTTTTTTTTTTTTTTAGTTCTTTTTGTTTTGTGCAGTTATCAAACTCAAAACAGAATTAAATAGCTGCCTCCCTTTATGCCCTTCTTTTGAATGTTGTAATAGAGTTTTCATGTTTGTAAGTAACTTTATACCTATTATTATTAGATCCAGTGGTGCCCACCTTAGGCCAGCAGAGCCAGCTGCCTTTGCAGAAATATAAGGAAGGAACCTTGACCATCAGGAGAAAAAATATGTGGGTGCCACTACAGTATTTAGATCTCATTACTTTAAATCATTAATCTGCTCCAATTGGAGCCCAGACAAAATCCACTTTGACTTTGCAAGTCATAGGAAAGTGGCATCTTTGTACAAGTGTTGAAAAGGAACTTTTGCTATGGATACGTTTTAAATGTGGCATCGTCAGTATTGTTGCTGTGTCTGTAGCATTCTGCATTCTTGTGTTAAGTTGGGAAAGACAGAAACCATTTGATCGCTCCTGAAGGAAAGAAATAACAATAAATACCTATAGAGGTATCTGTCTCTCCCGTTTCTTTCCTTATATAAAAAAAAAAGTTATTGTGAACTGATTTGATAGAGACTGATTCTTTTGAGAAACCATCAGATTTGTTGTAAGAATGTGTTCAACAATCAAGTAAAAGTATTAACCTAATAATTACGATGTCAAGATAATTGAGTGAGGGATGATTGCCTGGAAGGAATCTCTAGTTAAAATGAGTATTTTGCTCATGCTCAATTGTGAGTTTTTATATTGTTTCTTTTACTTTACATTTGTAAAATTTATTTGATTGGTTTTAAAGTTGAAATTTGTTTTTAAAGAGACTTGGTTTTTGTTGTGTTTTGGGCAGCTGCTGTTTTTTATGTTATATGTTATCCTTTTTGCTCTTTTCATCTGTTGGAGCAGAGTTTTCTCTGGATGTAGTTAAATGCGTCTGTGTGTAATCTAAATAGTAGGTGTGTTAGATTATATTCCCAATTTCATGTGTTACTAAGGAAATTTTTCATGTTCATACTTGTGGTTATTTTATTTCTTAGAGTATACTCCATTTTTCCTTCCATGCACATCTTCTAGTCAGTTTGTGCTGTCTGAAATTGTGGCTTTCAAAATGCACAGTTTTAATCTGGGTTGCATGTCATCACTTATTACCCAATATTTTTTCAGTGCCATTTTGCCATGTAACAGTGTGAAGAAGGAAAATTTTAATGGTTCCTTTAAGTGAACAATTTATTTCTCCTGCTCTTCATTGCCAGTCAAAACTGGGCTTGATATCAGCAAAATCTATATTTTTGGATGGCAAAATTTACATAGGTTAAAAGACGAACAGATTGTTTATTCTATTTTCTATGGCTGCAACTTTCTTTAGCTTCCAAATCTTGCCAAAATTTAGTGAGCAAATCAAGTGTTCGAACCATGATAAGGAACTCATGACAAACAAGTCTTCGTGTTCTTTACATCAGATGGTTTGGATATTCAATGTGTGCGTTAAAGTGTGTTCATTCTTCTTTTCCACATGTGTATCACATATGTATTTGTACTGAAAAGTAGCTGTTTTTCTACCCCGCATGTATGTTAATGTAATAAGTATTCAATAATTATGTAACAGTCTACTCTTTTTATACTGTCTGCCATCATTGAAATCAATATTATTCAAACATGGTAGATAATTATTTTATTTTGCTCCCTGCCCCTTCTACAAGTCACTCAGTTCAGTATCATCGAACTAAAAAAAGAGTTGTTCTAAAATTCATTAGCAGCCATACGGTCATATTTTTCCGACAAAGAAAAATAACTAAAAGTGTTGGGTCACCGGTAACGTTTTACCTATCACAAGTGTTAACAAAGGTTTTCCTCGCGGGAAGTCTTGTCAGCCTCAGCGCCCTACCGGTAGGGCAGCGGGTCCGAGTCCCAGATGGGCTGCTCGTCGGGGTCGGTCTGCGTCTCCACGGTCTCCACCTGCTTGGTGACGGCCGGCGGCGGTCTTCCCCGCGGCGGCCGCGGCCGGATGAGTGCGCCCAGCCAGGCGCGGAACTTGGCCACGTCCGTGAACACGACGAAGTGCCTCAGGTCGCACGTGCGCCGCTCGCCGTCCATGAGCGACAGGGAGACGACGCCGCGCAGGAACCAGGGTCCGGAGGTGTGGCCGCCCTCCCCGGCCTCCAGCATGAAGCCGCTGCCGCTGTCGCCGTTGCAGGGGCCCGAGCCGTTCCGGAAGCCGGCGCAGAAGGTGCGCTCCGACGTCACGTGCAGGAACTCGGGTCCGCTGCGGAGGCACGCCTCCTGCGACACGATGGGCAGCCTGGCGGCGCGCGGCTCGGGGCTCAGCACGCGGCCCTGCTCGTCGCGGCCCCAGCCCACCACCGTGCCCACCCGGCCCACCACCGCGGCCAGCGACTCGGGCCCCGTCCAGTCGATGCAGATGGGCCGGACGAACCAGTCGTACGCCACGCGCTCGGACAGCAGCAGCACCGCCACGTCCGCCGTGTAGTTGACGGCCTGGTGGTCCGGGTGCACGTGCACGGCGGCCACCTCCCTGGCCTGCGCCTGCGGCTCCGTCCACTTGCGCACGTTGTGCCGGCCCACGTACACCAGCAGGGCGTCGGGGCTGCGGCGGTGCACGCAGTGGGCGGCTGCGGGGGAAAGCAGTTAGACAGTTAGAGGACGCAGAGGGCCGGAAGACCGGCGGCGCAGGTGGCCAGATCTCCGGCCGCGTTTTGAGCTCCAGAATCGCTTAAAAGGACTCGCACCGAACGTGTGACCCCACCAATGGATTCCTCGTTAGGAGAGCAATCCGTTGGTGGGACCACACGTTCGGTTCGAGTCCCATTTACCGACTCTGCAGCTCAAAACCCGTCCGGGATTAACACCGCCTCCACCGGTCATCTGGCCCACGTGTGGCACCCACCTGTGAGGACGTGGCCGGCGGAGACGAGGGTGCCCGCGCAGTGGTACTCCAGCCCCAGCGACGTGGACGCGAACACCGCGGCCAGCCAGGGCCAGTCGCCGGGGTCCGAGCCGCCGCCGCCGGCGACCAGCAGCCTGTGGTGCACGGGCCGCCCGCAAACTGTACGGAGAGACGCTTTGTTATAAACAACTTCTCTGCGAAATAGGAGGCGTCTGAAACAAGATGCGATCCACGACCTTGGTCATCGTCGCCGTCCTCGCTCGCTGCGACGACGCCGTCCGCCGGGGCGCTGGCGGTGCTGGCGGTGCTGGTGGCCGGGGCCGAGGAGTCGGCGTCGTTCTGCAGGAACAGCTGGACGGTGCCCGGCGGCCTCGGCGTCGTGGACGCCGCGTCATCATCCCGCACGGGCTGCGGTCGGACCGAGTGCTCCAGGCTGATGGTGGTCGTGACGCCCTGGCCGCCCAGCCCGCCCCCGCCAACGCTCCCCGGCGCGCCGCGGCACAGATCCTTCCCCATGGCGTGGACGCGCGTCACGGCGGGCAGGGGCATGCCGACGGGGAAGCGCAGCGTGTAGCGGACGGCGCGCCGGTCGCCAAGGGCCAGCCGCTCCAGCAGCGCGCGCCGCCCCTCCTGCAGCTGCAGCGTCCCGGCGTACTTCTGCAAGCAAACCCGATGCATTGTAATAGATGCGTCGCACAGTGGGCCGGAGGACCGGCGCAGGCAGGCGGCCGAAACTCAAGACGCGAAGAATCGAACCGAACCTGTGACCCCACCAATGGATTGCTCTCCGTAAGAGGAATCCAATGGCGGGGGTCACACGGTCGCTTCGGGTCCCATTAAGCGACTCAGGAGCTCGGGATCGGTCTGGCGGGGAAGCTCACCGTGGTCAGGGCCGCGGCGATGGCCAGGTCGACGCGCAGCACCAGCGGCATGTTGGTGGGCGGCGCGGGCACCGTCACCACCCCGGCCCACCCGCCGGGCACGTTGTTGTGGCGCTCGTACCGGAACACCCCGGGGCACGGCGACATGGGCACGCCCGCGGCCAGCTTGCCGGGCACGCGGGGCTGCACGCGGGGCTGCGGCCGGCCCGCCTCCAACGACGCCCACAGGCAGCCCGTCAGCGCAGCCAGGAGGCCCCGGATCAGCATCCTGCACAACGCACGAGGGTGAGCTTATCTAGACGGGGGGAGGCTCGAGTCCGGTTCCAGGCGGATCGGTGAGTGCTGTGACGACCATGGTCGGATCTCTGCTGCCTTCTTCGGCGACGTGACGCCGCCGCCGTGACTCCTCCGATGTCAAAGATAACCGCAAGCAGGTGAAGGGAGTTCTCGGAAGGAACTTGTTTGTCGCTGACCAGCGCAATGCGTCAGCCGACGAAGGCCAGCCGGATCATGTACCAGGACCGCGACACACAGTTTTAAAGTCGGCTAGCGGATACCTTGGAAAGGGTTACAGAGGGGGGAGGGGTTGCGGAAATGGGAGCGGGTAGGAGGGGGTGGGCGCCGCCGTTGGTCCGGCAACAGAGAGGACTCTGCAGCGGCACGACGGCGCAGTGGGTGCCACTACACAACGAGCGCGGAGCGGCCGCGCGGGCTGAGAATCGTCTCAACCCTTTGACGTCTCGCAGCGTTAAGTCCAAGTAGTCCAACCATGTCCTCGCACTCGTCCTACTCGTCCTGCTCACCGTACTCATCGTGCTCGCCGTGCTGGCCGTCCTCGCCGACCGCCACCGCCGACTCTCCCTCCTCAGCCCCCTCGCCCGAAGACAGCGAGGCCGAGGACGTGAGTGAGGTGAGCACGCTGCCACGCCGTGGAAAAGACTTACGTGCGCGAGTCATCGGGGGTGGCTCCTAGTGGTAGGCGTCGTCGTCTCTTGTTGCTGCAACGGGGAGACCGATTTGCGCGCCCATCGGCCTCCGGTCGACGAACAGCGAACGCACAGACTGACGGCGCACGGCGCCGCCGGGTCAGGACTACCACTGCGACCACTTGCCCGTCCGCCCAACTGACTGGTTCAGAGACTCGTTTTCGTCACTTTCTCTCTCGCACTCATGGGTTACCCCTCAGAAGTGCGAGAGAGACAGAGCGACGAGCATGACTCTCGGAATCGGTCGGCTGCCCCGTGCATCCCCGGGCAGTCGAGGCGCGTCCAGTCACCACCGCGTAAACAAACAACCGCCCGCTGCAGCAGTAGCAGCAGGCAGATTCCGAACAGTGCTTCGACGCTCTGTCTCGCTCGCGACCCCTGCGGAACGCCCCTGGAGTGCGAGAGAGACAGAGCGACAGGCTGCTGCAGCAGGTCGTGTTAGAGCCCTATATACTTCGAAGTATATAGGGCTCTAGGTCGTGTGAGTGAGAGCATGTGTGCAGTACACACGCGTGGTGACACCCTCCACCCCTCTCCACCTCGCCCCCGCTAATCTTTCCCACACAGTAATTTTTGTGAAAAACGATTTTTCTGTGGTATGGAGTGCTGAAATTTGATAGAGGAGGGGGTGAATGATCGTGTGCGTGCTTCGACAACGCCATAAATTATCACAGTTAATATGGTGGAAAGTAGGGTTCCCGATTTCCCGATACGAATGAAATCGAATGAAATGGTAAACTATAGTCGTACCACCGAGAGTTTGGTAGGGCAAATGACAAGGAAGGATAGGATTTCCTGTGAGTGCGAGAGAGAAGAATAGCCGATTCTCACGGGAGGAGGAGGATAAATGTGAGGAAAGTTCCATCTCCACCGCCACTACTCCCTCAGCTGTGTGACTTTTTACTGCCAATACAAGAGATTTTAAAAAGGGATTGGACTAAAAAAAAACGTGATCTATGGGAAGGGATGAAAGTAAACACTAAACTTCAAAAAAGCGTTTTAAATTTTCTTTTCGCTATAATTTTAATACTTTCTTTGAAATCTCATTTGCCCTGTTGGTTGGCGTTTAATTTTTTGTTTTCATGTTGGTATGTGCAACCCACACCAACAGCAGAAACCAAACTAAATAGCAAACTAGAAGGCTGTGGAGGACAGAAAACAAATTTGTCTCGCTGTTTACAATTTTACATTTCTATTTTCACTTACTTTAGTGTTTTATTATTTTATTCTTGTTTTAACTGAGTCAATATTTTTATCACCATGACTGACAAAGATTTTGGAGGACTTTCTGTAAGACCCTTTACATACCTTCTATGTGTTCTGTGTCCTGTAACCTACTATATTGATGCTTAATTACCCTTTTTGAAATCTGACATTCATTTCTTGTCATTCGATATGCTGCTATTACTATCTTTTTACAGAAAGAAGAAATTGCTAAGCAGTTCATGCTTCCAGAACGTAAATCGAAAATAGCTACGTTGCTCAAGCAGGATCGACAATATTGTGTTTGCCGTTCTACTGACTCCAACAGATTTATGATGTAATTTAATACAAACTTTTCGTTTTCACTACTTCTGAAGTTTTTCGTATTTAAATTATTTGGTGCTCTCATTTTATTGTTTGTTGCAGTGGCTGTGATAGTTGTGAAGAATGGTACCATGGTGATTGTATTGGTATAACTGAAAAGGATGCAAAGTATATTGAGCAGTATTACTGTGTGGTTAGTGTGTTCACTTTGATCAAAACCTTCTTTTCCTTCCCCATATAAATAGATTTTTCTCTAAACATTTCCGTTTTTTGCAGAGGTGTAAAGAGGATGATCCAGACCTTGTGACTCGATTCAAAAACAAAAAGCCTGACAAGCATGACTACAGGGAGAGAGATCGATTCAAGGAAAGAGACAGGGACAGAGACTATGAAAAAGAAAAACACCACAAAGAAAGGGAGAGAGATAGTGCGTATATTCCTTCTCACTCTTCGCACCATGAAGAGAAGGAAAAGAAACCTAAGAAGCGGCGTGATGCTTTCACTGTTCCCAGTAAGCCTTTCTTATTAACTGTTTCCGATGTTGGGAGTATTTTCTTTGAACAGTCTCTTACTTTTGCTGTCTGTGAATGCAGAGGAACCATCCAAACCTAAGAGTTTTCGCTGTGGAAGTTGTATGGGATGCTTCAGGGCTGAAGATTGTGGCCGTTGCTCCATGTGCCGTGACATGAGGAAGTTTGGTGGTCCTGGCAGACACAAAGGGAAATGCCTGGCTAGAGTCTGCACAAGTGTGGTAACTCAAAACATTTTAAAAATATTATGTGTTTGAGTATGAGCTTTTGACATAGCATTTTACTTAATGTTTTTTATCTCTTCAAATTTACCAGTCAAATCATCGGACCAAAGCTCCAGTAGTTCATGAAAAGCGGCGCAAACGCAAAGACTCTTCTTCAGATGGAGAAAAGACTACCTTTGTCCCTGAAGTGCCTCGTCAGTGTTATGGCCCACAATGTGTAAAGCATGCTCGACAGGCATCAAAGTACTGTTCTGAAGAGTGTGGTTTGAAACTGGCTGGTGCCCGAATTTATCAGGTACAGACGAGAGTACTATTATCTAATGTGTAGATTTTGATATCTTAAAAGATTGTTGATAAATCTTCCATTTTTAGATATTGCCTCAGAGAATTCAAGAATGGTCACTTGCCCCATGTGAGGCAGAAAATCAAAATAAGAAAGAGCTTGAAAAAGTTCGTAGGGAACAAGTAGATGTGAGAAGAATCTTGGAACAGCTGGAGAAACGTCACCAGGTAAGGTGTGAAGACTCTTTTGTGTTGCAAGATTTGAAATTTTCTACTAATAATTTACTTTCCTTTCTATCTAAAAAATAAAATAAGGAACTTGATGCAGTTATAGAAAGAGCAGACAAAGCTTCTGTTGATGAACACTATGATGATGACATGGAAGATGAAACTGAAATGTCAATGTATTGCATTACATGTGGTCATGAAATTCATTCTCGCACTGCTATCCGCCACATGGAAAAGTGTTTTAACAAGGTGGGTTCATTAACGAGATAGTCTTTTCACTGAAGTGGTCTCTTGAAAGCTGATGATTTTGTGCTCTTGCAGTATGAAAGCCAATCTTCATTTGGGTCTGTCTACAAAACTGTCATTGAAGGAAATAATATGTTCTGTGATAATTACAATCCTGTCACTGGCATGTATTGCAAGAGACTCCGAGTTCTATGTCCGGAGCACACCAAAGAACCCAAAATAGCTGATCATGAGGTAGGTTTCCGTTAGGCTTAGAACTCAAAAGGAGAAAAATCAAACAAATGTGTTGTAATTGTTAGTTTTGTTTTTTTTTTTCTCTAAGGTTTGTGGGTGTCCCCTGGTTACAAATGTCTTTGACTTGACTGGAGAATTCTGTCGGGCTCCCAAGAAACATTGTGTGAAGCATTATTGCTGGGAAAAATTAAGGAGGGCTGAAATTGACATGGAGCGAGTGAGACAGGTAATGTAACGTACCAAATAATCAATAAAATGTGCTTTTCTGCCTTGTTTTCTAACAATTGTTGGTAAAAATGTTACAGTACATGAGAGCTGATGAACTGATGGAACAAGAACGCCAGCTGCGGCACAAACTCGCCAACCGCGCCGGAGTGCTTGCTCTCATGCTGCACTCCACGTACAACCACGAGTTGATGGAGCAGATGACTGCCCAGCAGCAAGCTCAGGAACAAGCCCCGACCTCGACCCAGCAGGGGTTGGAAAATGGACGACCTCTGAAGGACCATCAGTCAGAAAACAAGAGAGAAGTGGAGGAAGAAGAAGAAGAGGGAGAAAGAATGTCCGATTGATATGACTGAAGAGTTTTTGTTTTGTAATTAACATTACCGGTATCAATGTCTCCTTTGTAATTTTTTTTCTTAAAATATGAATTAAAGTTCTTCTCTTGATCTAGGAAAAGTATATCTTGTCTTTTAACCCCTCCTAACTTATGTAAAAGATTTGCAATGAAATCATAATATTCTGTGTATGTAGATTACACCTATAACGAGACCCAGTGCTTTAATGCACCCTGGGCCTCGAGTAGGCTCTGGGTCTAGGTCAAATGAGACGAGGTTCAAAATAGTGAATGATATTTTATTAAACATGCCAGAGGTCATACAGTTTGGTAGAAAAATATCACTTTGATAACAAAATAGAAACTGTGTAACAGCAGATACTTCTAGGTGCAAAAAGAGAGAGAGAGCGACAGAATAACACAACATAAATGAGCTAATTCCCTTCAAGTGAGTCAGGGGTGAGCATTTCGTTTGAGGACGCGCGGAGCGGACGCACCGAAATGACTCCTCCAAACCACGAGACCGCCAATGACAATAAACAACAACAAAACAAAAAAAAATCCTATGAGTCATAGCCAACGCACCCTGATGATATCACAAATTGGACGTGGGCGCGACCAGTGCGAAAGCGACCAGCGACCGCAGCGCGCAGCGCCGCTTCAAGTAGTCAGTCTGTTTGGTGGTCGGGTGGTGGCGTGGAGGCGAGACGGGGACGGCTGGTGAGGTGGAGTGACGTGCGATGGTGCCACGCTGTCACGTGCGTGTTGGCGTCGGGGGCGTTGTGGGGCCCCCCTGAAGCCCGCAGGGGAAGGCCGGAGGGAAGACCACGACTCCCCAAGGGCCCCGAGGTGCCCGAGGGGGCAGGCGACTCTTTGATTGCCGCTTCGCGTGGGCCGACGCCATGCCCCAGGTGCCGGACCCGGGGCACGCCGAGCTGCCCTGGTCCGGGCCGCCGCGCCGCCGCCTAGTCGATGCTGAGCTGCCGGAAGGAGCCCTCCATGCCGAACAGGTCGTCGTGGGTCTTGGGCTTGCCCGGCCGCTTGGACTCGTCCGCCTTGACGTTCTCCTGCTCGGCGAACCACTCCTTGTAGCTCTCCATCTTCGTGATCCAGTCCTCTGCAACAAGGGGCGGGTGCGAGTCAGTTTAGCCAGCGGGTGGAAACTCTGTTGCCAAAAACGGCATGCAAAGGTTTTTTGTGCAGCTTAGATCTCCGAACCCAGAGGTGGTAGGTGAAATCCGAGGTCATATTTGGAATCCTCATAAAATTTCACTCGGCGTAGGACATGTTTAGTGCCAGGGGCAAAGGAAATGGTCAGTCATTTTGCCATGAAAAAGTAAAAAAACAGGTGAAAAACGCTCTGGGACCAGGATCGAAATTTACGCTTTATCCCGAAAATTGCTATTTGGTCATGCTTAATGTGAGACAACGGTATGGCCAATTCAAATTCTGAGTACAGATATGAATTCAGCGTGCTTTCGTGTGTGCATTCCACCTATAAGTTTCAAAGAAGGAGGGTCCGTACCCTTTAGAACACGCAGTCAACGGCAGACTGTTTTGTAATTTTATGCAATACAATCGCTGCATACCCTCTCACAGTTTCACGGCAACGGTTTTCTGTTATTTTGGTGTGTTGACCACTCCCAGGCAGCGTAATGCACAGGAAATTTTCTCAGGATTCAGAATATGACCTCAGAATTTACCTACGAGGTCCCGTTCTCTTGCATTAAGTGTTACCACAAAACAATGCAACGTTTCGATCATGGTCCCACAGCGTTTTTTCTCCTTTTTTTCTTTTTCTCATTGCAAAATGACCGACCGTTTCCTTGACCTCCCGCTCTAAACATACCCTACGCCGAGTGAAATTTTCTGAGGATTCCAAATATGACCTTGGATTTCACCTACCACCTCTGGGTTCCGAGATCTAAGGTGCACAAAAAACCTTTGCATGTCTTTTTCGGCAATAGAGTTTCCACCCGCTGGTTTAGCGTGGTTCACGACCGGAATGCTGCGAGTTTCGGCGAGCGGACCACCCCCTCGCGAGCAGCGCACAGCCGACCCCCACCAATGGAGTGCTCTACGAACGAGGAATCCATTGGTGGGCTCACACGTCCGGATCAAGTCCCATTTAACGACTCTGGAGCTCAAAACCCGTCAGAGATTTTGACCACCTCCACTGGTCTTCTGGCCCACTGTGCGTGCGCTGTGCCCAGCTGTGCCGGCGTGCTGGGCAAGGAGAACGCAGAGCGCGCCAAATTGAGCGGAGGGAATTCCCTCGCACGACTTGCGGCGCTGACGCAGAGGCCGGCCGCGATAGCCACTGTGCGGCGGTGCATGCGCTGACGAACGCGTTTCTTGTTCATCTTCAAATTCGGTGTTTGAACACGCGAGCTGCAGTGCGAGGGGCAAGACGGCGTGCAGATGGCTGAGACCGATAACGGCGGCTGAAGCGGCTGGAGGCAACTGGAGCGCGGCTAATTATGGCTCCCGGCAGAGTCGCTCTGTCTCTCTCGCACCCACACGGCACGCCCCGTGAGTGCGAGAGAGACGGCGACGAAAACGACTCGGGGGATGGAATGGGCGCCAGGACGCGTATCACTGCGGACTGCGTTGTGCGCCAATGTTTCGTAAGGCGTGGCGTGGCGTGCCTGCCTGGCTGGCTGGCTGGCTGCCTGCCTGCCTGGCTGCACGTGCAGAGCTTCGCCGCAAATAGCATATATAGGCACGTGCTGTAGACTACACGGCAAAAAAAGAAGAAGGGAAGAGAACTGCGCTGGGGTTCGACCCACCGGAAACAAAAATAAGATGTAAGCTTACCGTTGATCTTGGAAATGGATCCCGCGTTGCCGCCGTACTCTTCGGGCAGCATCTCCTTGGGGACGTACTTGTACAGCGTCTCGAAGCCGTCACTGTGGACGTGGATCTGCGAACGCAACCAAACGAACGGCCATTAGGCTAACGAGTTTGAAGTTAGCTGAGAGGCACTGGAAGAATCCCAAAGGCCACTGACTCGGTTCCGGATCTTCTCCTTGATGAAAGGCTTGACGAAGTTGATGATGGTGTCGACGAGCGGCGACGCGTTCACCACGTGCACCTCCTTCACCTTGACGGGGTAGCCCTCCTGCACGCACACGAAGAACTTCTTGACGAGCGCGGGCGTGAACTTGGAGAAGTGCGCCGCGAAGTTGGCCGGCGTGGCGATGGCGGCGTCCAGGATGTACACGTCGCCGGCCACGCCCGTCGACTCTTCCTTGAGGCGGATGTCCCCGATCATCATGACCACCTTCATGCCGTTGTGCACGGAGGGCAGGTCGAACTCCTCGACGTTGTTGGTGGCGGCGCGGAAGATGCAGACGCGGCGGCCGTCGGGGGTCACGCCGGGCAGCGGCGGCAGGTACCTGCGGCACACGGAGACGGCGGTCAGGGCGACGGGGAACTCATAGAACACTGCGGCGGCTCGCCGTGGGGCAGAAGACTGGAGGAGGCGGTCAAAATCCTCGAACCGGGACTCGAACCGAACGTGTGACCACGCCAGTGGCTGGCTCTCCGAACGAGGAATCCATTTGTAGGGTCACATGTTCGGTTCGAGTCCTGCTGAGCGGACTATGGAGCTAAAAACTCGTCTGGAGGTTTGGCCGGCTGGGTCCTCTGGCCCACTGTGCGGCTCTTGGGAAGCACACTCACGCGAGCCGCATGACGTCCTTGATCTCGGGCGAGGTGGGGTCGCGGTTGGCGAAGAACTCGGGGGCGGCGGTGCGCATGGTGAAGTACATGTCCAGCTTGCGCTTGCACTTCTCGCGGGAGAACTTGCAGCCGCGGAGGAACGTCATGATGCGGCTGTCGTCTGCGGACCAACAACAAACACGTCAGCGCGGACGTTCCAGAAACGAACAGATCAAGTTGCGGCGTTTGAACCTTGCTGATAAGACGTACCGTCAAACTTGGGCAGATGCGGCTGACGCGTCAGCCACTCCTTGATGTGCTGCAGGTCGTCGTCGCGGGTGGACACGTCCTCGTTGAGCTCGGAGCGGATGCGCAGCTGCATCTCGGGGTTGGGCTGGACGAGCGTCATGGTGGAGCCGGGGGGTCGGACCTGCGGCACGGAAGGAGCTTGGCCGTAAGGAGATGATCGGGACTGGGATGCGTACAGTGGGCGAGGGGTGAATCACGTTTTTAAACGTTTTTAGGCTTTCTTTAGCGTTGCAGACGACATACAACGCCAAATCGTATAAGCAAATTTTGCCCTATTTAAACTTGTGAGTACACTGCTGAGTACGGGCCTCCGAACGAACTCTAGAGCTTTGGCCGCCTGCACCGGTCTTCAGGCCCACCGTGGGACGGGACGGGGTGGGCCGCAGGCCGCACCTGCAGTGACGTGGTGCGGCGGCAGGCGGCCCAGGACGCCGCCGTGCAGTACGAGCAGCGCCACGAGCGGCGCGCCGAGCCAGCCGAGTTTGCGTAACCTGTGACTCAATGGCCGGTCGGTATCGCCGCCATGCGCTCCAGCCTCCCCCCCCCCCCCCCGTCCACTTTCTCCAGACGGCCAGGCTCTCGGCTACCGGAGCCGCTGGCCGGCTTCTCTGCGGCCGAGGCACTCCAGGTGAACAAGAAGTCCCGGCGACGACGCACCGCGTCGGGGTTGGGGTGGGGGCAGGGATGGTGGCGGGGGCGGGGCGCTAGGCCAGCCTGGCCAGCCTGGCCAGCCTAGTTCCCTCAATGTCACTGTCACTACGCCGCCGTCATCCCCGCCGCCCCCGAATCGGCCGGCGCCGCGCTGCCGCCCGCCCTCTGCCTCTCTCTCTTCCTCACTCGCACCGCAGCGACCGCGGCTGGACCACGACGGTGCTGCGGTCGACTCTACACACCCATGACCCGCAACCAAGGCCGCGGCCACCATGGATCGCTCTCCGAACGAGGAATCCATCGGTGGGGTCACACGTATTCGGTTCGAGTCCTGTTTGGCGACTCGGGAGCTCAAAACGCGTTTAGAGTCTCGGCCGGCTGCGACGGTCTTCTGGCCCACTGTGACTGTGCCCCGCCGCCGCACTGTACTGAACGCGCCGATTCATTTGGGAAGCACGTCTCGCCTCAGGATCCGCGTCCGCGCAGTGACTGAGACGCTCTAAGTGGAAAATGACGACCGATAGTAACCGCGCCAGACCGCCGCGCCGCGTGCGTCCCTCGAAGCTCGGGTTCGAGTCCCGCCGCCGCGGGGTCCGCATCCGTTTTGCTGCCTTTACGACCGGCGCACTGCCGAGCCGAGCAGCGTACTGCACTTTCGCCGCGGCGCGTCATTTCTAGAGCCATTTTTCGAGCCGCCAAATCGCCATGCAGACAATGAAGGCGTGACGCAACCTGGCCATTCCATTCCATTCCATTCCATACCGTGCCGTGCCGACTAGTGCTGCAAGTGCCGTGCCTCAACGACTAGTGCTGCATACAGGGGTGGCGTGGCTGGCGATTGCTTTTCCTGCCGCTTTTAGCACCACCACACAGGTGGAGACGCTTTTTTTTCTCCGACGGCGGCTTTTACTGTTCCGGCCGTGGAGCGTGGCTGCGTGGCTCGCGTACGAGAGCGTTTTGCCGCCGTTCGTGGCGGGAGAGTGAGCCGCAGTTTCCTGCACTGTTTGAAAATGAGTACTGCAGCAGCCAAAGTGCGCTCGCACAACTTGGCAAAACAAAGGCAATGATGAAAGTCCAAAATTATCCCTGGCAGAGTCCGTGAACGGAGAGCGTTTCTCCGGAGCTCAAAACGCGTGTGTCCAATGCCAGACAGGTGGAAAACAAATTGTCCCCAGTCGGCAATTTTTTCCCCACTCCGAACAGTCCGTTCATGCGAAGGTTTTTGCATGTTGCGTGTGAAGCATCGACGGCTCAACTGCGGCCAATCGGCATTCGCCGGTGATAGGGAGACCTTGAGGCGTGCCGGAGCACTCCGTCCACTCCGTCAGGTCCGCCGCGCGGAGTCTGCACACTGACCGAGTCGTTTCCGTCGCTCTGTCTCTCTCGCACCCACACGGGACGCCCATCCAACGAGTGCGAGAGAGCCGCCAAAGCGACTCTCGCAATGAGTCTGCCGGGGGAATCCCCAGAGGCAGTCCGCGGGCATGCCCCCTTCTCGTCGAAAACGACCACGACGGTGCGGACCGGCGATGAGAAAAGTTCCACACAGAAACAAGGATCGAGGCCGCCGACCGCACAGTGTGCCACAGAGCCACACGCGTGTAATAACGCCGACCGAGATCAAGCGGACGCGCGGGCAAAATGGCGAATATTGGCGTTAAGCGACTCTGGAGCTCAAAACGCGTCTAGGGTCTTGTCTGCCTGCGCCGGTCTTCTGGCCCCACTGTGCGCCTGCTCTCATTTCGGGTTCGCGGAACGCGGCCCTGCCTTTTAGTTGCCGGCGGCCACGCTGGTGACTCATGGCTCCCGCGGGAAAGTGGGGAGGGGGGGGGGAAGGAGGCAAGAAGATTGCCGAAACCGCGAGTAACAGCAAACTCCACCGCGGGTGATTGGTCGGCGCCGTCGGAAGCGGAAGAAGGGCAACAATGACTGCTTCCGCGCAGGGCTTCGGCCTCCCTCTCACACCCGCACGGCCAAAATCCCGGGCACGTTTTGAGCTGCAGAGTCGCTGGGACTCGAATCGAAAATATGACCCTACCAAAGGACTGCAAAGGAGGGGAGAGGCGCGGTCAGAGACCCGTGTGGGCAAGAAGACCGGCGGGGTCACACGTTCGGTTCGAGTCCCATTCACAGCGACTCTGGATCTCAAAACGCGTCCGGGATTTCGACCGCCTCCGCCCACTGTGGGTGGTCAAGAAATTGGATTCGACTAGCGCACCGAGAGCGCCCGAGGGAGCGAGGGTAGGCCGCCACGCAGGACACGCGTGTCCGGCGGCCGCGCTGCGGGCATGCTGCAGGCGCGCCTCGACGCCGTGCAGGCCGCCTGGCCTGCCGGGCAGGACCGGCCGGACCGCCAAGCTGTCGCACTGGCTGCGTCCACCGGGACAGCAGCAGAAAGCCGCGCAGAAAACGAAGGCAGACCCCTGCTGGAGCAGCACCCTCGCGGTCGAGCACTTGTTGTTCTGAAGGAGGCTCTTACCTCTCCGTCGGCTAGCAAGTCCGCAGCAGTAGTTCGCCTCGCTCGTTCGCGCACTGGGACACTCTGGCGACGGGCTTGCGGGCACACTGTGCTCTCGGTTGCACGGCTGGACGCTCACTGGCCAGCGAGGAGGAGGAGAGCTCTGGGGCCCCTTCCAAGACGACGCTGAGATCCACGTGTGCTCCCCCCCCCCCCCCCGACTGTCTGGAGTGGACCGGAGAGGGGGGCTCACTAGCCTTTTCACTTTCCCTTGCTATGGCCAAGCCGGACTGTGTCTCAGATGCGGCTGCTGTCTTTGGTGCAGCTGTAAAGCCGAGACTAGTGTTGGTGCGAGCTCGTGCCGTAGTGTTGGTGTGGCACAGTGGGCCTGTTGACCGCGGCTCAGGCGGCCAAGACTCTCGACGCGTTGAGCTGCAGGGTCGCTAAATGGGACTCGAACCGAACGTGAGAATCCACCAAACGGATTGCTCTACGAACGAGGAATCCATCGGTCCGGTCACACATTCGGTTCGAGTCCTGATCAGCGACTCTTGAGCTCAAAATGCGTCGAGAGTCTTGGCCGCCTGCGCCGGTCTTCGGGCCCACTGTGTGGGTGCGAAGTGCGTCATCCTTGGAGCCCGATTGCGGTTGCAGCTGTATTGCGAGCCACCGTCGTGTTATCGTCGCGATCCTCTCCTCGATGCCGAACGTGCTCCTCTCCGCAGGCTGGCCGGCCACCGCAACGGGGGCGCAGGCCATGGCGCAGGCGGCCAAGCCGCACGCAGCGCGCACGCACTGCATTGCGTCATTGTGGCCAACATACCAGTGGCCGCGCCGGGCTGCGCTCCCCTCCAGGTTGACCAACGCCCTGGCCGAAGGTGACCGAGCCCTGGCCGAAGGCTTGAGGAGCCAGTCCGCTTGACTCGCGAAGCGCCGAGCGGCGAAGCCTATGCCAATTTGAAACTGCAGCAGGGCTAGGCGGAGGCAACGTCCTGCGCCTTTGCGCTCCGCAAAAAAAAAAAAAAAAATCGGCAAAGTAATCAGAGTGTGGGCGCTCGCTCCGCGAAAGCTAATGGCCGCGGGACTCTAATGACAACGCGGCCAGCAACAACAACAGGAAGCCCCCCGGCGCGGCCGGCCTGGGACCGGCGGGCCAACAACAAGGACAAGAGGCGCGAGGCGCGATGGCGCAGGGCCCGCCTTTCTCGGGCCCCAAATTGCGAGCCTTGCCGGGCGGCGCATCAAGGGAGGGCTCGGATTGGGGCCACCCCGCGGGCCAATTATTTTTTGCACGCGGCGGGGCGGTGAGTCATCGCGGCGCACAGTGGACCAGAAGACCGGCGCAGGCGGCCGAAACCCTAGACGCGTTCTGGGCTCCAGAGTCACTGAACAGGACTGGAACCGAACGCCTGACTCCACCAATGGATTCCTCGTTCGGAGAGCAATCCGTTTGGTGGGGTCACACGCTCGGTTCGCGTCCCATTGAGCGACTCTGGCGCTCAAAACCCTACCGAGATTTGGACCGCCTCCACCGGTCTTCTGGCCCACTGTGAGCCGGTTCGCCGAGGAATAAGGGCTCCCCGCCGGCCGCGACCGGGACGGCCTGGACGATGACGCCCAGCGCAATGACAGGCCGTGCGAAACACGCGGCTGGCTTTGCGGCAGCGGCGCACAGCGACGTCCAGGCCCTGGCCGATGTCGCCAAGGCCTAGGCGCGGTGGTGAAACCGGCGGTGGGACAGTGTCGCCGTCCACGCCTTTGTTCTAGCGGGCCAGCAGCAGCGCCAGCAGCGCCAGCAGCGCGCCCACCCGCCGCCGGCGGCCGCGCGGAGCCAGACGCCAAATACGAAGCGGGGAAGAAGGAATGGATGGACATCTGATAACGGCACCGCGACGGCGGCGTTGGCGTTGGCAATTTAAAAAGGAAAATGTCCAAATTAGACACCGCGGCGTGGGAACTGCGGAGAGGGGAGTGGGAGAGGGGGAGATGTCGGAGTGACACAGACAGGGCGGCTCGCACGGCGTGCCTAGCACGATGCGGCGAGATCCACACCCTGATTCAGAGGTCTGCATTGGTCGGTTCCATCGGTTCTGGCGCTTGCAATGTGCGAGAGAGACGGCATGATTCAGTTCCGACGCTGAGCTTCAAGAGATTCAAGAGACGACCACGCAGTGCGGCTTATTCGAATCCCGGCAGGAGCAATCATTTTTGTAGGTGAAATCGTCCGCCTGGAAGATTTCAAATGTAACCAGTGGGTTCCCTACTGACGCTGAAAGGGTTTCCAACACCAGCCCGCTTACCAGGCAATACTATCTTGGCTTCGCTACTGAGCAGCTTATTGCCGAGGCCGGCAACCCTTACGACACTGGCGCACGGTGGGAATGTTTGTCCACTTTTGAGGCAGCCCTGGTTGGGGACTCGCAATGTCTTAGCGACGCTGCGCCCGTGACAGAATAATGGGGAAGAGCACTTTGATCTGCGTTTTTTCTTCTTCGTCTTCTGGCCTCGCCGCGCCCGTGACACCCGAAGGTAATCGTTTGTTCATTGCTAGCTCGTTTATACTTTTTTTCTTTTTTTGGCATCGGAAAGTGATCGTCGGCGTCGCGTGCGTCGCAAGCTTGGGCGCCGTGTGTAATCAAATCCGCCCCCCCCCCAAAAAAAAATGAAACCCAACAACTGCTTTTATTTTATTTGTCCGCGATTAATTTGTAGAGGAGCCAGTATGAGAATTGAACCGGGGCAGTTAGACCGCTGGTCTAGTCTAAAGTACCCGACGTCGCAACGCAATGCATGTGGGCCGCCCGGGGCCGCCGAGACCCAGGCACCTGCTGCGGGACGCGGCGCTCGCGCCAAGTTGTCAGACTCCAAATTGTCAGACTCCAGTTGTCAGGGCCGGGCGCTGTCAGTGCTTTACTGTGCGGCGGCAGGGGAGTCCCAAGGGCCCAGGGGGAGGAGACTTGCATGCGGGAGGCAGGCCGTGGCGGCCAGCGGGCGCTAGTAGCCCTCTCTACGCACGCTAGCCTCGCTAGCCGAGGCGCCAGCCCAGCTGGAGTTGTTTTCGCGCATACATTAACGCGTTTTTTTTCGTCCGCCGTCCGAGCAGGCCGGCACTGCCCCAACCAGTGGCGTGTTGCGCAGGTCGCGATCGCGATGCAGACAGGTTGGCGCTGCGACACAGTGGGCCAGAGGAGCGGCGCGGGCGGCCAAAATTCTAGACGCGTATGAAGCTCCAGAGTCGCTACAAGGGACTCGAACGACCGTGACCCCGCCAATGGATTGCTCCCCGAACGAGGAATCCATCGGTGGGGTCTCACATTCGGCTCGAGTCCTGTTTAGCGACTCTGAAGCTCAAAACCCGTCTAGAGTTTTGGCCGCTTGCGCCGGTCTTCCGGCACACTGTGTGCTGGAGTCTACTCACTTGCGGCTTGAGTTCGGCTGGGTGGCAGTGGGCTGCGGGGGACACACACACAGCACAAAGCAGGCTCCGCGGTGGACTGACTGCCCTGAGACTGCCTGCCGCCCGGCTGGCCGCGGCTGGCCGTGCACGCGCTTTCAGCCCCCCAGCCCTTCCCCCTCCAGGCCGCCATCCCCACCACCGCCGCTTCCTCTCGTCTTTCTCCCCGCGTTCATCATTCTCTTTCGTCTTTCGGCCTTTCTTCGACTGTTTCCTCACCCTTCGCGCCTCCACCCTTTCGGCGAGCACCCGAAAAGCGAACGTCGGGTAATTTCGGCAATCGGTGCAGGGTTGTTAAAGTTAATTAACGGATTAACGGCGTTCATGTTAACGCGTTAACCCTTATTCGGCTCGCGACCCAAAAATGGCTGCCAAACATTTGCGCGGGCCGAGCTGGGTGGCTGCGTGGCCGTTCAGCGACCTCAAGAGCGAAGAGCCGCGGACCGATTCCCCACAATGCTTTGGTCTGTCTGTCTGTCTCTCTCGCACTCATGGTGCGTCCCGCAGGTTGCGAGGGAGACAGACAGACCGACTGGTTCCGACTCGCGGGGGCCCTGCGGGGGCCCTGCGGGGGCCCGGCCGGCCTCCCATTGACCGCGGTGGTGCTCACCGCACGCAAGTCGCGTGGCTCCGCTGTCATCGTTGATGACAGTGCCCGCCGCACGAGCGGTAAACCCAAATCCCGAAATCTCATGCCCATGTCTCGTTTTCAGAAAGACTTGGCGAGCGAAAACCCTGGGTCTTACAGTGGGCCGGACATGCAGCCCAACACCACTGATAGCAGGCCGACATGAAGGGAGCTGATGAACTAGCGCGCCTCCTGCGCTGCTGTGCCTTTCTCTCCGGCAGACGATTGAAATGCCAGACCGACGGAGTCCGGATTCAGTCAGCCGGCATGGCAGCGAAGCGAGGCGGAGCGTGCGGGGTTGAGTGGTCACACATGACTTCCAGCCACCGCGCGCCGCGCAGCGCCCATAGCGCACTCATTCCGAGAGTCGATTTCGTCGCTCGCTGTCTCTCTCGCACCGACGCGGCACGCCCCGCGCCCCGCGGGTGCGAGAAAGACAGAGCAGTGAGCCGATATCGGGGGAAATTTCCCACGAATCGGGGAAATAAGAGTCTCAGAGGGGAAAAAAAATTGGCAAAAAGGGAAAAAAAATTGGTAGAAGGGGAAAATTGAGGCAATTTTTTTTCTTCATTTGCCAGGGTCTTTCTCTGGAAAGAGGCATAAAGGCAGAGGCCGGAATCGGGACTCGGACGCACGGCCAGCCCCGGCCGGCGGGACGCGTGCAGCGCAGTTTGTCTCGTTTGTCTCACCCGTGCACGTTTGGTCCCACCGTCCCCCCCCCCCCCACCCCGCGAGACTCGGGCTGCTCTACGAGGCTCGTTGGCCGCTGCAGGTGAGGGGGTGAAGGGGTGATGGGTTTTGGCTAGGCGAGCGAGGAGCCAGCCGGCAGCGGCGGCGGCCCAGCACCAGCACCAAGGCGGCCGGCCGGCTGTGCGTGGCTGCGTTCGTAGCGACAAGGTGTCTCAGCAGCGGGCGTGTCGGACCTCTCTGTTCGGGACGACTCTTTCGGACGCATGCATGCAGGCGTCTCGAAGCTCGTTCGCTGCTTGACTCGACGCCGGCGGCGACGCGCGGCTCGGCAGTCCGCGTCCGTCTGTCTGCCCAGCCTGTGGCCGAGCAGGCCAACGGCAGCCGTTGGCGACGTTCGGTGTGGCTTGTGTGGTAACAAGAGGCTGCCTATACTAGTCCGGCCTGCCCAGGCCTGTCTTGTACCGCCCTCATTCAATTAGCGAAATTCTTTGTTGGCCCAGGCAGGCGCGCCTCGCACGGAAGGCTGGAGCAGCGTGGCCGGACCGAGGCGGGGCGGGGCGGGGTGCGGAGGCGTGGCCAGCGAACGCCTCACGCTTCCACGGAGGGTGAGCTCGAGTAGCAGTCGGGCTTGCGGTAGCGCTACCGGTTACGTTGGGCCTGGTTGGTCGGCCTTATCCCTGCGCCACCCGCCGCGCCCTCTGTCTGTCTGTCTGTCTGTCTGACAGGTGGATGTTCCGTAAATCATGTTCGCGAATTATTGCGACAGGAAACCGGAGCGCTGTGCCGGTGCCGACCCGCGAGGGGAGGGAGAAGGGGAGGGGGCTGATGGCATTTTCATTGGCAGAAGCGGGGATGAAGAAAGTGTGCCGGGTGAGTCACCGCACGAAGTGACGGCCAGGATGGAAGAGAGGGCTTCAGCCAGGTTTGATCCACATTTCTTCACGACACGGGCTCGACGCGCCTCGAACCATTCAACGGACTCGCCGATGCACCATACACGTACTAGTAAAGGCATCCCTGGACACGATGCTCGTGGCGCTACACCCAGAAAAATGATTTCTTGAATCAAGTGAAATATTTTTCTTGATTAAAAATACTTGATTCAAGCTAAACTGAGTGTCAGATCAATACTAATAGGCATTCATTCAACTCTAACTATATCAAGGACATTTCTACTTCACTCAAAGCAGAATTAGGCACATCAATGCAAAAAATTACCTTGCATCAAGTAAATTTTACTTGATTTAAGAAAACATTTTTCTGGGTGGTTTGTGGGTCTATCGTACCGCTGCTGACGATGGCCCGCCTCGCCCCTGTGTTGGTCAGCATGACGCATCACACCGCGAGCGTGACCGCTCTGGTTGCCACACTTCCCCTCTACCCTCCGTGTGCAGTGCAGCATGGTGGTTCGCTCTGTCTCTCTCGCACTCCAGGGGCGGGCCGAAGGGGTGCGAGAGAGACAGCGACGAGACGCCAGGCTGCCCTCGACGCGCGCCAGGAAGGGCGGCGTCTTGAACTCGTTTTGAACCCCGCGTGGCTGCCGTGCCGCCGCGTGGAGCAACACCGCAGGACGTTCACTTTGTACACGCGCTGACTGATAACATCGGCGTCCAATTTCGCATCGTGTTGTGCTCATCATAGATGTGTGTTGTACCGCCAGCACTGCAAAAATTTTTTTCCCGTCTGTCTCCCTGCTCTTAATGACCTGAGCATCTCCTCTTAGCACATGATACCTTTTTAATCAACACACACACAAAACAGAACAAGACACAAGAAGGTGTCAGCTAGCTTTTACTCCAGTCATGAATTTTGAAGAAATTTGACAAAAATCCAAGATTGTCCATAACTTTTGGCGTACAAATTTTTCTGGAGTTGTTTCCCCTTGCGGCGGCTCACGAGACGCGTCGGGAGTCACTGAGTCGCCCCGCAGAATGTACTTGTGGGTTAGGTTAGGTTGTGGGTTTGTTTCTTCACGTCCTATGGTACATAGAGGGCGAGGGATTGTTTGAGTGGGCAGGTTGAATGAACTTAAACAAAAGGAGTCGCAAAGGCCAAAAATAAATAAAAATAACAAATTTATTACAGCCGCCTTACAATACTAAGACGTCGCGTCGCCACATACTATGTACAAAAAAACGATTACAAACTGTCATGATGGGGTGGGTCGGGGTGTGTCGTGCCTCACACCTGCGAGAGAGCAACACATTCAGAGGCTGCCTGCGGCAGACTGAGCTGTTCCTCCGTCGCTCTGCCTCTGTCGCTCAACGGGGCGAGAGGGACAGAGAGACGAAGCACTCTTGAGCCTGCTGATCGGGGCCGCCCGGGCGGCACGCTGCCGCGGCGGTGGTGGACCTGGGGTCTTTCTTACAAAAGACACCTAAAAGGATGGACCTAAGGCCCCAGTGACGAGGGCCTAGTCGCTGTCGTGGTCTCTGCTCTGCCGCCGCGCCGCGGACCACGCGTCCTTGGCCTCCCACAGCGGGCTGAGCTTGCCCAGCAGGCGGACGTTGTCGTCTGCGGGCAGAGAGGAAGCCGTGCTGAGAGTCGGCCAATCACAGACGAGGACGCTCGCCGCACAGAGGATCGGCGCATGCGGCCAAAACCCCGGACGGGTTTTGAGCTCCAGAGTCGCTAAATGGGACTCGAACCGAACGTGACCCCACCAATGGTTTGCTCTCCGAACGGGGAATCCATTGTTGGGCCACACGTTCGGTTGAGTCCTTTTGAGCGACTCTGGAGCTCGAAACGAGTCTAAAATTTTGTCCGCCTGCGCTGGCCCACAGTGCGCCGTGCAGGAGTGCCTGACCGTGGTGCTGCTGCAGGCTGCCGGCCGTGCCGCCCAGCTCGGTGGGGAGGTACTCGGCGGGGAACTGCTCGCGGAACGACTCCATGGCGCCAGAGTGGCACTGGATCTGCACATAAGTGTTCATATTGTAGAGAAAAGCAAGTGGATTTTCCGAATTCAGCCTAAAGTTGATTACAACACACTAAATCCTTATGTACTTTTTTTGTACATAGTTCTGCATGATTTTGCGCATACGTTGTTTTATTTCTTCATAACTATGTATAAATTATACGTTGTTATGCACGACATTGTGCAGAAGCTTACGCATGTGCAAAATCGTTCATAACTATGTACAAAAAAGTGCTTAAGGATTTAGTGTGAACAAAGTCTGTTTTTCTTTCCATTTTTCGTGCACGTGCGCGTTTTGGTCGACCGACCGACCGACCGACCGAAACCTTACCAGGTCAGCGAGCTCCTTCTTCATGAAGGGCTTGAGGAAGGACATGAGCGTGGGCAGGAAGTAGCTGCAGTTGACGATGTGGATCTCCTTGAGGCGCACCGGCATGCCCTCCTGCACCATGCCGATGAAGCGGCGCACCAGCGGCAGGGGGAAGCGCCACAGGTGGCTGAAGCACATGTTGGTCATGTCCATGATGACGCACAGGCCCTCCTGCGGCCCCCGCGACAGGAACTGCGCCTCCGTCTGCAAGAAACACTGGTGAAGCGTAGCACAGTGGGCCGGGCGGAGGCGGTCAAAATCCCGTGTGGGTTTTGAGATCCTGAGTCGCTAAATAGGACTCGAACCGACCGCGTGAGCCCACCAAACGGATTGCTCTCCGAACGAGGAATACGTTGGAAAATAACACGCGCGGTTCGAGTCCTGAGACTTGAGCCGCGCGGGGCGGCAGGCGGCCGGGCGCCGGCGTACGTTGGGCTGCCTGCCGGCCAGGCGCCGCTCTCAGCCGCGGTTTGCTGCGAGTCGTTTCCGTCGCGCCGTCTCTCTCGCAGCTATAGGGGGCGCTATGGGCGCGAGAGAGTCAGAGCGGCGAATGATTCTGCAGCAGCAGCTCGGCCCCCTGCCCCACCTCCTGCACCGCGAGCGCGGCCGCTAGCCGCCCGACGTGCGCGTCGACGTGTCGGCGGCAAGGTGACGGAGTGACCGTGAATTCCAGCAGAGGATCGCGGCTGGGAGCGAATTCCACGTCGACTCCCAGCACTAGCGGCGCCTATGCCGATTCGAAGCACGCGCGCGCCGCCTCGCACAAGGCCCCCGGCCACACGACGCACAGTGGGCCAGAGGCCAGAGGACCGACGGGGGCGGTCAAAATCCCGGACGGATTTTAACCAGAGTCCCATTTAGCGACTCTGGAGCCCAAAACGCGCGTCTGTTGTTCTGGACGGCCGCACCCGCGGCTGCACCTCGTCCGCATGGTTCGCGGAGGCGTAGCAGCTTGCGTGCCAATTCCAAAGGGCCGTGCGTTTTGGGGGCGTTGCGGTCGGACCGGGCTTCCGCGTGTAGTGTTATGTTGCTTCCTGATGCCCTGCCGGAGATAGAGGTGGGCTAGCGGGTGGCCTGCGCGTGTTCCCAAATCTTCCTACAGCCATTCTTCCCCGCGGGCCTCGGCCGGGCCGGGCCGGGGCGGGTGCAGCACGTCAGCAATGCACGAGTCGTGCGGGCCGCTCCGAAAGGCATGAGCCCGTTCGGCAACTAGCTGCTCGATAAACCGGCACGGCGTTTTAATTTCTCTCTTCCATGCCTCCGCACGGTGGGGGTCGGCTCTAACGGGTACGGCGGGGTCATCCGGAGAGCCGAAAAAAAAACAAAAAAAAAAAACAAAAAAAAAAACGTGCAAGCAACAAAAAGGTGGCGGCTCCGACTCACCGTCATCATGAAGATGCGCGACCCGTCAGAGAAGACGTATTTAGAGGCGTCGGTGTGCCGGAACCGGCAGACCATCATCAGGTGCTTCTTCGGCGATAACCTTGGCAATGGCGAGTAGCATCTGAAACGCGCCAGGCAGGTCGTGCAAACAATAAAGCTTGAATCAAAGTGGCCGTTTACTCGTGAAGCGCCGCGCCTGGCGCCGGCCGCCCGGCTCACTCACACTGTGTCCAGGCCCTGCTTGATCTGGTCCCGGGTCACGTCCCAGTTGTCGAAGAACTGCGGCACCTCCAGGATGCAGTTGAAGTACATGGTCATGCACTCCTTGGTAGCCTCCGTGTCGCCGTAGCAGGACTGCAGGAACAGCAGCAGCTGCATGTCTGCGGCAGAGAGGGCCCAGAGTCTAGCAGCATCGCCCTCGGTGGCGCGTCGCTTGCGCCGTTTTCGGGGTTTGCCGGCGGGCCATGGTTGCCATGGCGTGCCGTGGCGTCACCAAGCGTTAGGCGTTGACACTTTCTCCCTCACAGCGGAGCCGGGGGGTTCGCGTCCGCGCGCGTCCTGCCGGCTGGCTGCCGGCTCGGCTCGGCACCGTGTCATCAGCAGACACAACAAGCAGGCGCTGCTGCTGCTGACTGATTCCGAGAGTCGTTTTGGTCGCTCTGTCTCTCTCGCACCCACACGGGACGCTCCACGGGTGCGAGAGAGACAGGGCGCGGCCCCGGGACGCGCTGACATGACGCAAGCGCAACGAGCAGCGCCGCCCAAAGGAGCCGTTTTCGCAATGACGGCTCGGCTCGCGCGAGAAAGGTCCATGGGAAGTGAGAAGAAATGCCATGATTGTCGTCGCGTTGTCGCGACGCGACATTGAGACTGGAGACACGCGCAATGCCTGGCTTTTGGCATTGGCATGGCCCAGATCTGCACCTTGCGTTTTTAAACAGAGGGGGGGGGGAAAGAAATGGGAACGAGTGTCGCAACTTTCCTTTCCCTTTTCGGGGCGTAAAGCGTTTTAATGTCATTATACAAAATTAAAGCCCTTCCTCACTGTTATTCAACGAATGTGACGTCATGTTCGTTAGAATGTGAATTTTGTCACGTCCGTTTGGATACGATGTCACATTCGTTAGAACGTGACACGGCCGTTAAATTAGGGTGTCACATTCGAACGAATATGACGTCACATATGTGTAATAACAGTGCCTAGAGCGTTAGAGCAACATAGATTTCAGGCATAAAAGAAACGTCTTTCCGAAGGGTGATAAAAATTAAGGCCTATTAAAATGGCCTGAAAGGTTGTATGTCCCAAAGGGCGTAAACTCACCCGTCATGCCGGGGAAGATGTCGTCGCGGGTCTTGGACCAAGAGCGCAGCGCGTCGAGCTTGTCGCGAGAGAGGTCCGGGTCCTTCTCGATGGCCTTCTCCAGGTCGAAGAAGTTGGCCACCACGGCCTTCATCTTGGGGTCCTGCAGGTCCATGTCTGCAACAGAGCGCACGGGGTTGAACGTTCGATTGCGTCTACTTCTGCACCGCGCACAGTGGACCAGGGAGCCGATCAAAATCATCAAAATCCCGGACGGGTTTTGAGCTCCAGAGTCGCTACACGGGACTCGAACCGAACGTGTGACCCCACCGATAGATTGCTCTCCAAAAGGGGAGTCCATTGGTGGGGTCACACGTTCGGTTCGAGTCCCAGTTAGCGGCTTCTAAAGCTCAAAACGCGTCCAGAGTTTTGGCCGCCTGCGCCGGTCTTCGGGCCCACTGAAGGGTTTTGGCGGGAAAGCGCGGGCGGACGCACTCCTGCTGTGGCGGCTGGCAGTGCGGCCAGGGCCGCGGCCGGCGGCCACGCCGATGACGGGCGGGGCCGCGGCGGTGCACAAGAAGTCCATGTCGACGTCGACGCCGTCGTCGTGGCTGCTGGAGGTGTGCTGCAGGCGTGCTGGAGGCTTGGAGAGGCTCGCCACGAATGGCGGCTGGCAACCACTCGTTCAGCAGATGGCACTCGGGGGCTCCAGCAGACGACGACGCGAAGCCGTGCCGCCGCCGGGGGCGCAAATACCGCCGCCCCGCCCCGCCCCGCCCGAGTGTAAACAAAAGAAGGTGGTGGGGTCGGGTCGGGTCGGGTCGCGCGGCCCCACGCGTTTCCCCAGTCACTCCGCCGGCGGCCGGCCCGCCGTGCAGTCCATCTCCGCGGATTCGAATCTGGCGCCCAATCCGCGCGGCGGACCGAGCGTCGTTTTGCCCGCGGCGAAAGCCGCAAGGGGGAGGCACTGTGGGTCAGAAGACCGTTGAGGTGGCCAAAACTCTAGACGCGTTTTGAGCTCCAGGGTCGCTAAATGGAACTCGAATCGGACGTGTGACCCCACCAATGGATTGCTCTCCAAACGAGGAATCCATTGATAGGGTCACACGTTCGATGCGAGTCTCATTTAGCGACTTTGGAGCTCACAACGCGTCTAGAATTTTGGCCGCCTCAACGGTCTTCTAACCCACTGTGGGAGGGGGGAGAAGGGTGGGGGGACGGGGACGCTAGTCATTCCGCCGGGATGGCACGCCGGCGCCGGCAGCGCCGCGCTTTCTCGTGCATCAGCTGATTGCACATGCACGGCGGTGCGTTTGAGAGATTCTCGCGCTGCTCGGCGGGGCGGAAGGAAACAAAAACACACACATGAAGAGCCGCGCGCGCGCGTTATCAAGCCCCACAGTGCCAAGTCCACTGTGACCCTGGTGGTGGGGCATGTGCGGTGCGGTCAAGTGAGCGCGCTTGCGGACAAACACCACGGCGACCGTGACACTGGCGGCAGCGCCCCGCCGCGCCCCGCAGCGCCCACCCGCTGCCGCCGCATGCAAATGCATAACAGCACATATTAAGTACCACGATCGCCGATTTTGATGATCTTGTTTCACTGAGGCTGGGAGTCTTTCCTCGTCTGCCGCACACAAACAAGCAAGCGCCTTTTCTTCAGTGGTCCGAGATGTGACATCGTATTCAAACGAACGTGACCAAATCCATATTCGAACGAATATGACGTCACATTCGTCGAATAACAGTGTATGCTTTGTGTACCTGGGCCGGTGCGTAGTGCGGCTCCCTTCAGGTGGTTCCTCGCGTCCTGGCCGCCACCGGCGCGTGGTTCCTCAGGTGGTTCCTCGCGTCCTGGCCGCCTCGCGCGGTGGTTCCCGCGCCACTCCACTCGGTCGGCTTCTTCCTCTCGGCCCGAAGCGAACCGCGCGGAAGGAGTCGGCGCGAGGCACTGGCGGTGCGGCACTGGCGGGACGGACGGCCCAAGGTTAGATCCCTGGCCGCGGAGTGCCGGCTCCGCTGCCCCGCGGCCCCGCGGCCCCGCGGCTCTGCGGCCCCGCGCCCCACGCCCCCCGTCGCGGCGCCGCTTTCTTTCCCCGCCGTCCTCGCGCCTTTCTTCGCCCTCCTCCGGAACTAGCGGTGGGGGCGGCAGGCTTCCGGGTGCGCGCGTCACTCGGCGGCGGCCCGCGGCCCGCGCCGGGACGGCATGCTGACGGCACGCTGACGGGTGGCGCCAGGAGATCGGCGCAGGCGGCCAAAAACGCTACACGTGTTTTGAGCTCCAGATTCGCTAAGCAGGACTCGAACCAAACGTACGACCCTACCAATGGATTCCTCGTTCGGAGGTCTTCTGGCCCACTGTGCGACCCCTCGGCATGAGGGCGCTGGAGCTGGAGCTGGAGCTGGAGCTGGAGCTGGAGCTGGAGCTGGAGCGCCCGCGGAACCCGGGGTAGGCCACCCGGGCGCCCTGGTGCTCGGCGGGGCGGCCTACCCCCGAGTCCGCGGGCGCTCCCGCTCGCGGCTCTCGGCTCTCGGCTCGTCCTCTCGGGAAGACCGAAAGCTTGAAGCTGTTTGCAGCCCTCCGCCGAGCCGAGGTGAAAGTTGTTAAGAAGACTTGGATGCGCTGAGTCACTCCCCGAAGAGTGGGTGCATGGGCCACTCGTTGCCACCATCACTCGTTGCTCCGTTTTTGCGTATATCGGTGCCCACTTGGGTCTCCGCTTAGACGGACGCAGTGCTCCTAGCCACAACTACATGCAGGTAGCCGATTGAATCCTCGCTGGTGGAGCTACTCCGCGTCAGTGCAGTCGCTTCCCAGCGGGGGGTATCGTCACTGCGTTTGTTTCAACGCGTCGTTGGCTCGAACGGCTGCTTCCGGGCCGCGAGAGTTCGTCGACCTCCCACGCACCAAGGCGATACGGTGGCCATTTGAAAGTGAGCTCGGGCCGCCGCGGGTCAGCGCGCCGGGCAGCGGCGATATCACGGTCCCCTCGAGACTGCCGCCACACAGTGAGCCAGAAGACCAACGCAGCCGGCCAAAACTCTAGACGCGTTATAGCTCCTGATTCCGCTAAATGGGACTCGAATCGAACGTGTGACCCCACCAATGGCTTCCTCGTTCGGTGAGCAATCCATAGGTGGCAGTGACACGTTCGGTTCGAGTCCCATTTAGCGACTCTGGAGCTCCAAACGTGTCGCGCCAGCGGGTGCCAGCGTCAGGTCGGGCGAAGATCCAGTCAAGGAAGACTGGCGGGGATAGACACCTGCCTGGCGGGCCTGGCCATACCCCACGCTGGGCGACGTAACGCGGAGTATCGGCGTGTGCCCCGCCCGTCGTGGCCGGCCGGGGTGCGGCGTGCCGCTGGCTCCGTGTGCCACTGGCATAGTACCCTTTGGCGGCTGGGCCGCGGCTGGGTGCCGGCGGCGGGGCGGGGCGAGCCAATGCCACCACGCCGAGTGGGCGCGGCGGGCCGCGTAATCGATAGCCAAATTATCCACTTGTTGTGACGAGGCGGGAAAACGACGGCGCCGTTCTCCAGTTTGTTCCTGTTGCAGCTAGACAAAGGCCTGGACCGTCCTTCCGCGCTGGTGCCGCTCCGAGGGCGTGTCGTTGACACGCCGCGTCCATCGGCAGGTCATCACACACGCTCCCTCCCTCTCTTCCTCACACACACACACGCGCACGCGTGAGCGCACGCACGCACACGCGGCGCTCCGAATGGGCTGCCAAGTTTCTAGGCACGCCGGCCGCACGGTCCATTGAACACTAGGACGGGAACGATGGGCGTTGATTATGACACAGCAGACTCATTCCGAGAGCCGCTGTCTCTCTCGCACCCGTACGCAACGTCCCGCGAGTGCGAGAGAGACAGAGCGACGAAATCGACTCTCGGAACCAGTCTGCGGGACGGGACTCGCTGAATGTAAACAGAGGTCCCGGACGGGGATGGCGGCAGCGCTGGCGGCGGCACCATTCCAATGCGGCCGCGTGCATTGTACCCTCGGGGGGGGAAAATGAGAAGATGACGGCGCTGCGATATTCCCTTGATTTTCTTGCGTTCCCCTCGGAGATACTCATCGGGCAAGACGAAGACCGCGGTGGACCTTTCGCAGAGATAAATGGTCGGCAGGTCGGCAGTCGGCATGGAGGCCTTTGGCGGCCTTCTGGCCCGGGACGGCTGCAGAATGCAGAGGCACTCGCTGGCGGTCGTCAAGGCGGCCCTCGCCGGCCCTCGCCCTCGCTATACACAGTGGAACAGCCAGAAGACCGGCGCAGGCCAAAATTCAAGACGCGCTTTTAGCTCCAAAGTCGCTAAATAGGACTCGAACCGAACGTGTGGTCCCACCAATGGATTGCACTCCGAACGAGGGATCCATTGATGGGGTCGCACGTTCGGTTCGAGTCCTGTTTAGCGACTCTGGACACGCGTCAAGAGTTCTGGCCGCCTGCGCCCACTGTGCGCCGCGCCATTTTACATCGTTTCCTCATGGTCCTCACCGTTAAACCGTCAGCCTCTTGGAGCCCTGTGTCTTCGGGCAGGTCGGGCCGCCGTCGGGCCGCCGTCGGGCCGCCGGCTCCTTCAGTGGGACACTGGGCCTCCACCATAAAGGTCGCTGCGGGACCGCGGGCGGCAACGCAGATTCATTATTTATACAAACACGAATCCTGACGCCGGCGACCTCCCCGCGCGCCACCACCACCAGCCTTTCGGGTGCGTGTGGATTAGCGCGGGTTCGATTCCAACAGGCGGCAGCGCAGGTTTCTTGCGTCTTTTTGAGTTTGGCGACTTAATGCCGCGGGACGCCCTCGGAGTGATGCACCGTGACTGCACCTGCTCCACCTGAGCTATCCACCGCGTCGACCAACGCGTCGACCACACCGTCGTCGACCTCACCGCGTGTACCAACGCGTCGACCACCGCGGCGTCCTTCGTCACCGGCAGGAGGCGCGGGCTGATTGGCTGCGTAATAACTCTGCCATTGAGTCAAGTCCAGCGAGTTCGACTGGCGCGTCGATGGGTCCCCGCGGTCGTGAACCCGCGAAGCCCGCCTCACCTGCAGGCGCCTCGACGCCCCACAGTGGGCCAGAAGACCGGCGCAGGCGGCCAGAATCTCTAGACGCGCTTCGGGCTCCAGAGTCACCAAGCAGGACTCGAACCGAAAGTGTGACCCCCACCTCGTTCGGAAAGCAAATCCTTGGTGGGGTCACACGTTCGGTTCGAGTCCCATCCAGCGACTCTGGAGCTCAAAACGCGCCGCCGGGATTTTGACCGCCTCCACCGGTCCTCTGGCCCTCCCTCTGGCCCACTGTGCCGCAGACGCCTCGGCGCCCCGCCCGGCGCCCCGCCCGGCGCTCGGCCCGAGGTCCCCGCCGGACCTTGCCGCAAGTGCCAAGGCCGTGTCGCCGTGGCCCATGCCGGCCTGCGCCGGAGCAGGCAGGAAACAGCGATAAATATCGGCTCTATATGCCCGCCAGGGAGGGGGCTGACGTCCGAATGCCGGAGTCACAAAAGTGGCTCGACAAAAAGCTGGAGTGCCGCCTCTGGAGTGCCGGAGCCAGTCCGGGACTGTTCACGGTCTTCCAGTCGCTGTCGTCTCCTCCAGTGGACCGCACTCCAGTGACTCGCGAGCAGCTCCGCGGCGGCGTCTCACACCAGTCTCCCGGGAACAACCATGATTGTCAAAGTGCGTGCGTGTAGGACGGATGCGTGAAAAGGATGTGATAGTTCAATCAGTTCGGGGCATTAAGCCGCCAGAGAGTCTCCAGCTGGCTTTGCCGCTGGCGACTTGCAGTGCCAAGTGTCGCCGACCAGCTGCCTCCCCGGAGGCTGGCATGGCAGGCTTCAGTCGTTGTGTGGGTGGGTGGGAGCTGCTGTCACTCAAGAAGCTGCCTCGCTATGAGAAATTGGTCGTTGTCGTGCGGCGCCGCTGCAGCCTGTTGCTTCACACGCGTGGCCCGCGCCTAGTGGACCGCCTTGCGCCCGGCACCGCCAGCGGATAACACCTAATGCGTTGTACGCGGTTGTGCGGCGCCGAGACGTCGCAAAGGTCAGAAGGTCGGCCAGGCGTCGCTCTAAGTCTCAGGATTGAGGCGCCTCCCGCGCGCAAGCCGCCGCGACTCTATATGCACAGAGCGCGAGGAGAGCCTTTTGATGTCTTGATGGCCCCGCTCAAGGGGTGTCTCATTTATTTCATTCGCATGGAGTTGTTGCAGTGGCGTGCGCCGGCTGTTTCAACCGCATTATCTGTTTCTCGGCAAGGTGGCGGTGGTCTTGGTGCTGGCGGCGGCGCTGGAGGCCCTGCCGGCGCGCCCTGCGGCCGGCGGCCGAGCCGTCGGCGCCACCAAGTACAGCAACAGGCCCAACAGCGGCGACGGCTCCTACCGCTACGAGTAAGTACCGCGCACATGGACCCACTGCAAATGGCAAGGCCGACAGCGATTAGCCACTACCGTGCCTGCCGCCCCACAGTGGGCCGGAGGACCGGCTCAGGCGGCCGAAACTCTAGACCGCGTTTAAAGCTTCCAGAGTCGCTGTACAGGACTAGGACTCGAACCGAACGTGTGACCCCACCAATGGATTCCTCGTACGGAAAGCAATCCATCGGTGGGTTCACGCGTTTGGTTCGAGTCCCACTTAGCGACTGTGGAGCTCAAAACGCGCCCGCCTCCTCCCGCTGCCGCGGCTGCCGCCAGGTTCGAGCTCCCCGACGGCTCGCTCCGCTACGAGGAGGGCACCCTGCAGAACGCCGGCGTGCGCGGCAGGGAGTTCCTGCGGGTCCGCGGCGTCTTCAGCAGGCCCAGCTTCGACGGCCGGAGCATGGAGCAGGTCATGTACTTGGCGGACGAGGCCGGCTTCCGCATCGAGAGGGCGCCCCCGGCGTTGGGGCAAGCGCCGCCGTCCTCCGCCCTCCTCGCCTCACTCGTGGGCTGAAGCTCAAGCGCCTTCTCAAAACAAAAACAAAAAATGGGTTGCTTCATTTTTCATTTGCCAAAAAATATAATCTTGATCTGAGAAAAAAAATGGGTCAAAATTATTCTTCTTAAAAAAATATGTAGGGGTGATTAAAGATCTTTTTTCATGATCCAAGAAAATTTTTTTTGTGGGTGCAGGCGTGGCGCGCGGATGATTCGTTGCCAAAGCAAACACGTCAGTCACTTCTCACATCATGTACTTTAATTCATTTGTAGTAATCATAATAATAATAATTCTTTTTAAAAAATCAAACTGCCTTGGTTTTGTTTGGTGAATAATCGGTCGATTCACGGTCGACGCACCCCATGTGGCAGGCGTTTCTCCAGGATTGCTCGAATTCGATTCGAATAATTCTATCTAACGATTAATATTCCTTGGGAACATGGTGTTCAAGTCTTCAAATTTCTGCGCATCTTTCGTAGCACTGCGCGGGGATTGAGAAAAGCACATGCCTGCTGCGAAATTGAGGAGAAGAAATTGGGTTGAGAATAATGAAAAGTTTCGCTTGTTGGGGTGGGCATCACGTTTATTGACATATCAGAAAGGTGGTCACTGTACAGTCGCAAAAAGGAATCGGCAATAACCATTCCTCGCTGCTCGCGACTCGATGGAGATCGCGGCTGCTCTTCTGCGCGCCCCGGACTCCCGCACTCAGCGTTCGCCTCAGCCACAGCGCGCAGACTGATTCCGGGAACCAGCTTCGTCGCTCTGTCTCTCTCGCACGCAGACGCAACGCCCCATGAGAGTGAAAGAGACAGCGAGCGACGAAAGCGATTCTTGGACTAGGTCTGCTGGCCTCCGGGTCCGGAGGACGGCGGGCTTTGGCTGCTGAGAGTCCCGGCCGGGAGAAGGAAGAAGGGTCGCCGACGGCGTCCAGGGCTGCCTCAGCCAGCCCTCAGCCAGGCCTCAGCCCACGAGGGACGCGGCGAGGGCGCCGGAGATGCCGCCTCCACCGATGCCGCCGCCGCCCTGGATGCGGACGATGGGATGGTAGCCGGTGTTGTCGGCCGTGTAGTCCACCTGGGTGACCTGGCCGTCGGGGGAAGTCCACCGGAAGGACCCCGTCACCAGCAGGAACTCGTCGGGGGTGCCGGCGCCCTGCAGCACGGCTTGCTCGGAGCGCGCGGAACCGTCGCTCAGCTCGTACCTGCGGCGGAGCACCCACACGTCCTGGGTTCAAATACCGGCAGGTGGGAGCGGCATTCTTCTCGCACGAGGTGGTGTACTTACGAGAAGGAGTACTCCCCGTTGCCCGTGTTCGGCTGGGACTCGTACTTGAGGATGGTCACCGCGGGCTGTTGCTGCTGCGCCCGCACCGCGCACACGGCGAGTACAAGCACCAGGACGAGCTGCACAGAGACACCAGTGAACACGCGCAGGGGCACACATGCACAGTGGGCCAGAAGATCGCCGCAGGTGGCCAAAACTCTCGACGCGCTTTGAGCTCCAGAGTCGCTAAATGGGACTCTGGAGCTTAAAACGCGTCGAGGTATGGCCGCCTGCGCCGGTTTTCTGTCCCACTGTGACATGCAGGGGCGCACACGCGGGGGCACACGCGCTACAGGCAGGAGGATGCCCTGCGTCGGCCACCATAAGCGAGGCTCACCTTCTGCATGGTAGTGAGTGCTTGTATTTTGACAAGTGAAGCGCATCGAGCGGTTTTCTATTTTATACATGGAGCTACGGGTGCCCCCTCCTCCCTTGGCCCCCACCACATGCGTGTGCCCTGGCCGGGCCAGCACGGCGTTCCCTTGCCTGCCTTGCCTAAACGGCAGATGCGCCATCTTCATTGGTTCTATCCCTACTCAGACCGTCCTCGCAACCCCCCTCTCCATCCTCCCCCGTCTCAAAATTTCATTGCCCCAAATCCGTAGAGCCGCCTAACGTGTGTAGGTGTGTGGCAATTTAGATTTGCATGGGGCGCGGTGCGGCTCGTCAGCGTGCGTCCTCCAACATTCCACACAGGTATCGTGTGTTGTACCAGTTTTGTTCTGTTTTCTCATGTCAGAATGCTCTCTAACAATTCTGTGTTCATCTGACATAACAGCGTATGCCATATGGGAAACCCATAGTAGATATGCTGTTATGTCAGATGACTACAGAATTATTTGGCGCCAGAAGCCGGAGGTTGAAGTTCACCGAGGCTTAATGGAACAAAAAAAAAAAAGGCAGCCTTGATTTAGAATTTGTATATTTATCATCACAAACTTATGAATATACACTGCATGATCTATACGGAAGACTTACACTCTCTGATGCATCCTATTCACATTCATTAAAAAGTCTGACAAGAGAGAGAAGGGTTAGACTTGACTCTTGAACACAACCAATTGCAAAAGTATCACTACTTGAATGACACATTCACAACCATGAGTCAAATCACAAGTGCATTAATTGTTGAAAAGTTACAATATTAAACGGTTAATTGTCACTTTCTGAAAAGATAATTCACATCCATATAACTACATATTACAAAATAAAATATAAACAAAAGTCTCTGAACATAAAGGCAGAAAATGTGTTCAGTTTCAAATGGAGAACTACACATGTAGATGAAGTCAGAAGATTTTCTAAAACATTATTTCTAGAGAGTATAGATCAAAAATTGAGTCAATGCTTACAGCTAAGCAACATTTTGATGTGATGTGAAGTGTTAACAAATATAGAACAGTAAACCTCAGCAGCTTAACTGTCATAAATATATTTGGTCTTTATACAAACGAGTAACTCCTGCATTACAACATGATTACAATAAAATTAATTTCAATTCATAGATAGTTCAAACCAGTTTTATAATGGAAAAACAAAAACCAATACAGTTCATAAAATCACTCATGCAAAATAATACGAATAGAAATAAAAACTCAACATACAATAGTTAACCATTGAACAACTGTAGAAAGTTCATGGCTTTACATGTTCTCAAAACACAAAAATAGCAAATTGACATCAACTTGTGCATCACCAGCATTTATCCGCCTGACAAATTCACAACCTATTACCTTAGAGTTTGAATCCTCCGAAACTAAACACAGATACCATATCCAACACAGCCCAAGCTTGTTTGTTACATAAAGAATTTTTTTTAGATAGAGGCATGCAAAATGAACTGCACAGCATTGGATTTTAACAAGACAATAATATCAAGAGTGTTATAATAATCAGAGGGGGGGGGGGGACTTTATTCTAATGTAACTACATTGCACATCATTCGTTTCTCATCAAAATGATGATGAAGTCTTATTGTATGCATGCATAACCCTGAAGGCCAAAGTCCTGGTTTCTAATTAGCTGCCACAGTTACAGCACGTGAAAGGTATCCATATTAAAAATAAAAAATATAAAATAATACAAAAGATATAAAACATCAATTGCAGTATCGGTGCCCACCCACCCCACCCCACCCAATCATTCACAGGGCATGCATACAACAAAAATAAGACTCCCACTAGCCCTCTAACAGGTTGCAGTCTTTGCAACAACATACATGTTCCCTTCCTTTACAGGGTGCAGACTTTCTTTAAATCAAAATTTCTATGTGCGCAGGAGACAAGTGCCTTTATCAACGGAACAGAGTTAGAAATTCTAAACAAAATAGTTCTGGGCAAACAAGATCTAGGAGTCCCTAACAGATACTTTGCTCACACAAAAAGATCAGATAAAATGAAAGTAAACACCCTGTAAAATCACAAATATCATCAGCACTACATAACAAAGTATAAATATAAATATATATATATAAGTGTGCTTCTTTATATATATTTATATTTATGTAAATATATTGAATCACTTGGATGAACAAAAGCTCTTCTGGGAGGTTCCACAATAGCAACTTATTCTACAACCAAATAAATGTAAAACTATACTGTAAGAGGTCAGCAAATGGTTAAATGCAAGAAACTGCAAAATAATATCAACATACAATACACTTATAATTGCCCCAATGCAAAGATTGTTACAGATTTAGGTACCACGTCAATTCACACAAAGAGCCACACTCCCGCTGCATCAAGTCCTATTGCTTTTTTCTAGCAAAGTATGTTTCCTTTAAGAATTTTTTTAAAAATTAAATTAAAAAGCAACACAGTCATTGTCATGAACAAAGGTGAACCCATTAGTTCGATGGAACATTGATCTCTTTTCAGTCATAGTTGCAAAAGCAACTTCCTTAACATAGAAAAAGTTACAAAGACCTCTTGTACTTAACCTTGAACACAACAGATATTTTAGTTTGGATGTAAAAATGTCATTGGAATTAGTAGAAAGAAAATTATGCTGAATAACTACTCAGTGCCATTGCAATGTCATCAATTCAGTTGTACTTCAGTTATCAGTCATTCATTTAGTTGAAATTACAGTCGGAAACTACAGAAACAGACTACCGGTGTAAATAATACCAAATTAATTGAGACATCTAAAAGTGAAGGTACAAGCTGATCAAAGAATGCCTTGATTGCCATGAAGGGTGAAATTTTCACTCTACACTACTACATCAGACCACCAATCCAAATTTCACAAAGACGAATTGCACCCATAAACTTTCTCTGTTCACAAAACAGCAACTGCAAAAATAATTAGCTAAGCCACATTATTGAAAAAAGATTGTGTTTGTGAGTGTATGTGTGTGTAGTACACTACAGTTGTTTGATTAGAAACACCTAAACATTTCAAAAAATGAAAATATGTGGTGTGATTTCCTCCCAGAAAACAGCTGTTAAAACCTAAATAAAAACAGATTTAGAAAAGGGGGGACAAATGTAAAACATACAGAACGCACATTTCAAGTTATGATTAACACTGGAAATTAAAAGCAGCATTTTCACATAAGAAAGCACAATAATAGAAGGCCAGATAGAACATAGAAGTCGATCATAGATGCTGGTAAAACTTTTAAAAAACCCTAATAGTAATGGTAATAAGACTAAAAGACACACACAAACTTCACAAAAACAAAATTTGGGATTACAAGTACCTATGGTTGGACACACAAAAGCCTTCGAAGTATCCTACACTCATCTCAAATACTCATGAAATACATCTAAACAGACATGTAAAGTATCAAAAACTAAATTTGTGACTCAAAGATCCAAGCTGTAACTCGAATGCTGCTAACGTGTTGCTCCAAAATTACAAAATTCTCCTACAGTTACGAACTCCTAAATAAAGATTCAATATCACTCAAATGTCCGACTCAAAAGATAACCAAAAAGGGACAGTTATAAGATTCTGGCAAGAAGTTCATATTAGTTCACAAACTATAAAACATTAAGCAATAAAATGATACAGATTGGCACAAGGTCCAGAAAAAGAGTTTCTCTTGTTCTTCAACCAAAATGTGTAACTGGCAATTATGTTCATAGTCAGTGTCCAGATTTCAATATTGTCTCATTCTAAAACCTTACATGTGAATTGTGGCTGCAGTGTAACGTGCTTCACCTCGTCTCCAGCTCCATGTGCTTGGACGATACTGCAAAGAAACATAAAATGAATATGGATGGGACATCCACAGAGAAGATCAAGTTTAATATGAATGAAGACTTACCCGGATGAGCCACTGTCCTGATGCACTATGAGGATGTCTGTACGCATACAAGACCCACAGGCTTACCGTGCACACAAACACAACCAACAGGAGGATACCAACCACACTTGACATGCTCACTCCAACTTCATCTGAAAGGACAAGATCAACACTTACATGTAGCGGAATGAGTAACAATAAATGGAAGATCAGTTCTACTGACAATCTCGGCTCACCTGCACTTTGATCTTGATGGCTGATAATGAGAGGGGCCTCTTGAGACTGCTTTGCAGCTTTGCTGCGAGGAACAGGTTCCTCAATTTCGTGATGAGTGACGGGTGGTACAACTTCATCTTCTGTACATTGGTCACTCCTCTGCTTAACTTTCCCTACATTTGATTCAGTAGGCTCACAACCCTTCAAAAGCCAGTCTTGACGGTATCTGTCCATTCCGTTGGAACAACGACGAGCACTCGGGCACCAGTTGCACTGAGAATATTACCATAAAATAAGTTAATTTGGTGCATTTAATAGGGAGATGAGCATGGAAAAGTCTCATGTAGTATTACCTCAAAGTTTGTAATCTTGGTAAGACATGAAGTGCAATCTTTCATATCAAGGCATGTTGGCAAAGCTCTCAGATAAATGACTGTGCCATTCTTAATGTTGGTGAAGTTGACTCGGTGGTATTCATAAATGGTTTTTCTTCGAACAACTGCATCAGATATAAATGATGTTACAAACACTAATGAAAAAGAGAATGAGAGAAAGAAAATCCACACAAATGGAAACCTACAGAAAATGGTGCGATCAATGATATAGGCATCAGAGAGACCCACTTTGACAGGATGATTGTCATCCTTTATTTTGTCAATGAGAATAGGCACATTTTTGTACACAAAAACAATGTCTCCACTCTTATGCAGGGTAACTTGAAATGAGAAATCCCCCTCTGTAGGTTTGTCTTGAAGGACCACCTTACACCATTCAACAGTAAATGCAGTACCTGATCCAGAAAAGAAAAAACACATGATCAAAAATAAAATTAACAACTGTCGATGTCAATGTGTGTCCACTACCACTCACCACAATAACCATCCAGTAAAGAAAGCATTATCAGTAAACAGAAAACAACAAAAGTCTTTAAAAATATTTACTATTAAATTGATATTAAATAAAATATTACTCACCATTGTCAAGATATTTAACAAAAGACTCGCTTGAAATGCTGGTGTCAAAGTTGGCCATGAGAGGTGCAATGTACTGTGTGGCTGCAAGCCAACTATGAACATATTCACCAGTGTATAAGAACCCACCAGTTGCAATGGTTACATTTTTCACCAAATGTCCATAGAATGGAAAGTCAAAAGACAATGCAACAGTCTGCAAAAGAGTGAATAAAAAGGAATGTATTGAACTTCTAATGCATTAATTAAATTCACACAAGGGTGTGATAAGTCTTACTGCTGCTCTGCGATGGGCCTGTGACAACATATTATTCACGGTGCCATTTGACTCCATGTCGACCCAAAAAGGCTTCAGGTCAGTGATCTCATAGGTAGAGCTGTTGTAGTATGTGTGATGATCCTATAATAACAAACATTGAACATGAATGTTCGTAACAAAAACCTACTTAAATTCTAAAGCAAGTGCATTTATACTTTTATACATACTTCAGTTCTATTATTAACATGCTCCTTAATGAGGGTAGCATTAGTAATGTCTTCAGGAAATTTATCATCGTCATCATCATCATCACCATGACTCTGGCCATGCTCTGTTGGATCCCACTTTCCTGGGCCAGGGGCATCTTTGTTCGGTAGTGCAGTAGCAGTTTTCAAAGTCGGGGTGGCAACTGGAAAGATGAAAAAGTAGGTATGCAGTAATTCAATCTCCATTTGTGTTGTACCATGAAACATGACAAGAAACTGCGAGTGCGTTCACTACAGTTACCTGTTGCTGAGCTGGTAACAGGAGCTGGACTTGAAGTGGTGTCTTTTGTCTCAATACTAATAGCAGCTACAGCCTTCGGTGAGCTTACAGATTTTTCTGGAACCTTCTTTTCTGGAAACCCTCCTGTAACAAGATATTTTTAGCATAAATAATTTGAAAGTTAAAACTTTCAACTGTATGAGATACTAGGCTTACCACTGCTGGGTCCATCCAGTTTGGATGGTTTCCCACCGGCGGTTGACGTAGCGTTGACTCCACCAGGAAATTTCTTTCGGCTATTCTTAGTTTTATCTTCATCCTCAGGGCTCACATGACTTGGAGGGTTCCCATCAGGTCGTAACTGCCGTTTGAGTCTCACATTGTTCCCTCTATCGATGAAAACCATGTCTGGCAAAAATGTGTCTTCATTTTCTAGTTTTGATTGAGTGTCAACAATTTCATAAGTAACAAAATCATCATCTGAAAGGAAATGAGATATATTGATATTTGAATATTTGGCAGGTTTAACACAAGTGATTTAGTTACAGTTGAATAGTGCAAATTCACATGGAGCAGCGATCAAACGCGATATGAATGTATTGACGATAAAGGCTCAATATCCAAAAATTGAAAATCGCACAGAATTCAGAGTAAATTTCATTACTCGATAGCCCGACACTTTGAGGTTAGCGCAGATAGCTCGGAAATAATTCCTGGACAGCAATGATGAACCAACAACTTCCAAAAACTACATAAAAACAAAAACGATTCAACGAGATTGAAAGTAAAACTAGTAACACAAGCACAAAACCCATGTAAAACAAAATTTTGCACGTTTTAAAAAAAGTCTATACACGTACAGGGGCAGCAATGTCCTTGATAAAGATCTGAGGCTATCTCAGGCAAAGGCACACATCCCTCTTACTAGCGACATAAATAAAGTAAGATACAAGGTTACTCACTCAAGAGTGCTGACCCGTGTGAAGAATACGCAGACATTACCAAAATTAAACACAATGGCAAAGCAATTGCCGAATATGTAAACGCCATTTTCGACCGATATCAAGGAAGTGTACTTGTTGATATCCCCCTCACACAACGAAATAAGAGCTGAGTTTCTTCATGCGAGCATATTCTACATCACTCTGGAAAACATTTTCAATGTATTCGTAAAAAAGATATCAAAATTCGTGGACGTAGGATCTTTGGTTTGGTTAAAAATGATGGTCTACCAGCAGGCACAACACTCAAGATAACACTAGCCTTTGTTACTAAACATGTTGCATGAACGAACCCACGGCCCGTTGGAGTGTCTGTCTTTTTCTTTCCCACCTTCCTAGATTCTCCTTGCGACCTGTTTTTATTTTGTTGTTTTCTGCCTTCAGTTTAAGATGGCGTCTCTTTGTGATTGTGATGTGCCTTATTAATTTGAAATAAGGCCTGAGGAGTTTAAAATGACATTTTGAGAACTCTACTTGCTTTGACATCTTCGAAATGGACGTTGTAAGAGATGGAAGTAGTGACAAAAGAGTAATTTTAAATGAGATATCCAGGTGCCTAAAGACCGTAAGTGTTTTCTTTAACCCAACATTTTGACAGTTCCTCCCACTTTTTCTCCATTTAGTTACTGGGCCTTTTATCATGCCACCTCCATTTGTTTCATGCTTCGTTTTCTTTCTTCCTGACAATACACAGGTTTTCACTGAAGCGTCAAGTTCTGCGCAGAACTCTGTTTACCTTGACCTAAACAGTCCCCTCATTCAGAGTGTGGATCGGTCACTTCAGCATGGACTTGTGAATCTTTCGCATGGTTATTGGCCCCTGGTTCGAACTTTCTGTCACGCTCAGACACTCCGTTCTCTTGACAACTCTGTTGGAGTCCAAGGATCTCATCGTTCCAAAGGTATTGGCTCTTCATCATCTTCTAATTCTCCTCAGTAGGCAGGTTTTAATGTATTTTTCCTGACCACTTTTATTTTTATCACTCTTTAGGTCAGGCATGGTTACTCTTCACTCTAGCTGAAGGTACACTTTTAAGTTATTTGCAATGCATACTGGCAGAACCTCGCACTGTAGACCGTCTGTATGCTCCACATGCAATATTACAGGATCCATTATGTGTAGCTCAGCTTTCTTCATTATTGACTGGGCTAGAAAGCATCAACATTTTAGTTGAGGTGTGTATCAACAATAATTTTAAATATGTATTTATTTCTTGATGTGGTTTTTGTTTATCATATCCTTTTTGATCCTAGAACTCAATCGACTTCAAGCGGGCACCCATCACTTTCTCTGGTGCAGAGGAGAACGTGAAGCCCATTTTGGATTTACCCTTGACTGGTGGTCCTGGTCTCTCAGGAGCCATGACATCATCCATGACTTCTTCTCTGGCTTCCCCTGGTGACTCAGGGTTTACGCAGCTTGACAGTGAGACTGATACAGCTTCATTCAGTGAAATTTTGTTAGATCCTGACTGCACAAGTGTGAAAGAGGTAATAATGAAACAGAAAAATACTTTTGGTGATTTTTTTTCCTGTGTCAATTGCTAACTGTTCTGTGATTACTTTCAGGATATTGCTGTCTTGCCGATTGACCCATGTTCTGAGAAGACTGTTGGAAATTCAAGCATGTCAGAGCCTATGACTGTCAGTGACATTGCAAATGCAAACACTCGCCTGGGCATCTTGAACTCTGATATGTCTGACAGTTGTGTTGACTGGCCTTCAACTGCTGATGTAGTCTATAGGAGACCTAAATCTAAAAAGGGGAAGTCTTCTGATGTTAAACAACAGAAAAGAGTATCGTTTCATGATAGTACTCCTGATTTAGTTCGATCTCATGAGGAAAGTGGAACTACTGAGAAAGACACACTTGTATTGGGCCACTCCATCAGGTCATCAGCTTCTCACTTATCTCGTGCTGTTGTTGATTTATCATCATTTGAGTACGAACAAGAAGGTGTTGAAATAGCCAAAGATTCGTCAGTACTGGGCAATGCTGGCATTGAAGAGCTTTCTCTTGACACACCACAGAGTTCTTCCACTAAACTTGACTTGAAGTGTGTATCACCGCGCCAAACATGCCAATATGGCTCTGAAAAAGCACCAGTGACTGAAAGAGGTACTCCGGAGGGTCAGGAAGATCCTCCCCATCGATGTTCAATATCAACCACAGTTTCTGACCCATCACAAATTATGTCTACTGAAAGATTACGAATGTCAAACTCCTCTCCAGGTATGTATCTTTGAAAATTTTGAGTCAGTTTCGAAAAATAACAGTAGCAGATCGCTCTTTTCAATGCCTTTTTGCATTCTGTTTAGTCCCCAGCTGCTCCAGTTTAAGGCCTCAGGTTAGCTCACCCCAAAGGCAACTAAACAACTACAACACATCATTTTTAGCTTCTTCTACTCCGAGTAGCACCAGTGTGTTAAGCCAGGCTCCTTCAAAAGCTTGCCTTGTAAACCGGTTTCTTCGCTCAATCACTGAGAAAAAGATTTCCAATCGCCGATCTGAAGCGGCTATTGCTGCTTTCAAGAAGAAAACATTGGCCATGAGGTAACTCATTCATTTTGGTCTTTGAATCACTAGTTTCCTAAACTAAGTCTGGAAATATTTTTTATCACCTTTCTCTTGTAGGAAACTGAATTTGTATATTCATGGAGTGAAGCCTGATGATGAGTTATCTCGTGAGCTTGTTCACGAGTTAAAAACAGAAATGAATGATTTTTTTCCTGAGTCATTGGGGAGATTACCCGACAGTGATCCTACTCTGGGTATTGCCTCTTGTAGAAATTTCTTCCACAATCATCTTGGTCTCTCAAGCCAAGAATCAGTCATTAAAGTGAGGAAACTTATATTTTTTACTTTGAAAATGAAGTACAGTAAAAGCTCTCATAGTATCAGTTTGGTTTTTCTTACTTCTTTCTACTACAGGTTCTGAAGATGCGAGACACTTCGGTAAATGCAGATGGATCAAGAGTACCATTAATAGTTGTGCTTACGGATACAGCCCTGTATGTACTAAATCAAAAGTTGATAAAGCATTCTGTCACACTCAACTCAAGTTTCTCATCAATCTTGGTACGTGTATCCTCTATTTTTTAAATCTTGTTGCTGTTGTTTGCATAAATTTTGTTGTAATGATATCAAAACTAATTTGTTACCTTTACAGGTTGGACCAAACTCTCAGTGGATATCACTCATATCTTCAGAGAAATCATCCCAAGTTGATTTATTAGTCAGTGGAAGCCATTGTGTATCAGAGTTCATTATCTCGCTAGAATTGGCCCTGAGAAGAAGACATGGAAGGAATCTAAAATTGCCAGTTGTGATTCACTTATTGTATGAAGAATTCTTTGCAATCCCACAATGGATGTCTGCCTTACAGGTATTTGTTTTTACCTAAGCCAGTTACTGAGCAATGTTTTCAATGGCTCAAATGTTTGATAGGACATTGATGGCAGTCTTCATTGTTATACCCTTCTATTGTTGACTTTCTTGTTTATTTTAGGGGGAGGAAGTGTACCACTACTCTGTGGTGCATGCAATTGAAGAGATGCCGGGTCTGCCATGTTTATACAGTGATCTCGACATGAAGGCATATTTTATGTTCAAGAAATGTGAAAATAATTCTACAACTTCTTGGGAACCGGGTTATTTCGTATTAAAGTAGGTATTTAATTTAATTTCCATGTTCAACATGTTGGAATATTCTGAAAGGAAACCTTTTAACATTTTCTTGTCTTCTCATCAGGAACAATATCTTGTGTGTATCTTCTGATGAAGAAACTACACCTTGGCACACGCTTAATCTTCAAGGCATGGAGTGTCGCATAATTTCACTTGCATCACGACCCCACATCATTGAAGTTGGCTTTTTGCATATAGCGGCGCCAGACAATTTTGTTGCAAAAGATTGGCTTGCAGCATTTCAGAAAGCATCGACTGTATGATTCTCATAAGTTGGATCTGATTTTAGAATCACACCATTATTTGTATATTTATGTCTCACCAACTTTCTCTCTTTGCTTTCAGACGTATGAGCCTGCTGTCTCTAGTTCTAAGCCAAAGTTTCTTAGCGGTTCCTTAGTGTTAACTGAAAGTCGGTTAATGCTGATAAGCACGTTAGGGATACCTAATAATGATTTAAATAAACCAGCCAAGCCGTCTCTAACTGCTTTTGTAACTGATGTTACATCAGTAGAAATTGGTGGGAAAGACTCTTGTTGGTGTGTTTTGGTAAGCTCTGTTATACCTTTCTCATCATACAGAAATATTGTACAAACTGCCAAAAGCCTATGTTGTAATTAATGTTCTATTTTCCTGCTTCTTCTTTAGGAGTTTTCGTGCCGCGAAGTTCATGAATCTGGAGGCGATTATATTATTTTCTTTAGCACATTCCGTGAAATGTTATCTTTTAGGGAAAATCTAAGGAAATTGAGTCCTGTATTAGACCAGGTAAGGTTTTGTACCTTATTCTGCTTTGGAACAATGCAAAATTATGTGTTCTTATTGAGTCTCTTCTCTTTCAGGGAAATAGTTTGGTGCTACAAAAAGAAAGTCTTCGATTTCGATGTAATGAGATATCAGCTGCTCTTTCCAATGGATGGTCTATAGAAGAACACATTAGTAGTTTAAAATGATGAAGATGCACAACAGTGCCATCCGACAAAGATTATTTGTTTTCCTATGAACAGATTTCTCCTACCAGTGATTAATGTAACAGCTTCAAATGTGTACTTTGTCCAAGCACATTGACAGTGATTAACATTGGGTCAAACTACGTAAGTTTTATTTGGAATGGTTTGATACTAGATTTTGACTGCTGCTGGCAGCACCAGAAAACTGATACATCCCCTTGGCCTGTGAATGAGGTAGACTCATTTCTGGCTATTTGCTTTCTCTGACTTTATTTTTCTCAGATTTTATTTTTGGGCCCTTTTTTCAACCAGGTTTATGTTAAGCACCTATCAATTACTGTTTAGCTCTAGAAGTAATTCATGTCTCATGAGTAATTGCATTGTGGAGGTCCCCAGTTTAGTGTTGGCCTCTTCTTTTTTTTTTTTTAGTGTAATTTTAGTCTTTTCATGTCTTTTGGTGTTATTTGAAATGGTTGCAGCACTCTACATAAATATTGTGATATTGAATAATCCTTTAAGAACATAAATGTACTGGCTTGTTAAATAGCATAAATCACAACTCTCTTACTGTACTCCCTATGCCTTGAAATTGATGGTTGCGGTTGTGATTGTAATGGATTTGAGACAATGGGGGCTGGCCTTGCCGTTGTATGGCATATTTTTACACCTCTCTGTTAGATAATTTTGTGGGCTTAGTTAGCCCTGCATTGTTACTGTGCTTTATTTCAAAGCTTTTATTGTTGCTAAGCTATATTTCCTTATTTACTTCCTTTCTTACATGTTTCTTTTCATATGCTTGCATTGTGCTAATCTTATTCTAGTCATTTTATTTTTTATTTCAACAATGGTACAGCAAAATTTGTGTTACCTTTGATGTGATAGTAATGCATAAATTGATGTGAAAGTCATGTTGTTCTGGCTGTTGTGACTGATGGGAGGACTTTAGGTATTTCATTTTTCTGTGGTGATTTGCTTGAATGCCTATGTAACTGCTGTTGTGCAGAAAGGCTTTTAATGTGGTAGGAAAGATGAATTTGGACTTGAATATTGTATCTTATTTTGTGTTCTTGTGAAGAAGACTGGAATGAAGACTGAGTGTGTTCACGGCTGGATTTGCTAAAACAGGGAATGGTTTGGACATGCAATCACACACCTTAACTGTAAATAATACTCTTTAGAGCTTGTCTAGATCACTCTTCTCATGCAAACAAAATTGTCATGCATGGATATTTTGTGTATCTGGATGTTTTACTAGACCATTTTAGGCGTCTTAAAAATTCGAGATGTTTTGTTAAGTTGTAGAAGTTCATATTGTGGTTATAGAATTAAAAAGTTAAAAGGATAATTTTCTTTTACTTAACAGGAAACATTAACAAACAGCACATTTAAGATAAATTTTATATTTAAGGGATAAGGATGACATGTGAGGGAACTCTCATACAAAACATTACACAAGTGACAAATTGTCTGCAAAAGTATCACTTGTATTGCACGCGACACAAATATACCTAAGGGTTAATATCCTGAACTTTGTACACACATTTTAGATGGGCTTGTAATCAAGTTTGGATTCCAGCTTCTTATTGTCGGCAACTTTCCTTACAGCTTTCATGAAATCTTCCTGAATAACCCATTCACGCTCAGCACGAATGGCAAATACACCAGCTTCTGTGCACACGTTGCGAAGATCAGCACCATTAAATGTGTCTGACAGTTTCACAACAGCTTCATAATCTAGAGGAGAGAAGTTTAAAAAAAAGTTAAAAATGTTGTGTGCTGTTTATCCTAGAATCACACCAGCTAACTATCCAGACCATACCTATGTCACCATGTTTGGAGATTGGAGTTGCATGAATCTTGAGAATTTCAAGACGGGCCTGCTCATTAGGTAAAGGAATTTCAATTTTTCGATCCAAACGTCCAGGTCGAAGCAAAGCAGGATCAAGTGTATCCGGACGATTCGTAGCCATAATCATTTTAACCTAAGGAGCAAAGAAAAACACATGATGATTGATGATTTAAGGAATTAATTCATGAATTGTCTACTTGGGAATGGGTGTGGTACCTGTCCTAAGGAATCGAAACCGTCCATCTGGTTGAGAAGCTCCATTAAAGTTCTCTGTATTTCTCGATCAGCTGATGTTCCCTCAGAAAACCGACGGCCACCTGCCCATATTGTGAAGGTATTTAAAACAGAAGAGGACAGTTACGCTACAAGTCAACAAAATACAATATTTACCAATGGCATCAATTTCATCCATGAAAATAATACAGGGTTGATGGTCCCGAGCATAATTGAACATTTCTCTGATGAGGCGAGCACTTTCACCAATATATTTATCTACAATTGCACTGGAAACCACCTAGGGGAGAGAAACCAGTAAACAATTGAACTGAATGTAGGGTAGAAGAGCTAACATAATGCATTTGCCAGAATACTTACTTTGAGGAAGTTTGCATCCAACTGACTTGCAACAGCTCGTGCCAGGAGTGTTTTCCCTGTGCCAGGAGGACCATACAGCAAGCAACCTTTGGGTGGAGTGATTCCAACTCTTTGGAAGAGCTCAGGATTTAGAAGGGGAAGCTCTATCACCTAGACAAAAACAACATTACAATCTGTGCTAAACATGTGCATTCCTAATAAAAGCAACACCTTACCTCACGTAGTTCACGAATCTGTTCACTGAGACCACCAATGACTGAATAGGTGACATCCCCTGGGTCTTCATGTGACATGTTGTATACCAAGGGATCAACCTCACGGGGTAGGTATCGCATTATGGTGAGAGTTGTCATATCTAAGGCAACACGAGTGCCTGACTTGAGTTTTTCTTTATCCAGCTGTCGGCGGCAGCCAACAACATATCTTGGGCCATTTGTTGCTTTTACAATAACTGGGGTAAAAAATTAAATTAAGTTTTGGCACAAAGTGAGGTAAGAATTGATTCAAGATATTTCCTATGTAAGTACTGTCACCATGACTTACATTTGTCTTCAGTGAGTTGCTTCAAGACTTCTCCGACAATCTACAAGACATGATAAATTTTTTTTACATAAACAGAGGGGTGAGTTTTTATTGTCTAAGAACATGCATCCTTACCTGTCCAACACTCTGAAGAGCTTTCAAATCATTTTCTGACTTGTCATACTGCTTTGTTAGTTCCTTCAGCTGCTCTCTCACTGAAATGGACTTTGTATTAGCATAAGGAATAATATAATGTGCACCCATACAACAACAACAAAAACATTTTAAACCTAGAGAAACAGAGGCAAAAGCATGGGCCTCAAAGGTATTGCTCCCGCCCTGAACAAAGTAAAAATAATGAAATCTGAAGAATGAAGGAATTTCTCTATCTCATTTACAGACAACCATAGAACTCCACATGAGGAAATGGCAAATTATTTAGGAGATAATGATAAAAACTGCAGACAACCTCTTGTAAAGAAGTTGCGAAGAGAATATTTCAATTAATTTAAATGAATGAAGAGAATGTCACAATGACTTAACCTAGCTTTACTAAGTTGCTGCTTCAAGTGAAAGCACCATTAAAGTGGAACAAGTTCTGATGCAAATGATGGAATAATTATTGAACAGGAGTTCTTTTAATGAATGGAACGTAAAATACTTGAAAAAGGGCGATGTATGGACCATTTCAAAGATGAATCAGCACAACTAAGGGGACGAGCGGTTGTAAACATGGAACTTCCAATGGAATTACTTACTTTCTTTCAAACGACTTTCAATTTCTTTGTGTTCCAGGAGCTTCTTCCGATAGTCCTGAAGCGCCTTCTCCCTCACCGCGTCCGTAGTCATTTTCAAAACAGTTAGTAGGACAAATAAATGAAATCACAAAGGACGAGACACCGCAACTGCTAGCAGCACACAAGTGTCATGTCAGTCGGTCTGCTTTCGAGACAATCGTTCGTGCTTCGATTTTTTTTGACACCTCGTTCTCGCTCTTTTTGCGTTTATATATCTTGAGTCGCTTCTAAAAAATGCCGCAGCATTTTGTCGTCCTCGCCACCACTGTAAAAAGTGTTGCTACAAATGGCATGTGAGTGTGAGTTATTCAACGCTTCATCAAATCGCCATGCGTTGCCAGTCAACTTCGAGAAAATAAACACTATGGAGATGTTTTCGGTACGTAGCAGGCTCCGTACCGTGCAATATTTTTTGTAACGATTTCTATGGCTTGTCGCTCTCTAAACTATACCACTTATGCAGTGTTAGTGTTCTTCAAGCTCGAGGGCTAGCCATTGAAGCGGAGGCTATGTTGCCCCATTTTTCATTCTGATGGATAATGTACGTGTGTTGTAAGATATGTAGTTTGCACTGTCGGTGCCAAGTGTGTGGGCAACGCGAATTTCAAGATGGCCCCATGGCCGGAGCCCGAGACTGAGCCAAAAGCTCCAGACAAGACGGCCTCCACCGCGGTAAAGCCATGCGAAGCATCTGCAGTTGGGATGAAGAGCGAGAAAGATTGTGCCGAAGCCAGCGGGGCTTGCAAGCCTGTAAGTTTTCTCCCCGAGTTACGTCCCCTCGGCCTGCTGTCGTGTGCTGTGTCGCTCTCTAGGCTCGAACCCTTTTCCACCCAGTCCACCCAGTGAGCTGACTTGTTTGGCAAAGTTTTGACTGAAATCGTTTGAAGTAGCTCCTGGCACCTGGAAACATGTTTTCGACGCTCGTCTGCCTCGCGCCTGCTCTGCATGTCGCAGCTTTGTGTCGGGGACGCGTCGTTGACAGAGCATCGATCAACTTCTCTCCTCTTTTTTCGTGTGCCTTTCGCCGCACGTCTGTTCCCTCTCCTCCCTAGACGAAGCCAAGTCACTGGCTGCCGTGATGTTGAATCTCCTAAGTGAAGGGGCTCCCACCGCGTTTTGTCTACTCCGGGAGCCCAGGCAGGGGTGCAGCTCCAAGTCCATGATCAGGTTAGGAGGCTGCTCTGCCCACCTCGGCCATTCAGTACAGATTGAATTAATACACGCGTTGCTGTTCCAATCGGCTTGCATTCATTTTCCACGGGCTGTATTCTTCGTGTTTTTGATTCCGTGCGTCGGCATTATTTTCCTCCTGACTTGTGTCTGCAGTCATTTTCTTGTTTTCTTTGTTGTTGATTTTTTTTGCTTTTGTTTGGATTTATTGTTATTTATCCCTTCTGCTGGTGAAAATAACTGTGAGATGTGAGTTCTGAAAGTAATTCCATTTGGTTTGAGCCTACGTGCATCCGAACTCTTTCACAGTAGTACAGGGCATTTAATGCCAGTGCCCATTGATTGAGACCTTTTTTTTTTTTTCTTTTTGGCCCCTCCAAGTGAATTTGAGGGGTGAACTGTGATTGTATGTACTAAGATATGTGTCAATTCCACTTGTTCCCAATCTGTGCTTTGCTTTCGTTTTTCCTGTCACTTTAACAAAGTCTCTCAGAGATTGCATCAGCCTGGGCCCTAGGCAGGCAACCAGTCCTGCGGGTGCCTCCCCCGGCGTGCGCCAAGCACTCCCCTGCCACCCCCGCCCCCTCCACTCACAGTCCAGCACCAATTTTTCTGCACCTGGCCTGCTGTGCTGACAGGCGCGGCCGGGCCTCAAGCTTTGCTTGCTCTGCTCGGCTCGCGAAACAAAATTCTGCCCTCGCCAGCGTCAGCATTAACGTATGCAGCGCAGCTAGCGCCGGCCATAAAAAAAAAAAAGAAACAAGTCGAGGCCGAAAGTCAGGTTCTGATGAAAACCGCGCCACTTCTCTGCGAATGTTTCTCCTTTCCGACCTGAAGCGCTCTCGGTACTTCCCCCTCCCCTGGGTACCGTTCCGGTTGCCGGATCCCTCTTTGAACCGCGCGCGCGGAAGGCGGATGGTTTGTGGGTCCGGTGAGGATTGCTTGGAGGCCGCCGCCGCCGCCGGTCCGCGGCAGTCCCGCCGAGTTGGAGTTTGCACGGCGAGCACTGCCTCGCCTGCACGTGAGCAAGCCTCGGCATGTCGGTCAGCGACTTCCGGTCGCCGGGTTCGCCCCTGCAAAGCGACGAAATTTAAACGCAGGTGCACAGGTGGCATGGCGGTGCCCGCGGCGGGAAGCTGTCAAGGGGAGGGAGGCGGCCTGTTGGGCTGTCAGCCCTGGTCGGTCAAGTCCCGTACCCTCGTGAGCACGTGCACATGGATGTCCCATGGGCTTTGGTATGGGCTTTGCCATGGCCCCCCCCAGGGGTGTTGCAACGCGCGGGGCCGCATGGCGCCAGGGTTGTTAAAGTTAATTCTTTTCGTTATCAAGTTAGCGATAAGTTAATTTCTGACCCTCGTTATCGTTAACTTGATAACGATAACGGCAGTCAAAGTCTTATCAAGTTAACGATAAGTTTAACTTATCGGATTCGATAAGTTAACGTAGTTGAAAGGATCCATTAAAAAACCGGGGGAAAAATGCCAATTTCGTAATTAACGCTTTATTTCAGGGACTAGGTGTCATAATTGCACTCCTGGACGGGAAAAATCAGTTCATAATTATATTAAATAAATTCAAAAAAATTAACAATAATTAGACGTATTGATGCATGATGAGCGTTTTTATCTACTGTTACTAAAAAAAGTTAACTTATCGATCGATAAGTTAAATTGGGCTGTGTTAACGATAACTTGATGACGATAACGTTTCAGGAAAAGTTATCAAGTTAACGTTAACGATAAAATTAACTTATCGTTATCCGATTATCGCCGAAAATTTCGAAATTAACTTTAACAACCCTGCATGGCGCACACTTGTCTCTGGAGCAGGGAGGCAGCCCTGCCTGGGCCGTGCCCATGGCGGCCCATGGCGGCCCATGGGTCAGTAGGCGTGGGGCGTAGCGGCCAGCCGCACCGGACACACCTGCCTCGGCCGGCGCGCCGCCGCGCCGCCGCGCCCCGCATGGCGCTCAGCGTCCGGAGTGTCCTCTAGCCTCGCTCCCATGGACTTGGCGTGGCGTAGCGCAGCGTGTACTGCTGGGCCGCGCGGTACTCGAACGCGTGACCTCGCCGGCCTCTAGGCCTTGGCGACTCCCCTCGTCGGCTGTTCCACTGCTGTCCCAGTGCTGTCCAGCGACCTAATGAGCGTAATGAGGGCGACTGAGAGGCGCGGCACAGTGGGCTAAACGACCGGCGCAGGCGGCCAAATCTTTAAGACGCGTTTTTAGCTCCAAAGTCGCCAGGACCCGAACCGAAAGTGTGACCCCACCAATTGATTGCTCTCCGAACGAGTAGTCCCTAGATGGGGGTCACATGTTCGGTTCGAGTCCTGTCAAGCGACTGTGGAGCTCAAAACACGTCTAGAGTTTCGGCCGCCGGTCTTCTGGCTCACTGTGCGCGGCCGGCCAGGACGACGGCCATGTGCGCCTTCTCCAGACGGCGTGGCCGACAGTGTCCGACGGGCGCCTCGCCGCGTCGCTCTCATTCGTATGCCATGGGAGACGCGGCCATGCCGGCCATGCCGGCCAGGTGGGGCACAGGCCTCGGCCCAGGCTGCAGCCAGCGGCGCCATGGCGGCCATGGCGGCCATGGCGGCGCGCAGACTGCAAGACTGGCCGAGAAGCAGGTGGCCAGGTGGCTGCAGCAGCGGCATGCTGCGCTACGCGCATCGCGTGCCCGCCCGGGACGCGTCCGGGCCGCCGAGGTGTGTGTCGCTCGGGAGAGGGAGGGAGGGAGAGAGAGGGAGAGAGAGCGACGAAAACGACTCTCGGAATGAGTCGGCTGCGTGGCGCCAGCCGCACCGGCTGCTGTGCGCCGCCATGGCGGGGCGTAGCGGCTGCTCCTTGACCCAGAGTGAGTCGCACGACCGATCGGCAGCTGATGAAGTGCAGCCATGCCGTGCCGGCGGCGGCGGCACGCGTGTGCTCGCGTCGCTCTCTCTCTCTCTCTCTCTCTCTCTCTCTCTCTCTCTCTCTCTCTCTCTCTCTCTCTCTCTCTCTCTCTCTCTCTCTCTCTCTCTCTCTCTCTCTCTCTCTCTCTCTCTCTCTCACACACACACACACACACACACACCCATGCGGAACGCCCCATGAGTGCGACAGAGACAGCGACGAATGCGATGTTCGGACTCGGCTTTGTTTTAGCCTTTCTGTCAGTGAGGCTGTAGCGCCGCGTGGACGCACTAGAAAGAGGTCCCGGGGCAGGGGAAGGTGGCGGGGTGGCGCAAGAGGTGTGGGGGGGGGGCGGAGGGGGGGGTGTCCTGCCCTGTCCGTCCACGACCCCCTCCATCGTCGTTTTCCCTTTCCCGTATGCCCCTTCCCCCCGTAAGTCTGTGGGACCCTGTTTCTTTATGGGCAGGCCAGGCAGGCCCACTTCTCTCTCTGGAGCTCCAACCACATGGATGGGGTGCGGGGAGCGGGACGAGATAACAGGGTGTGACTCACTGGGGCCGCGGATAAGGAGCCTCGCATGACCGTGTCGCCCAGTGGGAGGTGTCTCTCGCACTCATGGGGCGGCGTCAGGGTGGGAAGGAGACGGACCGACAAAAACACTGTTCGGAATCACTGCACCTTGGGGGATCGGCTGCAGCGGCGGCGCGTGGGAGGAAGGGGCGATTTGTGTGGCGCGGCGAGTCGGACTTGTTGCCACCGGTGACTTGTCTGCCGTGCGAGCCGTCTGCGTCCCTGCTCCGTCTCTGTCTCCCTCGCCTCCACAGGGGACGCCCCATGAGGGCGAGAGAGACGGAGCAACGAGAAGGCGGCTCTCGGAATGAGTCTGCAGTGAGTGCGCGGTTGGGGCCCTTGTTGGTGGCGCCGATGTACCCTTGTGGTGCAGTGGGGCGCGCAGCATCCGCTCGCTGGCGGGGTGTGACTCACACGGCCCGAAGGGAAGACCCGAAGGGAAGTCCCACGCCCTTCGGCTCGCCGGCGAGGGCATTGGTCGCGTCCGTCTTCGCTCGTCGCGTGCGCGCGGCGGATTTGTCGCGTGCCCGTGTTTACGTGTTTACATTGGGGTGCACTTGGGGATTCATGACCCGTTTTCTCCCCCTCTCGCCTCCTCGTCCATTTCGGCTGGCGGCTCCTGCACGTACGTGGTGCTGCCCTCTGTCGGGACGTTCACACCGGGACGGAATGCCTGAGTCTGGCTGTTGACGCCCTATGTCCTGTCCAGGAGTGTTGGACCTACGGGCCGCGGTCTGTCTGGCTTTTCCGAGCTCCGCTACCTGTGCCAGGAGCCGTAGGTGCGTGGGCGCGAAGGGCTTCCGAAAGGACCCCATGCCGAAGGATTGTCTCGTCGCTCTGTCTCTCTCGCACTCACGGGGCGTCCCTTAGGAGTGCGAGAGAGAGAGAGAGAGAGCGACGAGACGATCCGCCGGAGTCTGACGACTAAGTACCCCGCGCACTGTGAGTGAGTGAGTGCTTGGCTGGTGCTGGCCCTTCGGCCTGGCCAGCCTGGCCAGCCTGGCCGGCCCACTGCGGCGGATCGGCGCGGTGTCACTCCGTGGTGCGGTGCGAGTCGCGAGGCGAGGCGGGGAGCGGAGGAGCGAGGTCGTCCGTCGTCGCGGTCTCGGCAGTCGACTGTGGCTCCGTGCCGTGCGCTGTGGTGACGCAGTGTTTTCCGACCAGGTCGCTCGGTACGAGCTCAAAGTGAGGCCTTTTGGCTGGCACGGTGTTGCGCCTCGACGCGGATCAGGCCTCGGTTTCCAATCCAGCGCAGAGAGTGTGCGGCGCTGGCCGTGCTGCCCCGTCGCCCCGCAGTGCCTACACTTGCAGGCCCGTGCACCACCCTAACCTTACATAACACGCCAGCATTAAGTGGTGTCGGAGCGCTGGCCGGCTAGCCGCGGCTGTCCCGGAGGCGGGCCCGCTTTGGCAGGATTATCATCAAGGTGCCGTGTCGTTTGTCGTTGCCGTCCGTCCGAGGATTCGACCGGGTGGTGTGCCTGTTGTGCGGTGGAGGGCGCAGCGCGCAGCGCACAGCGAGGGTTTCCTTCGGCCCACTTTGTTTGAATGAATCCTCGCTCACGTCCTCGCTTCTGATCCAATGTTTCAGATTTGAGAAGTGAGATTTGTGCTGGAGGCGATAGGTTGAGGTTGGGTCGGGGCGTAGTTTAACAGGAAGGGAGGTTGTGGCTCCAAGTGGGCCCCTGTTGAGTGTCCTTCTATTGTCTAGCCATTTGTTTTGAGGTTATGGGCAGTGAATTCCATCGTGTTGCACACACTCTTGTGGGACCTCCATCGAGTGTGCTGCATTCATGCGTCCGAGTGGGTGTGAAGATGTTTCTTGATATTGGCGTTTCAGACTTGTTATGAAATCATGTCTCCACTTGACTTCAAGACTGTTTTTAGGCTTACTAGTCTGCCAGACTTGGGTTTATTTAGATTGGCCATGACAAAGCACATTCCCTCCTGCATGTTTGTTCTTTCACTAAATAGATCATTTCGTCTTCTTGAACAATCTTTTTTGGCATTGTAATTTAGACAATTTCTCTGTGTGGTCAATGTTTTCCCGTATGACTGCCAGTATATGTCCTATCAGCTTGAGAGGCTTGTCATCATTTAACTGAACCATCCTCACAAAGGGTTTAGGACACCCATTTGTGGTTGTTTGCATTAGCTCAGCAATGCTTCTGGTTCTATTGCATCTGTATTTATTTTGAAAGATATAAAATGACTCCTCTGTTAATCTTTTTAGAGTTGACCGGTGTTATCATTTGTTACATGTGTTATATTTCTTCATTGGGCAAATGTGTATTTATTTTGTTGTTTTTGTCTTCCAGGACGTCAAAGATGCAGGTGTTGCTGCTCTAGATGACCGAGGTCTTCAGGATCTTCTGAACGAGGCTATTGCTTACAAAAACCCTAAAGATCGTGATAATAAAAGTGACCTCTTCAAGGTGAGTTGTCCTTAATTTAAGTCTATTTGGCAAATAAATTGTATCCCTTTGATATAAATTTTGGTCATTTAATCTGCAGGAGCTCCTGGCTAAAGCTGAAGCTGATGAAAGGGAGCACTCGGGTGGGCAGCGGGGCATAAGCAGTCTTGGAGGAAATAGTGGACGCTATCGTAGAGGTCCTTCTCGGAAAGGCGATGTATCGGAAAGGAATTCCAGAGGAGGATCTTTACAGAATCTGGTCCATGCTTTAAACTCTGATTTGGATATTCATGTTGGTTCCACCAACAGGAAGCGTGGTGGCCGAAGAAATCCTCAAGTGAGTTCATTGGTGTTTGTTGCTTCCCTGCGTGAATTAATCGATGTTGCTCTTGGTTTGTTTCTTGAATTACGTGTTATTGAAATTGTGTTCTTATTGCAGCCACAAGTGAGTGTCAGTGCTCGGCAGAGGGAAGGCGGCTCCCTGCCTTGTAATGTAAATGCTGACTGCTACACTGCAGCTGCCCTCCGAAGTCATGATGATGTTAGTTCAAGTTCCTCACTGAAGAAGCGTGATCATCCTACTCCACCTGATGATATAGTGACAGGGAACAGCTATTCTTACAAGCTTGCAAGTGCTAGCTGTGCTAGGACTGCTGAGGATCTGTCTGGTTACAGACCAAGCCACTTAGGCAAACGAGTCACCGATTCTCAAGACGACATTGAGACGGTAGTATCCCGCGGGTCGGGCAGCAAACGAAGAGAACTAAAGAAATTGGGGCACTCCTCAGATGCTATATTCCCAGAGAGTACCAGTGATGATATCTGTTCAATGGAAGACTTACACAAAGAAGCTGAAATTAGTCGTCTAGCCAATAACAAGATTGAAAATGAAAATTTGATCGATCTCTCAGAATTTGCTTCTTTCCATCTGAGGTCTCAGAACAATGTAGACAGGAGCTCTTCTGATTACTCTGTGGTTGATGACATTCAGTCTCAACTTAATGGAACGTCCATATTGGGAGTCGGCATGAATGGCACTGTCCGGTCTGGACCAGACCGATGGCTGAAATCAGAGCCTCGGAAAGATGAAGACATGGATGGTACAGAGATGACTCCTATAGAAAGGACCTCTGAAATACCAAAGTATCCAACATCAAGACCAAACAGACATGAAGTGGACCAGACAATACAGTTTAAGTCTCTAAGGAGCAATGGAGAACACACTGTGCCACCATTGAAGCTTTTTCCAACTGCAAATTTTGCTGGTAAGGATTGGATCATTCTGATTTTGTATCTTAAACTTTTATGTGCCTTAATTCTTGTGTACTAAGCCATGCTTCTTTTGTCATTACTTAAGACCTTCACTTCTGAAAATTTGCTTACTTTGAAAATAACATTTTCAACTGCAAAATAATTCTGGTTCAAATGGATTAATGTTGTAAATTTTGTGATTTACTAGCAGTTGATCTTGGCATTGAACTAATGGCATTCCCTAGTTATTCAGTGTGTGGCTTAGGACTTCCAATGTTTTTGCTTGTTGAGTGCTGTAACTTCTGCTAACCCAGCTTAAATATTGTTTCTTTCTTTTTAGTCTCTTTGTTTGTCATGTCACTTTGTTTGTCTTTGCGCCTTTTGTTTTGTTTTTCTCTTATTTACTGATGTGTTCTTCCCTCGTCATGCGCCTGGCACATTGCACAGCTGGGGACTCAGTGCGAAGCACTTTGGAAGCTGCTCCAACACGCCCCAGAGCATTAATTCATCAGTACCAAGTTCCCACCTTGGATAAAAATTTGCATGTTTGGGGTGAGTTTCAGTTGTTTTGCTAGAAAAATTGTGGGTCTTACAATGGTGGTTGTTCGATTTACCACAGAGGTTGGAAGTAAATCATACATAATGTGTTATCATTTTATACTCATTAACATGTTTTCCCTTAATTCATCTCATGGCTTGTTTAATTTTTGGCTGTTTGCAACTACTTTCAGTCTCCTTTTTTTTTTCCTTTTAAGTTTAATCTTATTTTGAGTGGCCAGTTTGGCCATATTCTGTCTTTAGTTGAATGTTGTGTGGGATTTTATCCCTGCTTTAGATTATGGCTGCCAAGATAGATGGGTTCTAATTGATCTTCTGTTATCTAGTTTCAGATTCTGCTTTCTTAACTAAGGATACTGAAAAGGTTGGTATAAATGTCACTATTAATGTGCACTTTTCAGTGGCTTATGTCTAAAATTTTCACTTTTTTGTGCATTTGCAGAAGAGTTTTGATGAAAATGGAAATGCATTGCAAGGCACTGGTTCTGAGCGCAAACACAAAGCACGCAAAAACAAGGTAACTTGTCACTTCCACGTATTATGAGTTGTTAAAAAGGGCCTTTGTTTCTTATCTTCTTGTCTTTTTCAGACTGACAATAACAATTATGTGCTTTCCGAAAAGATTCCCGGACACAGAGGTGGTACTCAAGACATTAATGAATTGGTGCTCTTCATTGAGTCTCCATCAAACTGTACTGACAAGTCATCAATTAGTGGAAAGAACTCTCGTAACTCAAATGGACCTGTAAATTTAAAGGATAGGTAAGTGTTTTGTCAAATCTTTTGAGTTTATTTGAAATCATTTTTCTTCTTTACTGAGTGTTGTTGGTCTTTGTTACAGTAAACAACGCAACAGTAGTAGTAATGGCAAGCGTAGTGAGGCTGGTGGTACTAAAGTCAAGCTGGATAAGCGGAAGTCTGGTGATAAACCTAAACTTAAGAAGTCTAACAGCTTAGAGGAGATCTCCTGCACAAAACTCTCGGATCTGACCTCTTCAGATAATTCTTCAGTTAAAGGTAGTTAGAATTTTCTCTAATGAAGGAATAACGCAGTGAATTCTCAAATTCTCTTCAACCTTGATTGTCATTTTGTTTTTTCTAGGAACAGAGAAGCAATTGAAGAAACAATCTACCCTGGATGAAGTTGTTATTACCCGAGAATCACGACAAAAAAGTGTGCGGTCTACTGGATCCAATTGTTCAGGCTCTGATAAGGGCACTGGGAGTTCAAGGTCCAGTAGTAACCGAAAACAAAGAGAATCATTGAGTACCCATAGAGTCACACCTCCCCCATCTAACCCTGTAGATACTGTTGTCAACACATTAGTTCAAGCTGGTGAAATCATTGGTGATCCATCTGAGTTTCACGTTGTTATGAAGAAGCAACGTAAGAAAAAACCCGGGCGCTCTTCTTCAATAGGTAGAAATGAAAGGAGCCATCATAGCACTCAAAGCAATAATTATTATGTATGTACACTTCGCTGATTTGTTACTTTTAATCATTAGTTATTTTGCTTCTATATGACAATAAACCTATTTTTTTTATCTAGAGAGAAGCTCATTCTAGAAGAAGTGCCACCATGGATGATGGTGAAGGGCATCTTCTTTATCAGTACCGCTCTGCACCATATCGATCTGAGTCTCCTGAACATAGTCAACATCAACGCAGAAAATCAACTTCAAGCATGCCACCAAGTGACAAGAGTGCTGATAGCTCTGATTTGGACAGTGTCCATTCTTTGCCAGCTTCAACAACACCACGTCCGGCTCTTGATAAATCTTCGACATCTAGGTTAGTTATTTTTTTTTGCAATGCATTGAAATAATTTAGGTGTTAGAGTGATGCTCAGAGTCTTATGGGTTGTCACATACTGTTTCAGTGGATCTACACCTCAAGCGGGAACATCATATGCAGACATTGCACGGATGGCCTCAGCAATGTCTCCACCCCAGGCTTGTCCGTTTATGCCTGCTGCTGGTTTGCAGACGCCCATCTTAGCAGAAGGTCAAACGCAAGGTGTCACCAACAAGTGGCCTTCAGTGGGTCAAGCAAGACCCCCTGCTACACCACTGTGGACAGCCAATGTTACGCTCCACACTGCCACACCGCTTCCAGCTAGTCATGAAGAGGGAGAGCAGTGCTTTGCTGTGGCTGTTCCCGCTGTGTCTTCCTCCACCGTTAGTAGCTCAACCAAACGGGATGCTATGACAAATACAGTGTCTCAACTGGAGAGTGAACCAACAGACTGTTCTTCTGTAGGAAATTTGTTGTCAGATCTTAGTTATCCACCTTTGTGTGAGAGTGGTAAACCCCCACAGACATTTCCTCCACAATCGGTGACACCATGTGTACAGACTTTCATATCCCAAGCGTCTCGATCATCGCCAGCTATATCACCTGGTGTGACCATGGCCAATTGTGTGGATGTTGAGGACTCTGCTAAGAGAGCAGCATCCCCAGCTGCCTTTGATAGTGTTCGTGATAATGCACGGACTAGTGCACTGGACCGGCCTGCTGTGATCATTCTAGATGAGGCTGAAACGGAAACCCCTGTCAATGGTGACCCTGAACTCACTTTTGGTTTTGAGATCAATGAGATGCTATTATCAGGTTCCTGTGTTTTGAGCTCTGATGATGAAGCTGATATTAGACTTGAATCTACTGCTCCTGTGAATGTGGAACCTCCAATGACTTCTGCAGCCAATATCAATCTGGACAAGATAGTGGCATTTGTTGGAAGAGGTTGGTTGCCATGACAGCTAATGTGCCTTTTGGGTTAAGATCTGTATTTCTTCATTCATCCATTATTTTATAATTCTAATAAATATCTGATTTTTTGTTGCAGCTTGGGAAGATGTGATTAAAGAGCTGCCGCGGGAGGCTGGCGCTAGAGGTAGAGTTCAATTCTACAATGGCCAGTAATGGAAGAGGAGCCCTCTCTGTTAACGTTGAGTTTGTTTTGTTTTAAGTATATTGTGTACAAACATAAATTTTTTTGGACAATTTGAGTGGCTAGAGGAACTCTGCTCTTTGTTTTTGTTGTTCTTTTTTAAATATATATTTTAATGGCTGTGCTGCTGCATAAAAAAGGTTAGCAAGTGGCCTGCCCCAGCCTTGCAAGAGTCCCGAGGCACCTCACCTTGTTAAATTTCGTACCCGGTGTCTCCTGTTGAGGTGTCAAGTGACCTTTGTTGTATGTGCATGCCTTCAATGTACTAACTTTGCCTGCATTGAGCCTAACGTGGCACCTATCACTCTTTCTTTGAACGCGGCTATGTTATTCATCAATTCTTCTATGAATGAATCAAATGTCGGAGGAACATGATGTATAGGTGTGTGCTAATGCTGTTTGCTGTCGAATGCTTTCTTATCATGAATTACTTTTTATGATCAAAGAAGACTCTGATTTCATGTGTAATTACCAAGGAACACTGGCAGGTGACTAAACTGCCCCAACAGACAAAAATGGTTGCCTCTCACTTGGCCCTTTTCTTTGTCTGTTCGAGCAGTTAGTGCTGTGCCAAAGTTCAAAGGACTATTCTTTGCACCAAGCAGAGACCTCTGAGCTATTAAGTCAAATGTTGCTCCCTTTGTTTCTTTGTATTGTTAAGAACAGAACTTGATTCTGTTGTTTTGTTGTACATGTCAGTCTTTACCTCTGTTTCTGTGATGAAACAACCAAGTGTCATTTTTGGGGTTTGGTCAGTGCGTGATGATAAACTGCTATATTATTTCCTTGGTGTCTTTGTTGAAATTTTACCCTTAATGTTGTCTGCTGTCTTTTTAGAAAAACATACAAATTTCATTTGGAGCTGTGGGATGCCTTAACTAAATCATCTTGTTAAGTGATTTTATGTTGTTTATGTGACTGCTTATCATTAAAACTAAGAAATTCATGTCTAACTTTTGATATGAACAAAAATATTAAAAGATTGAATGTGTAAGTGGAGGTTGGTTTGCTTTACCTCCACTCATGATTGTTTGCTTTGGTTAAGTTGACATTTGAAAATCATCTTGTTTCTTTTCTTAAACATGAAATCATATTTCAAGGATATTGAAAATGTCACCTATTGCTATCAAAGGTGTGAGTTATGGGAGGAAGAAAAGTGAACCAAAGAAATACTTTCTTTATATTTTGTCCCAAACTTTTTCCCTCAATCTGTATCTGTTGAATTGCTGAGTCGGTATGTGTGTAATGAGTGTACTGAGTGAGTGAAGTAGGTAGGAGGTACTTGCTAAGGGCATGATGTGTCCAATTTTTTAAAATCGAAATCTGTATTATGTATTGAAAAACAAAACGCGTAAAAATAAAAGCTGATCAAATGTTAATAAGATTGATTGAGTACCTAGTCTGAATGCTGTTAGTGAAGGTCATATTTTGACAAGTGGCCTTCACATGTACTTGCCAGGATCCATTTGTGATCATGGTGCCCTAAATGCCCAATGTTACTGAAAATTTGGGCATTACTAGCTAGACTTAGATCATTGAAATAGAATAATTGAAAAAAAAAATGAAGGAAACTATGCTATATATTATTTACTTACCAGTCAACGTTAAAAGCTTTAAAGGTGCCAGTTACTGACTGATCACCTCTCAAAATTAAAGTTTTATTTTAACCATCTCATGCAACATACATGTTATGACAGGTAGGAATTCTTTGCTCAAATTTGTATTCCATCAGTCATCAATGTGTGAGCATGGCCTGCATGTGTGCCTTTTATGGCATACCATCTTCACTCTGGCGAAATATGCAAACTGTACGAAATGTAACAGCACTGTTGTAAATTATTAAAAAAAAAAGTGAAAAATCTTGCATGTCTTCATTTGCCCTTGAAAATTTCACCTTAAGGTCCAAGCTGAAATATTATTGTATGCAGAAGATTTTAAAGACCCTAGTTGCAGGGTTGAGGAAAGGAGTGAGGAAAACCCAGTAAAAAAAGGCATTGTGGCAAAAAATTTTGTGTATTCAACTAAATTTGAAAGAGTACAATTCTGAGGCAGCATAACAATCTTACGGTCATGAGGTAATGAGTGACAATACAGTAGGTCATTTATAAAACAATGCTTGCCAAGAAACTGGTTATCGAAATAAATAACCAGCATCGATTAGGAACCATACCATGTTACTCCTTGAGTAAACATTTATAAGCAATTTCTCCACAGTATGTTTATGGGGGAAAACATGGAATGAGGAAAAATGCTTACTATTCGGAGACAGCAGAGTAAATGTGCCCAATTGAGTTGACAGTAATACAAAAGGAAGGGGCATAAACAAAACATGCCCTACACAATTACACACTGAAAGTAGGTATCTTAAGCAAAGGTCAGGCACAGGTTATTCATGGTCCACATTGCTATACCTCCATCCTGCACAAGTTATCAAACTTTCTCACATGCCACAAGTACAATTCCACAAGTCTTGCTTTGCAGAACTAGACAATTTCAAAAGGACAGAAAGAAAAAAAAAGTCTTCTTAAATCACAATGGGTTGACAAAATTTAAAAACCAAATGAGAAGAAACAGGAAGTTGCAAGAAACTTATATCCATATTTCCCTTGTAAAACCTATTTTTAACTCGCGAGACTATTGAAGTGAAAACTAAATTTTGCAACAGTAAGCATTCTTCAAGTTGCAGCAACAATTCATAATCAACATGAAGGAACAAACCAAACTTTTTGTTTTTTAAAAAAGGGGGGGGGGATGATTTTAGTTTGTGCCATCTTGGCTCGGACCAGTCACTCTTACCCCTAACATTAACAAGACTAAAACAACTGCTAGGAGGAGGAGTGAAGGCTGACAAGTTCAATTCAACTAATGAGCAGGCTGGTTGATCAAAATGCAACCTTCCAAAGACCTTGTTCTCATGCATTTATGAACTTGCTTTAAATTTACTCATAAGTTATTACATTTTTGTTTTCTACAAGTACCACACATTATCATTGGCTATGTGGCAATAGCATCACATGTTGAGGTTGTTGATTGCCTGCAAACAAAAGGTAGAAATTCAGAGTGGCACTTAGCAAAATCCATTTCACCGACTCAAAACTTTGATTTAAAAGAAAATAAATATATATACATCAGTTACCTGGGTGTTGTTGCTGAGGATGTAAATATTGAGGTACCATTTGGGGATGTGCGTGAGGATGTTGGGGGGCCATCTGCTGGCCAGGGATGCACATGAAGGGGATGGTGTGATGCGAGGGGTGCTGGGGGTGAGGGTGGTGCGAGGGTGGGGGGTAGGCGTTGGGGGGCGGCGCCGCGGGGGAGGGGGGGTGGGACTGGGGCTGAGGCTGCCCGGTCTGCTGTACGCCGGCAGACACGCCCCCTTGCTGCGGGGGCGGCCCGTGGTGGGGGTGCGCGCCGTGCGCGGCGGGGTGCGTGTGGGGCGAATGCGCGTGCTGCGTGTGGTGGGGCTGGGGGATGTACTGCAGCTGCTGGTGGGCGTGCTGGTGGGCCGAGTGGGGGGTGTGCGTGTGCGCGTGCGGGTGCTGGGGGTGCACGGCGATGGGGGGCTGCTGGTGGCCGTGCGGGGCGCCCGGCGAGTCGTGGTGGTACTGAGGAATGGCATTGATGGGCACCTGCTGAGCCACCATCCGCACCATTTGCTGCACCACGCCAAACAGAGAGGGGACATCGTCAGTACAACACAGGAACCAAGGGCAGTCAGTGGATCACAATGAGACATACCGGCTGGTAGGGCTGAGGTGAGTAGGGCATGGAGAAGTGTCCATGCATGGGAGCGGGAGCCAGTAGTGGTGTGCCAGTCACGTTAGCCACCTGGGCAATGTCTGGCCGATGAGGCATTGTCATTGGCACTGGAAGATAACAAAAATGAGGAATAAATACTCAAAGTTACAGGAGGATGGTTAGAAACTCAAATGTAAAGTTTGCAAAAGCAAACACATACTTTTACCAAAGCGATTGCGGGGATTGGAGGAGCTGAACTGTTGTTGGTTGTTAGTCACGACATAGGCAGGCATGGCCATAGGGGGAATGGGGGGCCCCTGACCAGGCTGCTGTGTTACTACAGGCTGTGGATAGCTGGGAGTCTGAGGTGTATGAGGTCGGCTTGACGTGGGAGTGCTTGGAGAACGCTGCCAATGCATAAATATAAAACAATCCATTATCAGCAGTGTTTCAGACACCAATTTCCGACATTAAAGTAACACCTTTATGGCTTCTTACCGGTGTGAACGGCTTAGCGTTGGGATTATATACGAATTCCTTAGCATTTGGATTTAGAGTTGATTTCTTTAATGTGGATGACAGCTTTTCAACATCGGGTCCACCGTCCTTCCCACTTTTGGGTGTGGTCCTGTCAGCTTCAGTGGGAGTACCAGCTGGTTGAGGCTGAGGAGTTGTAGGTGTTGGAGTGCTGATGGGGACTGTTGCCGAGACCTGGGATTGAGGAGGAGTCTGTTGCGACTGCACTTGATTTGGTGTTACAGGAGACGTGCCACCTTGAGACGCTTTATTTTTAGCCTCCTCAGATTCTCCCAGTTTAAAGTCCGAACCAAACTTCTTCAATTCAGAAACTTGCTCATCACGACCTAAAACAATTTGAGACCAAGTCAGCAAAGGCAAAACCCAAGGGCCAGCCATCATAAGCAAACTAAAGCAGCCTCTTTCTTACCTCTCCCCTTTCTCGAGCCCTGCGATTCAGTCCCCTGCTTCTCAGCCTGGTCTCTGTCCCTCGGCTCGCGAGGCTTGCTCCCCTCCCGGGGCTCGCGGTGATGATCCCGGTGGTGTTCCCTGTGTTCTTTGGCCTGGCCTTGCGACGGTGGGGTGCGAGAGGGCTGCGGACCGCCTGGTCCTCCCATGTGGGGATGCCCGTGAGGCGGCTTACCGTCTCCACCGACCATCTGGCCGTCTCCAGCCTGGCCGGAAGGGCCCGCGTAGCGCGGGTTCTGCCCCATGTCGGGATGGTACCCACGGTTTGGGCCTGTCAAAAAAACAGGGTCAACTCATGGGCAAAAGACGCAAAACTTCAAGGCAAAACAGAGACATTGAAACTCACCTCCACGACCAGAAACAGGGGGCCTCTGACCTCTGGCTTCCATTCCGTTAACCTTATGTTCCCTTTGAGGCAAAGGAGGTTGGCCTGGATAGCCTCCTTGAGGTGAAGGCGTCATAGGATAAACACTATCTACACGCTGAGGCACTTGACCCGGATATGCAGGTTGTCCATAAGCTACTACTGCAGGGCTGCCCTGTGCATACTGCACCACTGAGCCTGGAGGAGGGTAGTGGGGCGAATGATGATAAGGGGCATACTGTTTAGGTCCTTGGGGCACAGCCTGGATCTGTCCGGGAGGTCCTTGAGGAACTTGCGACACTTGAGGCACCTGCTGCACCTGTGCAACTTGCTGCACCTGCGGCACTGCCTGAACCAGAGGCATCGGCGGGCCCTGAGGCCCGGGGGGAACTTGTGAGGGGGCTCCCTGAAGCACCTGACCGGTGGGAGGGCCGCTAGGGCCCTGAGGGTTGACAGGCCTCGCCTCGGGCCGCGCCTGGGCTGCTTCCTGCCCCATTCGGCGGTCGTCCCGGTCTCTCCGGTCCTCCCTGTCCCTCCGGTCTTCCCTGTCCCTCCGGTCCTCCCTGTCCCTCCGGTCGTCCCGGTCCCTGCGCTCGTCGCGGTCTCTGTCTCTGTCTTGAGGGGACTGGGCGGGTCGAGACAGCTTTCCGCTTTGAGGATTCTTCCGTTTGGCAGGGGGCACATATTTCCCCTCCGTGCTGGGACTGGAAGATCCTTCTCCAGGACGTGAAACAGCAGCAAACCTTTCTTCCTCATCACCATTTTCAATGTCGATGCGAGCCTTGTAATTAGGATTATTTTCTATTTCATTTGCAAGCTGGGCAGCTTTGGCCTCTATTTCTCTGAAAGGAGAATGATCAGTTAGGACTACATAAATAGACTGCTTCAGCGATTCCAACAAAAAAAATTATTTACCTGTACTCTTTACTGTCAGATTTCTGTAATGGTATTGTATAGCCTGCTAAATTCTGATCAAAACTTGTAGTAACTCCATAAATTTGCTCATTTTTCCGGAACATATCATGAGCATCCCACCCATTCTGGAAGCGCAAAATATATGTTCTCAATACTGGTAATTACACAAAACAGCGATAAAGAACATTAAATGAATGACTTACAGCATCACCACTGATTTCAAGAGACAGATCATCCCCATTCATACTAGGCCCTTCCCAGGGCTCAAGTTCTCTCTCAGTAATTTGACCATTAAATTTACTGATGGCAGTGTCTGTCTGGAATGTGTCTGAAACAAACCAATTTCATTATCAACCAGTGAACAAACCAGTAAAACAAAGGGTAAGATGACAAAAAACAATGTGTGTATGGACATAACAAATAAGGCATACCTCTTGTTGCATACTCCAAATCTACATCTTTCACTTCAATAGCTACAATGTCCTTAGGTTTAAATATAAGCTTTTCAACAACACTTTCTGGCCTTATTTTTGAGCTATCTTCTGGATCAACTGGATGTGCTAGTTCCAATACTATATCAAAATTAGAAGAAAATGTTCGCAATACACCTTCATGAACTAAACCATTTTGGGTTTGAATCTGCAGAACATGAAAATAATACACATGAAAAATGAGGCAATTATAAAAAAAAACAAAAAACAACTAAAATAAGCCAATTATCTTACCTGTGCAGTATTGCCAATATGACAAGTTATTGCATGCATAAAATTGGCATTATTGTAAATGCCATCGGCAACAATAGTTCGTTCCGGTCGAGCCCTTGTGGACCTAAAAAATAAATTAGGACAAAAGGATTAGAAATACACTTAAACCACTGTGAGCCAAACACATTCTATACATTGAAAATCTGGAATCAAACAGGGCAAAGTCCAATAGGTTGAACATCTCCACTTGGAAACAGTAATATACTAAAGAAGATGGGCAATATTGGCAGAAGGGAAAATAAATAAATATGCAGACAAGCAAGCAATGACCCACATAACCTCTTTGAGACATGGTAACAAACATGTATAACTGAATGGGGACAAATAATGAAAAGAAAATAGGTGCACAGCACAGGCAAAAATATGATTTAATTGCATGTTGAATTAAGAGATATAAGAGGTAAAGAATTATGGAACTAAAGGAATAAGTTTCCACATTCAAGGCCTTGAACACAGCTCTGAGGGAAAGAAAACAAAGCAAAAATGGCCAAATTGCCAAGTGTAAGTAAGTTTTATAATAATATCGAGCTAAACGGTTCAAAATTCAGCAAAATAGCGGAAGACCACCGACAATTGGCAAAACATTTGGCTGCGATGACGTACATTACAGACAAAACAAAATAAATTACGTTTACAACTAAGACGACGGAAATTGGCAAATTGAACCCAGATAGGGTAAATTATGTGCCCAGGCACAAGAGAGACCCCGATTTAATGAAGTAACCGGGAAATGACACAGACGTCTTTTCATTTAGGCCACATTAGCAATAGCAGCCAGGCAAGGGTCAACGTACACAACTTGGCACACGCGTGACATGGGTGTGTGTGAAAACAGAGTGAGGGGGTAAATTAGGGATGCGGAATATTGTAGGACGAAAATGCATGATTTACAAATTACCTTCCTGTGTTTGGACGACTTTTCCGTTTGTTGTTCATTTTACCGTCCTCGTTTCTGCCGGGATAGGCGCCTTCGCGTTTTCTTGTAGGGACCGGAATTTTGGCAGATTTTATGACAGGCTCGAAGTAAAGTAACTCTTGGCTACAATAAAATGAGTCTTTGCCACTTGCTGAATGTGGTAATTTCACTGCCAGCACCAAAATATTATAAAAAACGGAGCTTTTAAATTAAGATTTCCTCAACTTTTTAGGCACAGACTTTGCCTCGATGGGCAGTTGTGTGCTAGCTCCGCGTATGAACACAGTACTCGTGACGTAATCGATGAGTGGCTGTCAGTCACTTTGCAAATAAAACCACTGTCATCCACGCATGCCCTTTGCTAAAGGTTCTTTAATAAATATTTTTTTCAGTTGCGCAGGAAAGCAAAGACAGTTGTATCGTTAAAATAGAGAATTGAAGTCTATGCATCGCCCTACTTTTTGTCCAAACTCCGAGTGAGTTAATGTTTATGGGGTACATTCCTTATGATCATTTCGTTTTATCGTCAGAGATATCGTCACCCCTTTTGTTCACACTAGATATATATTTTGAAACCGTTTAACTAATATTCTTGAAAATATTGATGGAATGTCTTTGCGTAATCAACCTGTAAATAAAGATTTATCCTTCTCAGCTTATCTGACCACTTCGGACCGTAGCGGAAAGCGGAAGGGAGGGGAAGGAAGGAGGTAACTTCTCCTTCTTCTCACTCAAGGAGAATCAACCTAAAGCAGAAGACTAGGAAAGACATCTTTCCAACTTCTCGAAAAATGGCCTTGTTCGAAGTTCTTTTCAAGAGAACATCCACTTTCATGCTGACAGTTGCTGTTGGTGCATTCGTTTTCGAGCGATCATTCGATGCTCTCACCAATACTATCTTCGATAGAATTAATGAAGGAGTGAGTTTTTAGGTTATTCTGTTCTCTTATTTTTTACTCGCAATTAAATGATTAAGTCTTTGGGTGATCGACAGTTTATTAGATAAGTTTCAACTTTAGTTGTCATACTTTCCCTTTTCACCAATGTGTCACCTCAGCAGTTCATTCAAATTTTAGGAAAGCAGCTTTGTCCTTTCATTCCTCATTGATTTCTTGCCAATTGAAGATATTAATTTGACCGTTCATAATTCATAAAAGTTGTATCCTGCATTATCCTTCCGTTTTAATATCACACTTGCATTTTTAACGATTCGTATTCCAGTATTGTCCTGTTATAGGCTAGCAATCTCCCTCTTTACCTTGGTTCATCTGTTCTGTATGAGGTGGTCCGCTGCACATACTTCGTTTTGTTAATAAATTTTCTTCTTTTCCCTTGTTTACAGAAGCAGTGGAAAGACATCAAGAAGAATTATGAATAATTAGTGACTATTTGTGGCGTGCTGTTAAGGTGGCAATTTATGTTTGTAGATATTAATTAAGTGTCACACATGTTTTGGCCCTTCCTATGCTATTGCTCTAGATGTGTCAGGCCATAAATGTACAATTTAGAGACAGACCATCTCTCAAGAGTTACTGTAAATGTTCCTATAACTCAGGATTCAGCTTCAGAGCAATGCAATGTTACAAAATTTTGAAATAAAGAAAAGGAATGACTCATAGTCCTGTTTGAATTTAACGTACCAACCTGATGTCTTGAATTCAGAAAGGCAAGATGGTTCCTTTTAAAGTATTTTATTGCTTTGAGTATCACAATGTCTTGTAATGCGAGCTGTATGACATAAAACGAAGTGTAACTGAAGCTATACATTCAAATCATTAAGAAAAAATGAACAGATGCCAAATCTGATAGACTTAATTGAAGAGGAAGCATGACTTAGTTGGGGCAGGTTAATTAAATTGAAGTTGTAAGTTAAGAGTCCTGATGACACTGCAGCTCTTCATTGTCATTTTTCTGCAGACCCGTATACTTTGCATGTTTAGGTTCCTTTCTTTTTACATTTAATGAGGTAGCTTCAAGATTAAGTGAACCATCTGCAATACTCTTAGACTTCCCCATAATTTCATTCAACAGATGTAGGTTTTGTTTGACTGCATTTTTATCTTTCCCACAGTTGAATTTACTAGCTTTTAGTTTAGCTGATAGTTTGATATGAGAGTTTGACTGACACGTTACATTAGAATCTTGAGAAGTATCTGAAGATTCATCAACACTCACAAATTTTCCCTGAGAGAGTCCATGATTTTCCATATTCTTAGCTTCAGAATTTGTTTTACTTGAGTTGGCCTTGGTAGCCCTAAAAGTCCTTTCTCTCTCAGATTTGAGAGAGGAGTTCCCACCTCTAGACAATTTATTACCTTTCTTCTCAGCAATGACCACACTGAAAGGCAATTGTTTCCTTGCAGCTTTTGTCCTTATTGATGGAAATGATGAAGAATGTAGAACAGATGTGGGGAGGGGATTCTGCAGTGTCTGTTTGGAGGGCCTGCTGGCAATGGGATTCTCCTCTTCATCATCACTCGAGGAATTATTTTCCTCAGAGTCCAGATCAGTATTGTCAGATAGTGGTTCTGTCTTGGGTCTTAAGAATGGCTGTTTGAGTAATGATTGCCCCTCAGGTATACTGACTCCAGCTTCTTCAGGAGTCATAGCATAGAAACATTGCTTGAAGTCTGGGTGTTCATTTGTCACACTATGGATGTTCAGTAAATGATTACGCAGCGATTTGCGACTGGAATATGCCTTGGAGCAAAGCAAACATCGTAGATGCTTGATTCCAGAATGAGTCATGACATGGGCCTTCAAGCGGGCTGGCTGGCTAAATCCTCTAGAACACCTGAAAAGATGAGAAAACATACTGTATGTAACCGATGTCATTCAATATTGAGGTGCAATCAAATAATCCAATTGTACTTACAATGGACACTTATACACTAAAATGGCTTCATGAACCATAGCAACATGCCTTTGAAGGTATTTTGCAGTTGAAAAAGCCTTTCCACAATGAGTACACAAGATTTGGGTGCGATGGTCATGAATCATTCTATGCTCCTTGAGAGAGTGACTATTTGTGAAGGTCTGCAAACAATAAGCGAACTGGATTTAAAATTGGTTTCCTATTTTATTTAAAAGGTAAATAACAGGGAAACAAGCTTACCTTTCCACAAAATTCGCAGCTTACAAGACCCTCACCTGTATGCTTACGAATGTGATACTTTAGTTTCTGAAAAAATGTTTAAGGCATAATAATACAGAGAGACCCCCAAAACATCATAACTAGTCACATCAGTATTGCCAAACCTGTTTCTTAGAAAATATTTGACCGCAATATGGGCAACCACAAGCCTCTTCACGAGTATGGACTCGGATGTGTGAGTTACAGGCACCTTTGTCGCTAAAGGTCTTTTCACAATAAGAGCACTTGAAAGGCTTCTCCCCTGAAAATTGATACATATGGAATCAAAAACAACTAAGTCTTGCAAGATGCATGAATTAATTCTCGACAGTGGATCATCCTGATTATACCTGTGTGAATTCTGATATGCCTGACAAGATTGGACCGTTGGACAAATTCTTTATCACAGTGAGGGCATTTATGTCTAGGTCCATTATGTATCAATAAATGTTCGTTGTAGCTGTCTCTCCTCTGAAAGTAAAAAAGGAAGACATGGCGTAGAAGAAATGTTACAAAGCACGCCAATAATTTCAGCATAGTAATTGTTCTGTGTCTTACACTGAACTCCTTCCCACAAAATTCACATTTAGACAAGCTCATTTTCACATGAGTTTGTTTGTGTCCATACATCCCTGACTTAGAGGCAAATCCTTTCTGGCAGATAGGACAACTGAAAGGGCTGTCACCCTGATGATCCTCAGCATAATGTTGCGCTCTGGAGCAAATTACAATCTCTCAAATACAGTAAGAATATCAAATTAAATCCCCAAATACGAAAAAGGAAAGCTGAGGATACCTTTCAGACTTAGAATCAAATCTCTGTTTACATATGCGACATAAAAATCCCACACGGGTAGAGTTGAAATGTTTCATGCGGTAATGGATAGAAAGTGCTCTCTTACTCCATAAGACTTTTCTGCACAGTGTACATTGCTGAGGAACTGAGCCACATTGAGTATTCTGTAAGTTTCAAAGTATGATTAAGATTTTAAAAATTCAATTTGAAGAGAAAGGAATCAGTTATTATCAAATTTAATTGTACCTTTAAATGAACAAAGTACGTCTTCCTTGATTTCAGTATGAGGTTACATTTCTGACAGCGGAACACAAGAAGGGATACATGAGATTTCCGAAAATGTTCTTGCACAAGAACAAATGAAGGAAACAGAAAATGACATAAGCGGCAACGAAAACCAATATTGCCAAAGAACTGATTGTCATCAGTGTGGTGATGTCTCATGTGTTTCTTCAGACATACCTTAAAGGAATTAACCAATATTGTAAGAAAAAAATATTAATATCATGAGAACATTAAAAAAAATATACTCACTTTACTTGTGAATTGTTCACAACAAACATAGCACTTCAACATTAGGTAGGTGGCCTCATCTGAATGTTCAGACACTTCGTGTTGGCTACGTTCTGCTGCAGTCCAAAATTGAGAGTCACAAATACGGCAACCCAGAGCAAATGCGTCTAAAGCTGAATCATCTCTATGTTTGTTATGGATAGTTTCCATATGTTTTAGAATACCTCTCCTTGACATACAATGGAAAGTACAGATGGTACAAGAAAAGTGAGACCGCCCTCTATCATCCAGATTGGCTGCGCGCTAGAAAAAAATTACAGAGTTTATATACTGAGACACCAAAAGCTTACAACACATTACAGTGAATGACAAGCATTTAGCCTTACCCAGCATGTGCTGCCCTCTGCTTTGGCCTCAATATGGTGAGTTAATAGACCTTGTTTTGAGTAAAATGCAGCACCACAGCCACCTCTGTTTTTAAAACAAGTAAACACTTTTCTCTTTGTTTTCAGTCCTTTACCATTAAAATCATCCGAGCCAAAGTCACACTCCTGCTGTGTCACGGCACTGGCCAATCCCCGGACTAAAAACTTATGAGACAAATGCAAGTGTTCCAGGAGCCCATTCATTCCTTCAGGTTCTGAAGCTTGATAACGACACAGACCACATGAAAGTTGCTTGTCTTTTACTCTCCTGTGTAACACATTCAACTTATTTTCTACAGAATCAACTTGTTCCAAATCACTATCATCATCTCCACTTGTATCAGTAACTACACATTCAATTTCAGAGGGGTTTGCAGACGGCTCGCATTCAAATTGGTCCTCTGTTGTTGGATGGGTGGTGCCATCAGCAGCATCAGAATCTTCATCTAGAACCAATGAACTACCCCCAGAAGAATCTTCTTCACCACTTATTTCTTTTTCTTCTACTTGTTCAATGGAACATATTACACTTTTCCTTAGTGATTCTATAGGTGGTTCAGTGCTCGTCATACTGTCTTCTTTCTCACACCCTTTTGATACGACTATCTGCATCGAATCTCCACTTCCAAATTTTCTCTCAACCGCCACAACTTCACAAAAGCTATCTTTGGGTTTCAATACATATTGTAAATAAACTTTATCCATTATAATCCAAACTAAATTTTTTAACACAGTTTTTGGCTTGCAATTGACAACTACAACAATGAAGAGGCAGAAAAATCCATAGCTTCAAGAGAGCAATTACAGATCTTGCACGCCATTTAGAAAACCATCATGAAATAATGGTATCATATGGATTAGATTATGCTCAAAGATCATTCCATAGAATTCATTCTGGGAAGGTAATGAGCAAAAGATGCTTTTCTTGATTGAAGCCTTGAGTGATACTGAAGAATTAATGGGTCTTCCCGTTGATTTGAATCTTCTGACTTCCCTCTGACAGCACCTGAAGCAGAATTAATGAGATTCAGTTCATACGAGGAAGCGTAAATTTCGTAAGAGCAACTAACAGCAAGAAGCACGTATTCAAATATTTAAATTAGTTGGAACATTGAAAGTTCCCAAACATGCAGCTTGTCTGATCAAGTGCACAGAGAACAGAGGATTGCAAAGAATCAAAAAAGAGGAAATCCTAGAACCCCGGCATTAACCTCAAATATTACAGAACACGTCTCGAAACAATGGTGGACACTGGGAGATGAGCACAAATTCACCCTGGATCCTCACCATCTCGGTTTGCCGAATGTGCATGACCGAAGGTCTCTACAACATCAAATGTTTGATGAACGGCGGTTAGCACAAACACAAGCAATGGTGAGAACTCCTGCTGCACAACAGGTTCGTCTTCCAGGCCAATTCATCGCTAATTACGACAGAGGAAATTGGAGAACTTAAATTAAGCAAATTATTGATTGCGTAAGAAGAACTGTCAAGGGATTGTCGTTTATTCTGCGTCCCAAGCCGATGACAACTTCCACCAAACAAAAACAATGGCTTTGGCTTTGTTTTGTTCTGCACCGTGCCCACTGTGCCGCATCGCATCGCGTGTTTACGATCCGCTTACTGTTCGGCACGTCGCGCATGAGCCCGGTAGAGTCTGGGCCTCTAGAGCGCAGTGGCCCGGTGGTTGGTTACCCTACAGTCCTAGAGGCTTTAACCGGTAGCGGCGGAGTGCGGGCGGGATCGGGTCAGAGAGGAAAACCAAAACGATAATTGTTCAGACTCATTTATAAGAAAGGATATTTTATACAGAAACGGTCACACCTCATTCTTGAATGCATACAACTCAAGGAACAAATTATTTTGCTTTCACATCAAAACAATGCCAACTTTCACAGAATAGCAATATACGGTACAAAAGAAAAAAGAGGGGCCTAAACCATGCTCTGCAGGATTCGTAAAAAATTTTAATCACCGTTACAATTGACGACAAACTACTAGAAAGAAAAAAAGCTATACTATAGTTGTGATGCAACCTAAACATTCATCAAGAGCTATTTGGAATCTTTTACCACGAACGGTTTCTGATGTCATTAAGAGGACTGAATGATAAGACACGCCACATTGTGTTAACAGACCCGGAGGAATTTGTGAACAAGCTCAAATTATTCTCTTGAGGCATCTGTCACAAACAGTGCATCGTTGTAAGAAAGAGAAAAAAAAACAAAAAAACAAGAATGTTTTATCAATGGTTTTTTTTTCCTAGTTAAAAAACTTTAGAAATAAAAACACAACAACTGATGTTGCAAGAACTATAACACCTTGGCAGATAAAGCTCTGACATGCACACAGCTTCTATGAGGAAAACATGAACATTCACACACATGAACAGCCTAACACATGCATACATACATACACTCACTAACACACAGATGATTATTGCTAGCACAACAAATGAACTGATCACAACACTTCATCCTTATAATACTAAATTTAAAAAAGAAAGAAAAAGAAACAAAAATATTGAAAGAAAATGCACAAGAATTTACTCAGCAAATTTCAGGGCAGTCGACACAGTCATATCAAAGACAAGTTCATAAGATATTTTGCCTCACATTTAAACAATGTAGCAGAGGCACAAAAATAAAAATAAATAAATTGGATGAAAACCATATACACTGAGTCAAAAGGTGTACATTTACTCCACAATATGATAGGGCAGGGTGTATCCATATCACAATGAGAAAGGCAAACATACAGTTTCATATTAAAATACAGTAAGTAGTTATGCTGGAATCACAAAGCACCCATTATATATTGTCTTTTAATACAATCTGACTGGAGGGAAATGAACAAGTGGCATTATTGGTTGAACACACGCAGATGTTTATTTAAAAGAATAGATTTTCTTCAAATATAAAAATTTTGAAGGATGAAGAGGTAAAAACACGGCACATAATAAGAACAAGAGATATTACCCGGACCCGGACCCTGACAGCACTAAGAGAAGATTGATTTCATACCTCAAAAAAAATTACAACAGTGAGACACAAAATAGTGTCATGAAAAGTAATAATTGAAGGGTATTCCTCACAAACCAAGAGAAGATACAAGATAATAAAAATACTCTATTTACCAAGGCATACTTTCAGAATAATGGAAGGTTTCAATTTTTACGATTAACTACTTGAATTCCAGATAACCAGTTGCCTTCTGAAAGTGGATGTTCAGACGTAGTCAGTATATATAAACAAACAAATATTGCTGATAGATGATTAAAAAATATGTAAGAGCCCAATAACACAACATGTAATCCATAATTTCGACAGAAAATGATTGAAAACATCATTAAGGTGATGCTGAGATCAGCATCAATAGCTGACTAGAAAGAACATGAGGAATACCCTCCAACCAATAACTATCAGTATTCAAATATTGTAAGCTAACTCAAAGAGATTTTTCTGAGCAACTATCTCTTTAAGTTGAAAGGTTGAGGCAAAGGATGTGAGCCTACTTTTAGAAGCTTTCCCTATGCTTCCACTAGTCAGTCAGAGATACATGTGGGGGTTACAGTTTTCTACAGATTTTCAGTCCACTTAAAAGGAATATATAATTAGTAAAAATATAATACTCCAAACAGTAACACTTGGTAATTTGGCAATGTATGCCATCTTTTCTTAAAATTACCTAATAACTCATACTATACCCACAAAACAAAAAGTAAAGTCAAGTCACATGGCAGGAAAATTCCACTTCAATTACCTAAAAATTCTAAGAACAGTGGCAACTCATTCCACACAAACATGTCAAATCTGAACCATTTACTAAATTGACAAACAAACACCACCTCGCTGAAGAATTCAGTCAACTCACCAAGCAGATCAGAGATGCACATTTAATCTACACACCATGTCCCCAAACTACATTTTACCACACGTCCCGCTGGTCAAAATGAGTGATCAGGAAAAATAACATTACAGCGGATTGAGATGACACTTCTGGAGATAAATTTATAAGCCCTCAACAAGCATTACAAGGAAAAAAAAAAAAAAGATGGGACAAAAATGATGGAGCTGTTTCCATCCACTCCACTAAAACAATATTATTCTAATAAAGGAAAAAAAAAAAAAAAAAAGAATAATTGAATGCACCTTAGTAAGTATACCTCCAAGTAAAAAAACATTCAAACAGAGAAGGTGCTTCTTGTCCATTGGCTCTTTTGCTCCTTTGCACATCAAAGTCAGAAAAATTTATATCTTCCAAGTAACGATTCCACAAAAAAACTTAACTTGGCTAAAGAGGGGAGGGGGAATAGGAGAAGTTGAAAGTACCAAATATTTGCCACAAACGTATCTGAAAAAGAGCTGCTAGATAAGAGATGGCAGTGACATTATAAAAGTGGTAAATTCACAACAAAGTACAGTGTTTCCTCCTGTTCAAATTGATGCTTATTAAACTTTTCTTCTGTTTGGGTTTCCCACGATGCTCTTTCTACAATCAGGAGACAAAAGACAAAGGTATGAGAAATCATTTTTAAGTGCTGTTAACTTGTGATAAGAGTATGGCTGAAATCTACAAAACTTACATCTTTCCTGATTTCTCTGACCAAAGTGTAGAAGGCATCATCCACACCCTGCCTTGTTTTGGCCGATGTATCAACAAAAGGTATGCCATATTGTTTTGCTACTTCTTGAGCTTGGTTCATCTCTACTGCTCTTGCAGGCAAATCACATTTGTTTCCAACCACTAGTAAAAAACATATAACATAAATTGTTTCCCAAATTTACATTTTGATTTCAGAAACAATAGTTAAATAGTTAAAGGAGTACTTACAAACCATAGGCACCTCCTCTGCATCCTTCACTCTTTTAATTTGCTCTCGGTACATGCTGATATCTTCAAAAGATTTGGCATTGTTAACAGCAAATACCAATAAGAATCCTTCCCCAGTGCGCATGTACTGATCCCTCATAGCACTGAAATAAGATAAAATGAAAAGCGTTAGACTCAGCAAGACATGAACACTTTAACAACAAAATTTAACCCAAAACTTACCTGTACTCTTCTTGCCCTGCAGTGTCTAATATATCCAAGAGACATGTTTCTCCATCGATTACAACTTGCTTGCGGTAGGAGTCCTCTGTAGCACCAAAAACAAGGAAAATTGATATTCAGTAATCACCATATAACTTTTAATAGAAATAATTTGCATTGACTATGCTATGCTTCATTACCTATAGTTGGGTCATATTCATCAACAAAGCTGAAAAAAAAAAAAAAAAATTAAAAAAAAAAAAAAACTCAAAGAAAGACTAGGTCAGATACATCTGCAAAATTTCAGAAATACCATTGAATGCAAATATAAATTGATTGCACCATTGACTACTAAGTGAAAGACTAGCGGGACAGTACTCACTGGTTCTGAATTAGCTGAATGGTCAGAGCACTTTTCCCGACACCTCCAGCTGTATGGACAACAAAAATATAAGTATCTGAGACAGCAAGAATCAACAAAACAAAAAAATCTAAATATTACATTGAGGCAGGAATTGAACAGAGAAATCAGTTCAATGGACGGAATCACACAAACATTAAAGAGGGCCAACTGGGCAAATAATTAGTGTGTCTTAATACCACAGCTCGCCAAAGCATAGAGGGAAGAGGGAACATAGTGAAAACTAGATACACCCCTTTCAGCCCTCAACAGGTGACATTCTAAGGTTAGCAACAGGTGACCAAGGGCTTGAAATCCTGAGCACATAAGTGAGTCACTAAAAAAGCGATAGCTAGAGGGGGATCAAATGAATTCTTCTCAAAAAGTAATTAAACCAGGACTTGCTTCTAATAGGGATCCGCCGATTCAATAACCTTTTCTTTTTTCCCTTCGGTCGACAGAACCGTGCAACATTGCACATTTTGAAGGTGCCAAATGGAGTCCACACAACAGTCGTTGCGTGGGGGCTTTGAGTCAAAGAGGCGATGAAACCTAGTGGAGAACATCTCTCTCCGAGAACTTTGTACGCGAGTCAAGAAAGTTAGGGAAACTTCCAACGCCGTAGAAAGTTTCCATTGTTCTAAAACATACATGTTCAGGGGCGTGTCAAGTTTACTCACCTCCAACAACAACAAGTTTATATTCCGTCATCGTACTGCTTCACGACAGGTAATCAGTCAGATCAACGCTGTATCCTAGTTTTACAGCATAAAGACGTATCCAATACTTCGCTGTATGAATCAAGCAAATACCAAACTAGATTTGCGGCAGACGCAAGTCACATCGTTCTGCCCCCAAATGCCCAAATTACACACTCCTCAGCCAGTTGGATTGGATCCGCAGTTCCCCTTCCCCCCTTCGCCACGACACCGCTTCTTGGATCTAGGCAGCTCAGGCAGGCAGGGCCACCAGCCGCCCACTCCACCTTCCACCTACTTTGGTGAAAAAAAAAAGACAAACAAACAGACTAGCTGCTGACAAACAAAAAGACATAAATATGGGTCAATTATCCAGATTCAAACTATAAATTTCAATCTGTCAATCTGTGCATACGTGCCAAGATGTTGCCAGTCCCTCGTATTTTTGTCTTTGTCAAGTTTGCCTTCTTGAGCGCACCATCTACCGGCTAGCAGCACGTACTCAGTCAGAGCGCGAACTTTCAAACTCCCCGCGAAACTGCCTTTCCCCGCAAACTCCACAGACGTCCTCGGAACCATCTGCGCCATGCACTTGCAAACCACCTCTTTCCCTACAAAAAGCAAACCCCGCCGAAAACTCACTACGTTTAACGGGGCGCTCCAGTGAGCGACTAGCAAGTCACTCGAAAATGCGGTCCGTTTACACGCCAAGGACTAGCTGGTGACCAATTTTAATTTTATTTGGTTTTTGAATTTTAGGAATTTTCTCTCGCTGATTTTTCGATTATTTGAGTTTTCTGAGATTCATAATTATAAAACAGGGTACATTCTTTGGAATATAAATTTTAAAAAATTGTGTCACGGGAAAAGGTTAACTTGCACTGAAATGCTCTCAACGTGACCTTACACTAGTCCCGACTCCCGAGTTCCCCCGCCCTCCAGAGCAGTAACAGCCTCTCGGCGATCAAGTCGCGTTCGCCGGCCTGCCTCGTCGCGTCATATATTTGCAACAACGCTTCGCGGCCATGAACCGAAGCAACCAAATGCCGATGACAGAGTCGGCCACCGCCGCGTCTTCCTAGTCCCATAAGCCAGGCCGGGCCGCCGGGTTCGACTCGCCATGGAGAAGGACTCGCATTCCCTGGACAGCCGGCGGCCCCGCGCCGCGCCGCCTCGCCCCGCCTCGCCCCGCCCCGCCCCGCCCCGCCCCGCCCCGCCGCCAAGGCATCGCCGAGGCACCACGCGAACCTCAGCAGACCGACCGACACCGGTACGCCGTGCAGTGTGGGTACGCGGCGCGCGGCGCGGTTCGGTTCGGGAGCACTGCGTCGGTGCCATGGCGAGTACCGCACCCCGGGCACAGCAGGCTCCGGCAGCTCCGGCAGCGCAGTGACAGTCCCACCAGGACGAGCCAGAAGCACCTGCCAGCGTGGCCTTGCTACTTTCCAGCACGAAGGCGCGAGACGCGGGACTCTTCTAGGCGGCAGCAGCACCAGCAGCAGCAGCGCCAGCAGCAGCAGCAGCACGCCCAAGCGGTGAGTTTCGGCCAGAGGCGCCAGGCAGAAAAGAGATTATGGCGCCTGCTATAATTAGGACGGCCAGGCCAACACAAACACAGGAAGCGGTGTGTAGACGCCGGCGGAAAGAACATCGGATTTTTACGCTAAGTTAGGTTAGAGACAACCAAAATGGTCCTCACTCGGTGGTCAGCTGCGCTCACAACTGATTGGGACTTCCCCATCCATTGTGAGGCTTTGGTCCGTCGCACAGTGGACCAGAAGACCGGTGCAGGGGGGCCAAAACTCTGGACGCGTTTTGAGCTCCAGCGTCGCTAAACGGGACTCGAACCGAATGTGTGACCCCCACCAATGGACTGCTCTCCGAACGAGGAATCCATAGGTGGGGTCACACGATCGGTTCGAGTCCCATTCAGCCACTTTGGAGCTCAAAACGCGTCTGGGGTTTTGACCGCCTCCACCGGTCTTCTGGCCCACTGTGCGTTGGTTCCCTGCGAGCAAGCGTCGTTGACGGCGGCAAATGAGATCTCCCCGCATGACAAGACGAGCGGCGCGACGTCGCCGTGGTGAAGCAATGTAGTTTACGAGTGGCCGCCGGGGAACACCCAATTATGTATTTTCTCAGAGCTGCTGCAGGGCGGCGCACTCGCACGCGGCACGCCAAGGCAACGCCATGTCCGGCGGCGGTGTGCGCCTCTCCGCGATAAGCGGACCAAAAAAAATAAAAAATGGAAACAATGACAACGTTAAAGAAACAAAAACAGCAGGTTAATCAGCGTTGCTGTGTTTGTTGCGACGGTTGCGACGACTGTGCGGAAGCAGAGGAGCAGCAGCGGCTCGGCAACAGCGTCACGGCGGGCGGGGCCGGGGGCCTGCTCCAGCCTGCTCCAGCCTGCTCCAGCCTGCTCCAGGCTGCACGCCTCGCGCCAGGAACCTGCTGGACCGGCCTTTAGGGACGCGTTCGGGACGCGTCCGGGACGCCTGCCGGTCGTGCGACGGAGACGGCCGACCCGGCGTACAGTGGGTCAGAAGACCGTAGAGGCGGACAAAACTCCAGACGCGTTTTGAGCTCCAGGGTCACTGCTGGGATTCGAATCGAACGTGTGACCCGCCACCAATGGATTCCTCTTTCGGAGAGTAATCCATTGGTGCGGTCACACGTTCGATTCGAGTCCCAGCAGCGACCCTGGAGCTCAAAACGCGTCTGGAGTTTTGGCGGCCTGCGCCAGTCTGCTGACCCTCTGTGCGGTGTGCCCGGCCGCGTGTTATCATCGGATCGGCGAGTCAAGTCGCGAAAGTGGGACTAGTGTAGAGGTGGATTCACTTTCGGATTCGCGCGTCGTCGCGAGTCGCGTGGTGGGCGCACGGCGTGGCGTGGCGTGGCGTGGCGTAGCGTGGCGTGGTCGCCCCGTCACGCCAAGCACGGTCTCCTGCTGCAGCGGCGCACCCACGCACGCAACGGTTCCTCCGCGACCGAGCCAAGTCCGCAAGTGCACCCAGGGAACAACTGTTTTTTTCCCCGTTTTTTTTTCTGGCAGATTTCTCGGCAATTATTTTGGCCGTGGAATGGAGAGTACCTTGCTCATGACAGGACTTGCTTTGGTCTAGAACAAATTCTCTGCATCAAGAATGACGAGAAGATCGGTAGCCTACCCGCGAAACCCGAATGGTGTGATTTGTGATTTTCGTTGTTGCTGGCAAAGTGGTGGCTTGCGGTGAGAGCGAGGCGCGCCGATTGCCTCCGCTCCATTTCCGTGCCCGTCTCGCGTCGACCGGAGGCAAAGCAGCCCAGCCCAGAGCCGGGCTAGCCAGCCTCTCGCCTGGGAAGAAGGGAAGGACGGCCGCAGCGCTTCTTGCTGCAGTCCGCAGACATGCCGATCGCATTCCAGAATTATTCCAGGGCTGGACGCTCTCCAGCCTCACATTCAGGCAGGGATCTTGTTTATCTCGTTGTTTATACTTCCTGCCCCGTCTAGAGGTGCCTCTAGAAAGTCTCTTTGAATGTCTCTCTAGAGTGCCGTCCAGAGCTACGGCCTCTCCAGGTGCCTCTCTAAAAGTATCTCTAGGTGTCTCCCTAGGGTTCCCTCCAGAGCCAGAGGTCTCTCCTGGACGGCATCATTCCGGGTGATTAGCGTAGTGCGGGCCTCAGGCGGCCCACCACAAGAGAATGACGATGCTTCTTAGGAAATAAATGACTGAGTGCGGGACGGACCGCAAAGCCACTTCTGGGCTAAATGTCATCCCGCGACGCGTACTGCGGGGGCGCCCCGTGACGCAAGCCAGGACGAGGAAACACACACACAGAGAGAGAGAGAGAGAGAGAGAGAGAGAGAGAGAGAGAGAGAGAGAGAGAGAGAGAGAGAGAGAGAGAGAGAGAGAGAGAGAGAGAGAGAGAGAGAGACATAAAAAAAATTCCCTCTGTACGGTATTTGATCCCACGCCACGCGTAGCATAAAGTATGGGCTGCCGCAGGGACGTCGGCCAGCGGGCCGCTAGGCTAGCGCACGGAGGTTGGCCATTAAAGTGGCGCCGATGACGAGGCTGAGGCGTCGGACCAGACTCGCGCCAGGACGGGCTGCTGAGTCCGAGAGTCCTCTCTCTCGTGGAGCATCCCGTGTGGGTGCGAGAGAGACACTGTGACGAGGACGACGCTCAGTCTGCCGCCGATTCAAGGATCACAGTGGAACCCGATAGGATGGCAGCGGGGACAGTAGTGCGTGGTGGCCGCTGCCGGTCGCTGCCGGCCGAGACCCCCCGGCTTCGGAGTGACGTCACCGCCGTGCCCGCTCCGAGATTGACCGACCGCGCCAAGAATGGCCACATTAAGATAGAGTGAATGTTGGCGCCACTGGCGGACGGCGCACAGTGGGCTAGAGGACCAAAACTCTAGACGCGTTTTGAGCTCCAGAGTCGCTGAACAGGACTCGGACCGTACGTGTGACCCCACCAATGGGTTCCTCGTTCAGAGAGCAATCCATTGGTGGGGTCACACGTTCGGTTCGAGCCCCATTGAGCGACTCTGGAACTCAAAGCGCGTCAACAGTTTTGGCCGCCTCCACCGGTCTTCTGCTGGCCCACTGTGCAAGGGTGTGTCGCCCCGTGCCTCTCGCACCACCCCATGTGACCATTCCATTCTGTCGGCCCGCAGGCACCCCAGTGAGCCATGGCGAAGGCGGAGGGCGACGCGGAGGGCGAGGCCGGCATGAAGAAGGAGGCGCGGCTGCAGCTGGAGGAGCCGGCCTACACCTTCGCCGACATGAACCTGCGCCAGAAGTGCAAGCACGTGGTGGCCAACATCACGGTGGAGCCGATCACGCTGCTGTACATCGTGCCGGCCCTGCTGTCCAGCCTCACCACGCAGAACCTGAACCTGGAGAAGGCGTGCCGCGTCAGCCTCAACTACACGGCGGAGGTGTGCGACGCCCTGGCCGCCAGGAACTTCACCGGCGAGTACGGCACCCTGTTCAGCAACGTAAGTGCTTCTCCGGTTCAATACTGCGTGGCACAGTGGGCCAGAAACCAGCGCAGGCGGCCAAAACACTAGACGCGTTTGGAGCTCCAGAGTCGCTTAATGGGACCCGAACCGAGCGTGTGACCCCACCGATGGATTTGCTCTCCGGACGAGGAATCCATTGGTGGGGCTTGGGGCTCACATGTTCGGTTGGAGTCCTGTTTCGTGACTCTGGCGCTGAAAAACTCGTCTTGAGTTTTGGCCGTTGAACAAAAAGACCGTAGTCCGGCCAGCAACAGCAATGGGTGGTGCGGAGCGCCTGCAGCGTGGGCCGACCCGCGCGGCTGCGGTGCGTTGCGGGACGGCCCACCCCGGACCTCGCAGGCGCCCGGCGCCGAGAGGAAAAACAAAAACCTTCCTTCAACTCGGAAAAAAAAAAAAAAAAAAGAATCTTGAAAAATAAATAAAATATATCAACTAAACTTGCATGCATTGGTTTGCAGGTGGCGCAGGAGGTGGCGGAGATGCAGATCTGGCAGACGCCGCTGCAGAGCGTGGTTCCCATCATCCTGGTCATGTTCGTGGGGTCCTGGGCGGACCGCCGCCGCCGCCGCCGCCCCTTCATCCTGTCGCCGCTGCTCGGGGACCTCATCTCCAGCGTCGGCCTGCTGCTCTGCTCCATCTTCTTCAGCTGGTCGCTCGAGGTGGGGTCGCCGAGGACGCACCGTGGGCCAGAAGACCGGCCCTGGCGGCAGGAGGCCAAAATTCTGAACGCGTTTTGAGCTCCAGAGTCGCTGAATGGGACTCGAATCGAACGTGTGACCCCACTGATGGATTCCACCACTTGGTGGGGTCACACGTTCGGTTCGAGTCCTGTTCAACGACACTGCAGCTAAAAACGCGTCTAGTTTTGGCCGCATGCGCCGGTCCGCGTCCTGGCCAGTTATAGTTGCGAACCACTGGCCCACTGTGCGACGGTCCTCATCAACGGCGTGCTTCGCCTGCTCGCAGGTGACCGGCGTCATCGAGTCCCTCGTCCCCGCGCTGTTCGGCGGCATGCCGATCCTGTTCCTGTCCGTGTTCTCGTACGTGGCGGACGTGACCACGCCCGAGAACAGGACCTTCCGCATCGGCATGGTGGCGACCGCCGTATCCTGGGGCTTCCCGATCGCCAGCGCGCTGTCCGGCGTGGCCTTCACCACGCTGGGCTTCACCGGCGTCTACATCGTCACCATCATCCTGTACGGCCTGGGGGTGGCCTACGGCTACCGCTACATCCGCGAGCCGCACCCCCCGGTGCCCCGGCCGCCAGGGTGAGTGTTGCTGCCCTTTGCAATGCGAGTTTCTACGGCACACAGTGCGTCAGAGGACCGTTGAGGCAGGCAAAAGTCTAGACGCGTTTTGAGCTCCAGAGTCTCCAAATGGGACTCGAATCGAACGAATGACCCCACCAATGGATTATCCATTTTGGTGGGGTCACACTTTCGGTTCGAATCCCATTTAGCGACTCCGAAGCTCCAAAAGTGTCCGGCATTTTGACCGCCTCGACGGTCTTCTGACGCACTGCGCTCCGGTTTTCGGCCCGCAGTGTCAGCTTCCTGTCCGACTTCTGCAACTGGCGGCACGTGTGGGACACCGTCAAGGTGGCCCTGCGGCAGCGGCGCGGCAGCCGGCGCCTCCAGTTCTACATCCTCGTGCTGCTGTACTTCACCATCCAGGGGCCCATTCAAGGTGAGCATCACCGCCGTCTTCGAGGACCGGCGCACAGTGGGCCGGGAGACCGGCGCAGGAGGCCAAAATTCTAGACGCGTTGGAAGCTCCAGAGTCGCTCAACAGGGCTCGAACCGAACGTGTCAACCCACGAGTGGATTGCTCTCCGAACGAGGAATCCATTGGTCGCACGTTCGGTTCGAGTCCCATTTAGCGACTCTGGAGCTCAAAGCGTGTCTATAATTTTGTCCGCCTTTACCGGTCTTCTGGCCCACTGTGCGCCGACCGGCCGGGGACCGGCGCATCGCGGACTCACGCACATTGTGCCCCGCAGGCGAGGGGATCGTCTCCTTCCTGTACTTGACGCAGCAGTTCCAGTGGGAGGCCATCGCGTTCAGCGCCTACAGCACCTACTTCATCATCCTCAGCGCCGTCGGCGAGTACACTGGCGCACCAGCAAATTAAACGAATGGCCGCGTTCTGGGCGCGCTAATGAAAAGTAATAACGTCGCAGGCAACTTCGTGGCGACCACCGTCTTCGCCAAGTGGCTCAACATGAGCGACTGCCTCATCGGGGTCATCGCCATGAGCTCCAAGACCGTCGTGGCGCCGCTGTTCGCGCACGCCTCCAAGAACTGGCACGTCTACGCGCGTAAGTGCAGCGTCTCTCTCGCATCCATTGGTGGGGTCAGACGTTTGGTTCGAGCCTCCAGAGTCGCTAAATGAGGCGTCTAGAGTTTGGGCCACGGCCCACTGTGAGCGCTGAATCAGCCTGCTGGCGGCAAAGGGCGGTCCCAAAGTCGAGGGAACTTGCGATGTCTTTGAATAAAGCCGAATCCCTTTACTGTCAAATTCTAGTGACTGCAGAGAACATCCTGGGCGCGGGCGCCATCATCACCATGCGAGGCATCGCCACCAAGCTCGTCGACGACGACGAACTGGGTACGAAGCGCCTCACTGGAGGAACACACTAGTAGTCGAGCAGAACAAAGTGTTTTGTAAGTTCCTGCCTCAGGCAAGGTGATGGCGCTGCTGGCCGTGGTGGAGGCCGTGATCCCGCTCGTATTCCGGCCCGTCTACAGCAAGGCGTACAGCGCCTCCTCGGACACGCACCCCGGCGCCTTCTTCTACATCAGCTGCGCCGTCAACCTCTGCGGCGTGCTGCTCTACTTGTGAGTACCCCTGACGCGATGACGTGCATCCACTGGTCACCGGGAGACGACGGCGACGGCGCACAGTGGGCCAGAAGGCCGGTGGAGGCGGCCGAAATCCCGGACGCGTTTTGAGCTCCAGAGTCCCTGGATGGGGAGTCGAATCGAACGCGTGGCCCCACCAATGGATTGCTCTCCGAACGAGGAATCCATTGGTAGGTTACACGGTCGGTTCGAGTCCCGTTTAGCGACTCCGGAGCTCAACACGCCTACAGTTTCGGCCGCCCGCGCCGGTCCTCTGGCCCTCTGTGCGGCGGATGCCATTTCAATGGGGCAAACCCATCGAAGAGACGCCTTACTTGCCCCTTTGACGCAGCGTCATCTGGAGGATGCAGAAGCAGCAGGCCCGGGAGGAGGAGGCCGAGGACCGCAAGAAGAACGACGGCCTGGGCGGCGTCACCAACACGGCATTCCAGGTCGACGAGGGCCGCCCTGCCAACGGCGGCACCAACCACGCCTCCGAACGGCTGTGACGAGCCCCCATCTTGAGAAAATTTGATAGTGCAGCCAACTGAATGACGCACTGGTAAAACTGGGACGTAGTTCTACGCTTCATTCAAGCATAGAACTACCCTTGGAGACTTTACGCCCTTCTTGAAGCGTACAACAACGCTTCTGGGCAATTCCCCCTTGCATTTACATATGAGGAAAGGACCGCATGGGCTCTTGTACGCTTCAAGAAGGGCGCACAGGCTGTACGCTTCACGGAAGGCGTGATACTTTGACTTAGTTTTACCAGTGCGCACCCGAGCAAAATGTATTGCGTTGTGCTAAAGTCTGTGATATAAGGCGGCCTCCCTCCTGAAGTTACTTACGGACGGCGTTCTTCTGGGCCGGACACCTTAGCGGAATCTTTGAGTATCATCCGGAGCTCCAGTCATGAATAATGTATCCCCTTATCCGTCCTGCAGAGAGTCTTCTGGCTTTTTGAAGACGCGTTGCAATTATTCTACCCATCGTTTTCATCTATTTTAATGCGGGTTAGAAACCCCGTTATTATGTAAGCACTTGTACCTGCCAATAAAACTGCTTGTTTTACGTATGTTTGTAATGAAATGGGACGATTTTTCATTTGAGCCGCTCAGAGAGAAACCAAATCTTGAGCGGTATTCGCACCAACCTTGATGAAAACAATTCCGTTTTCTCGATCCCGCCGTGGCCGCGGGGCCGCTCAGCAAGGTCGAGGTGGTCTGCGCGACCTTCTATATACAGGCGTGACCTCACACTGGCCGCGCGAGGTGAGGCGAGGCGAGGCGTACGTCTCGTGGACCAGCGCTGCATTCTGCATACTGGCCACATAGGCAGGCTCATTTCCAAACACGGTGCCTCTTTCGCATCAATTCCAAACGCTGCGCCTCTCTTGCATCAGTGAAGCGTGCCGTGGGGGTGCGAGAAACAGCCGAAAGTCGTTCGAAAAAAATGCCAGCCGCCCCGTCTGAGTTTTTCTCTAGTGTAGCAAGGCCGAAGGGGTCCAAGGTGTCCATGCGCCACATATTTTTCCTAAAAAATGTCGGCAAAACGTTTTCTTTTATTATTTTATTGTTTTTTTTTTTTTTTTGCGTGATTGAACTGCTGAGAAGGCGTTCAGGCGTTGTGATGGTGTTGGTTGGGCGATACGTAGTCGTTGGTGGACAGCCAGCCATCGGCTGAGTCGGCGCGGCGCATCGCCGTGGAGGTAGGCAACACATCGAACTCCACTGTAGCGGGAGCTGCTGCCGAGCGGGCGGACCGTTGGCCGGCAGTCAGAAGGCAGCAGATTCTGAGTAGGCTCCGTCGACCATTCATGTGCCTCGGGCGATCCGCACAGAGTACGCTGGAACCGGGTATGATGCTCGCAGGCGGACTACCCTCCCGACCCATGCTGCACGTAGATAATGTATAAGGTTGCGGCAGCTTCTTTTCATAGGAAGCGTCTTAGAGTCTCGTCCACGATTTAGTACAGCTGCAGGGAAATCGCCGAAGGCAGACACTGCTGCAACATTTCGGAAAACGACAACCAATATTGGTGCCACGAGGGAGCGGCGGCGCAGCGCGCTCAGAGCCCTCTCGCGTTGAAGCGCACGCGGCCTATTGGTCGGCCACACAACTGTAGTCACCACCGCGAGCGAAGTCGGCACCGAACAGTGCAATCAAATCGGAATGTCGTTCAAATTTTTTTGGGACATTCCGAACAGGGCCTCGTCACGCTGTCTCTCTCGCATCTCTACGGAACGAGGAGCGCGAGAGAGACAGAACGACGGGCGCGCGCACGGCCCGGCCCGGAGAGTTCCGATAACGCATTTACAAGCACTCTTGGACGGCGATTCGGCCGCTACAAGGAAACTGCAGGCCGTGGTCATTAACAACACGCCATTACATGGTGGCCGCGGCCGCCGCAGCGTGATGACCACCTTGATGGCGGGCCGCGCCGGAACGACCCGCACCCCACGCACCACCACGCCCGGCGCTCAACGACGGAACGGCAATGGCGTCCACACTCCATTAAAAATATTAACATGGATTCGGTCCGCTGCCGAGCCGGGCCCAGTCGTCGCAGGCGGCCAAAACTCCTGAACGCGTTTTGAGCTCTAGAGTCGATAAATTGGGCTCAAACCGAAAATGTGACCATACCGATGGATTCCTCGTTCGGAGAGCGATCCGTTGGCGGGGTCACGCGTTCGGTTCGAGGCCCATTTAGCGACTCTGGAGCTCAAAACGTGTCTAGAGGTTTGGTCGCCTGCGCCGGTCTTCCGGCCCACTGTGCAAGGGCCTTCCACTGGAATCTTCTTCGTCCGGGCCTTGATCCGCCCTGCGCTGCCCTGCGCTGCCCTGCGCTGCCCTGCGCTGCCTTGGGCACGACATCATTGTCCGCGAGCCGGGCCAGCCGGGCGAGGCGCTCTGTGGGCGAATAGAGAGGGGCAAATCTCGTGAAACACGCCAAGTCAAGGGCGAGAGTCGCGAGAGCGATAGCTCAACCCGTGTTGGGGGCTAATTACTCGAACACATGGGCGGGGCGCGGGGACCGTCACCAAACAGGCGTTCGACAAAATAGAAAAAATGAAAAAAAATAAAAAAATGTCCAAGATTTTTACATGTCAGTAAAAATTGGGTTCGACTGTTGTGCTTGTTTATCCTACTTCGTGCTTCTCCAGACAAAGCAGCCCGGTCCACAGTGGGCCAGAGGACCGTTGAGGCGGCCAACATTCAGCACACTTTTTGAGCTCCAGAGTCGCTAAATGGGACTCGAATCGAACGTTTGACCCCACCAATGGATTGCTTTCCAAACGAGGAATGGTAGGGTCCACGCGTTTGGCTCGACTCCTCTTTAGCGAGTCTGGAGCTCAAAACGCGACTAGAGTTTTGGCCGCCTCAACGGTCCTCGGACCCACTGCGCGGACGCACCAGAAGACTTTTCGATACAACGCCCTCGCGGACGGCCCCTCCAATCCGATGACACACGAGCGCGCCGGAGCGGTCACATTTGGTCGACGACTCTGTGAATGGAGGCCGGTCGTTTAGGAACGGACAACACACTCCGTGGGAGGGAAAGGGGGGGGGGGGAGAGGTGCGTATCCGATATCATCGAGGGGGGAGGGGGGCTTATTATTTCGCGTTAACACGTCTGTCCACCGTCGCAGACTGGCGGCTTTCTCGCTCCAATCCAGTCTAGCGACAACAATCTTTCTGTCCGGACTCGGAGGCACTGTTTGAGGAGATTTGTCACGCAGGTGTCACTGGCCTCCGCACTGAGAAAACCTAACAAACTATTTTAGGCCTTGCAAAGAAAATCAGCTTGTTATAACTAAGTATTTTAAGCCAACATAAGCTTACACAGAAAATACTTCTTAATTTACGAACTATTTCTTCGCACAACAAAGAAAATTAGTTTGTATTATGTATGCTCAAAATACTTCGTAAGGTTTTAAGCGTGCGTGTTCGCGTTCCGGAGTAGTAATAAAGGGAAAACTGCAATAGCCTAATCTGTACACAAAGATTCACCAAAAATTGAAAAATCGCTGACATTCATAAGTCCATTTGTGAGCAATGTCTTTCTGAAGGCAATCGTGGGACTTCTGACCTGCACCTTAGGTGGCAATAGGGTGGGCGTTCGCGGTTGGAATACTTTCTGCCGCGAGGCCCCCGGCGGCGGCGCGCTGCGTATATAAACTCCGCCCCGCCCCACTCCACCCTACCCCACCTCACCTCACCCCGCCCCGCCCCGAGCTGGGCGGCCAGGATTACCCACACTGCATCGAATTATGATACATCAGGGACTGTCAAACTGTCCATTATCTTGCCAGCTCGGCCGTCCAATGAGGAGTGGGCTGGAAATATTGTTGCGTTCCGTCGGATGGCAAAGGAAGTTCGGGAGAAGGCGGTCGAACGGGGCGGGGCGGGGCCGGGCGCTGCGCCGTACAAGGCGTTAAGGCGTTCCTGCCCGCCCAGCAGAGCATGAAAGAGATTTCGCCCGACGCGGCCCGGCCCCGGCTCGGCGTTCGCGCGGCGCTGCTCGGCTCGGCTCGGCTCGGCCGCGGGCGCGTCGCGCGGATTCCGAACGCCCGAACGCTGCTCGGCACACCACGCTCTTTCATATTTTATTTTTCGTGCGGAAGGGACGTAAAGCTCAGGGGATTCCGTATTCCAGTCCCGCAGGGCTCCTCCGTGTGTCGGAAGAAGCAAAGTCGCGGTGAGATTTTCGGACTTACCTCTGGTTGGTTTGGTACCCAAGAGCCTCCCAATTTTACGTGCCCATATTTCTTGGGGAGTGTGCGTTAGAGGCGTTATCCACGGAATAAGTTTACTTTCGATATTTACTTACTTTGTTATCATTTGTCAGGTATATGGAATCTATTGGTGGGGTCACACGTTCGGTTCGAGTCCTGGTAAGCGACTCTGGAGCTCAAAACGCATCCGGGATTTTGACCACCTGCCCACTGTGCGCTAGGCCCTGCCGCTGCTGAATGGCAACGCCAATCGCGCGGCTCAGACAATGGCGGTCCGAGGTCCCCGTTGGTCGCCGTCGACGACGGAGATGGCGACTGCCAGACCGCCAGCCAGCGACCGCTAGGTTGGCACACCAGCCACAATGTGGTGATGCCAGAGGCGGCCGCGGCGGCACACGCCCTTCTTCCGTAGAATAGATCGTTAATTCCTCGCCATTAAACATTTTTCACAGGCGCCCCGCCTCGCCCCGCCTCGCCCCGCCTCGCCCCGCCTTGCCCCGGCCGCCGCGGCGCAGCGTGGTCGGGTCGTCTGCGCTACGCCGCGCTGGCCGCGCCCACGGACCTGTCCTGTCCAAGAGGGGCCCGCCGCGCCACGCCGGCCGCACGCTCTGCCAATACGTCTGTCGCGCCTCCCGGCCCGGCTGGCCGGCCGGCCTGTCAGAATCGCTAAATGCGAGGCCGGATTTGGATTTTTCGGTCCGGACGGCCGAGGACGCGGCGAGGACACCGCGGCAGCGGCACGGACAGGACAGGACAGGTGGCCGCGCCGAGCACGCCGTCAGAGGACTCCACGACTCCACGGCGCGAGAGCTAGCGCGCGACCAAGAAAGACAACAGAAATTACCGGATGACTCTCTCTGCGTGAAAATCGTTGATGTCGAGGCAACCAACTGGAAAAGAAATACATACTGATAGACCATTCTACTCGTGGCCGAGTGAAGAACAAGAAATCACAAAAGAGTATTTTTTTGCACTTTCACTTCAAATATTTAAGTCCCTTTTCTTGGTGGAAGTTAATAAAAATACTTTCTAGTAAATGCAACATATTTTAAGCGAATATATGCTCTTTAAATGCCCTAAATGGAGTGTTTTGTGACTCTTCTTGTTTTTCACTAAGCCACGACTAGAATGGTCTATACAGTCGGAATAGCCTTCCCGCGCCGACTGCAAGTAGGAGAAAATTGTGGCAGCCCATCAGGAGCCATTCCAGAGGGCGTTGTATAGGCATTTATCGAGAGCTTGTTCGCCTACGCGCGGACGCCTCGACGAGAGAGAGAGAGAGAGAGAGAGAGAGAGAGAGAGAGAGAGAGAGAGACCGCGCCTCTGGAGCGGGTCGTTATTAGAGAGGAAGAGGCGGGTAGACCGGCGGCGTGCCCGCGGTGCACAGCGCCGAGGACAAGCCGGCCGCCGTGCAGTACAACATGTCGAACCTTCAAATCGACTAATAGCAGCAGGCCGGCCCACGCAGCGCTACGCAGCGCGCGTCCCCCTCCCCTCGGGACCCAAGGATGCACGCAGCAGCGCGCAGCAGGCAGGGCAGGCGAAAGGGGCCAGCACTCCATAAAGAGCCATGGTCCGGACGCATCGCATCTCATCATCTCTGGCGGGCATGCCGTGCATACACAAGGCGAGCCTCCCGCAACGCCCGCAACGCCCGCGACCTGCGGCACCACCCGACGCATTCAATAAAGGTCTGATTCCGAGAGCCGTTTTCGTCGCTCTGTCTCTCTCGCGCTCACGGAGCGGCCCGAATGGGTGCGGGAGAGACGGAGCGACGCCGTGGCGGTCACTGGGGGGTCACAAGAGAGGGACTAGCATTATTTTCTCTTAAAACAGGGGAATAAACGCTGTTAAAGACAAAGAAAACGAGACAGGTGGGTAGTAAGTAGCGCTTAAAAAGTACCCAAGCACCCCCTGAAAAACGAACAAAAACACCACTTGTGAGTGAACGCCGGCTGACAAGCCTGATAGCGGACGCGACCTGCCGCAACGCGTGGAAGAGCGAGTGTTTCCGGCGAGCGCGAGGACGACGACGCCCACACCGGCCCACCGCCACCCAGCAGGCCCAATAGAGCGTCGCTCAGGTCACTTACCTCGGCGAAGACACTGCGTGCAAACGGCGACAACATCGACCATGATGGCGAGTGTTGCTTTTATTCCTGGAGGCGCTTTGTGGTGGTCCCTTTGCCCTGAGGCCCCGGCCAGCAGGGCCGGCAGGCAGACTGCCTCCAGGTCCTGTCCCTCGTCTTTAGACAGCCTTTGTCCTTCCGCCTCCGTCTAACTCGCACGAGTACTCTGCGCCCCCCCCCCTTTTTCCTCGTCGTCTGCACCGCCGCGGTCCAGGACTGCTGCAGCGCCAACGCCAACGCGTGGCACGCGACTGCACTCTCCCCCTCCCTCCCCCTCCTGCCGGTTCTCCAGCGGGCCGTGCCGGGCCGTGCGGGGCTGGTTCATTCATTCGCACATGACAGCGGCTCCAGCGGCCCCAGCGCGCCGCGCACACGCCGCCTCGGTTCAGTTCGCTTCGACCCGCGTCCGTCCGCCGCCGCGCCGCCCGCCTCCTCAGCGCGTCGTCGTCGTGGTCGCGCGAGTGCTGTGGTGTTGTGACTGTGTTGTTGTTGTTTGTGCTCCGTCGTTCACACTGGTGGCGGCGGCGATGGTGAGCGCGCTGCTGCCGGCGAAAGCGGTGCTCCCGGATGATGCTGGGCGTCTTCGGCAGTAAAGTGCCCAATCTCCGCGCTGCGTTTGGCACGGCCACCGATGATGGTGATTACCGCGTTGGCCGCGTTAGCGGTGGAGGCGCCCCGCCCGCCCGTCCGCGGCCGTAGCGCGGCCGCCGCATGAGCGGCCTGCGGAGTGCGGGCGAGGCCCGCGGCCGCCGGGAGCAGACATGTCGCCTTGGGTAAGTCCCTGCCTGGTTCGAACACTGTCGTCGCCGCGCCTTTTTTTTTTTTTTTTGTTGTCCCAAAAAGGGCCGCCTGGGCGGAAAATGAAAACAGCCCCACGGCAGTGCCGTCTGTGTGACACGCCCTGCAAATGCGAGAGCAATGCGACACGCGCCGTGCCGCGGCGGCTGGTAATGACCCGGCGGAGAGGCCGCACAGTGGGCCAGAAGACGGATAGAGGCGGTAATACCGGACGCGTTTTTAAGCTCCAGAGTCGCTAAATGGGACTCGAACCGAACGCGTGACCCCACCAATTGATTCCTCGTTCGGAGAGCAATCCATCGGTGGGGTCACACGTTGGGTTCGAGTCCCATTTAGCGCCTCTGGAGCTCAAAACGCGTCAAAAATTATGCCGCCTCCTGCGCCGGTCTTCTGGCCCACTGTGGGCCGGAGGTCCGAGGGGCGCAGCTCGGCCCGCTCGGCCTGCTCGACGTGCTCCGTGAGATGAAACGGAATGAGACGAAGATTGGAGTAATTAGGGAGCCGAGGGACCTGCGGGCCGATTCCGAACAGTGCGTCGGCTCTCTCCGTCTCCCTCGCACCCACACTCCATTGGGGCGAGAGAGAAAGAGCGAGGAAAGCGTAGTGGTCGGGAGACAGCCGGCACGACACCCTTAATTGACCATTCCAGCCCGCATAGGCCTCGACGCGCCACTTGACAGAAAAGCAAGTTGCCGCCGCTGGTATTCGAACCCGGCTCATTTCAGCTTCTGTGTCAGACGATTCGACTCTGACGCTGCACAGTGGACCAGAAGACCGGCCGAGGCGGCCAAAATTCTAGACGCGTTTTGAGCTCCAGAGTCGCTGAACAGCACTCGAACTGAACGTGTGACTCCACCAATGGACTCCTTGTTCGGAGAGCAATCCATTGGTGGGGTCACACTTTTGGTTCAAGCCCCATTTAGCGACTGTAAAGCTTAAAACGCGTCTAGAATTTTGGCCTCCTGCGCGGTCCTCTGGCCCTCTGTGCGCCGAGCGGCGCTTCCGGGGCGCCGCCGCCGCAGCCCGCCCTCGCGCCGCCCGCCATCGGTCATGTCCAGGAATGCCGCTCGCTTCGCCTCGCGTCAGCGCCTGCTTCAGAGAAGTGCCAAACTGGACGGCGGTGTATGCGGCCAGCGCGGCCGGCCGGGCGGCCGGGCTGGCTGACCCGCGCGTCGCCGCGTCGCCTCGCGTGGGCAGACGCGCGCCACGCCCCGCCCCGCCACGCCCCGCCACGCCATCGCCGTCGCAATCAAGCTGCCGGAGGCACTCCGGCACTCCCAGCAGACCCTGGTCACAGTGTGGGTCAGAAGACCGTTGATGCGGCGAAAATCCTCGATCGGAGAGCAATCCTTCGGTGGGGTCACACGTTCGATTTGAGTACGTCCCATCTAGCGACTCTAGAGCTCGAAACGCGTCCGGGATTTTGGCCGCCTCAGCGGTCTTCTTGCGCACTGTGCTGGGCCGAGCTCGCCGAGGAGGAGTGCGAGTGCCAGGAGACGGGCTTGCCGGGGCGCGGCTTCTCCATGAATGTATACATGCACACTGCTAAGGTGGCAGCGCTGCGTGATGGAGTTGGCTGGCGTGCCGCATTGGCGGAGGGCACGGCACGGCGCGGCGCCGGACGCCCACGCTACAATCACCCACACGCCACGCGGATGGGTCCCCCGCCCGCCAGCATGCACTTGTCCCCACAAACCCGGACCATACTGGGAGAAACAAGAAGAACATTTTATGCGGTCTAAAATTATTAATGACTCTGAAAAACAACAACAAGACACAAGAACGCGGAATGTGGCTTCCTACGTCCACGATATCGACAGGAATGGCGCCGAGTCTGCTGCTGCCGCCGCGGACAAAAGAATGGAGCTGTCGCGACCCCGCGCGGTAGACACTTCAAGGGGATAGAGTGCTGCCAGGGGTAGCGGCGCAGACCGGTCTTCAGGATGCGGCAGCCCGCCACACATCTTCAATAACACAACAACAACAACAAAACGAGGTAATAAACCAACACTTGGGCGTCCTAGAGTTCGTCGTTTGTCGACGCGAAGAAGTCGTCCTCCTCGAGGCCCAGGGCCGCGGCCACGCTCTGGTTGACGGCGGCTACGACGGTGGTGACCACATCAGCCGTCGCGGTGGGCGCCGTAGCCGTGCTGTTGCCGTCCTTGAAGGCCTTGAGCTTGTTGCGCACCTGGGGGAGAATCGTCGTACACACGCTTAAAACATTACGAAGTGTTTTGAGCATACAGAATACAAAGTAATTTATTTTGTTATACGAAGAAATAGTTCGTAAAATTGCGAAGTATTTTCATCTGACGTTCAAGGACTATTCAATTGACTATTTAAGAGAAACGAGGAGATTTTTTTTAGGCCTGTTCCAACCGCTGTCAAGTCCCGTGACCTCAAGATGCTCCTAGCAGACGACACAACATTAAAACCAATTATGAGGAATTAGGCATTGCACATTTTGAGAGTATGAGATGCAAAAGCAGAACATTTTTCTAGTTCACGGCTCTCCCGTTTAGGGCCCTTAGGACTCTACCTGCCTCGCAGAACTCACCGTGGCGTACAGCACGTAGCCGACGACGGGCACGATGGCCACCATGTAGATGCGCGCGATGAGGTGCACGAAGCGCGTGCCCGTGCTCAGGGAGCCGAAGTCCGTGGCGGTCTTGGTGACGGCGATGTGCACGAGGCGCATGACGGCGGCGGGCCGCAGGTCGAGCGCCGCGTGCCACTCCTCGGTCTCGTAGACCTTCGCCGGGAAGCGGAGGAGCGTTACGGGTGGGACGCGCAGTGGGCCAGAACACGGCGGCGCACGCGGCCAAAAGTCTAGAGGCGCTTTGAGCTCCAGAGTCGCTGAACAGGCAGGACTCGAACCGAAACTCTTGTGACCCCACCAATGGATTCCTTGTTCGGAGCGCAATCTATTGTTGGGGTCGCGAGGTCGATTCGAGTCCCATTTAACGACTATGGAGCTCAAAACGTGTCTAGAATTTTGGCCTGCGCGGTCCTCTGGCCCACTGTGCTCAGCCGCCTCACTGCCTACCTCTTGGGCGTTCTCCAGGAACAGCACGGCGGCCGCCTTCTTGAGGCGCTCCTCCTCGTTGTTGTCGGCCAGCTCGAAGATCTCCGTGACGTTGTGCACGTCGAGGCGCTGGACCAGCACCTCGGCGCAGCGCGCCTTGAGCTCGGCCAGGCCGGCGGTGTGCGCGGCGGCCAGCAGGGCGCGCGGCATGCGGCTAGCGGCCGGCGCCGTGGCCGTGTACACGAAGCGCAGCACCTCCAGCAGCACCTCGCCGGACATGGCGGGCAGCGGGACGCGGCCGTCGGGGCCCGTCGCCTCCGCCTAGTGGGCGAGACGGAGCGACTTACAGCGCGCTACTGACTTTTTGGTCGATAGAACAAGTGACGCGCACAGCGTCAACGTCAGACTGACGGCAGAAAGACAAACAGGGGGCCAGAAGATTGACGCAACCGGCCAAAACTCTTGACGCGTTTGGAGCTCCAAAGTCGCTAAATGGGACTCGAATTGATCGTGTGACCCCACCAACGGATTCCTCGTTCGGAGAGCTATCCATTGGTGGGTTCAAACGTTCGGCTCGAGTCCCATTTAGCGACTCTGGAGCTCAAACCCCGTCTAGGAATATTACCACCCCCACCGGTCTTCTGGCCCACTGTGAGACGTACCATGGCGAACAGCGCGCCGCCGTGCACTTTGAGGACCTTGCTGTGCGTGGGGATCTCCTCGTCGGCCGCCACCAGGATGACGTCAGTGTGCAGACACTCCTGGGAACCGAAAAAGAAATACACGCCACCGTTTTCGTTTCCCTCCCAAACGGGCGTCGCTGTCACACGTGCAAGGGAATTCCCCTCACCCCCCAGCCCCCCTACCCCGGCCGAGGCGGAGGGTTGGAGTAATCACTGCCGCCCGGGCGCCGCTGTCGCCGACGTGCTGACGGCGGCGTTAATGTGCCGCCCGCCTCGCAGGTCGTGCAGGTGGCGCACAGTGGGTCAGAAGACCGGTGAGATGGAGACGACCAAAATCCCGGACACGTTTTGAGCTCCAGAGTCGCTAAATGGGACTCGAATCGATAACGTGTGACCCCACCAATGGATTCCTCGTTTGGAGAGCAAACCATTGGTGGGGGTCACACGTCCGCCTCGAGTCCCTTTTAGCGACTCTCGAGCTCGATACGCGTCTAGAATTTTGGCCGCCTCGCCGGTCTTCTGACTCACTGTGTGGCGCTGCCGGTGCACCCTTGGAGCGGCGAGGCCTCGTCCTCCGTAGCGGCCTCTCCAGCTCCGAGACCCTCCTTAATAATTGCCAGCCAATCCACGGATCGATGTGGACGTTAAGCCGAGGGAGAATGACTGTAGGACCGCCGACCCCCACTAATGGATTTCTCTCCAAACAAGGAATCCATTGGTGGGGTCGCACGTTCGATTCGAGTGCCATTTAGCGACTCTGGAACTCAAAATGTGCCTGAGGTTTTGGCCGCCTCAACGGTCTTCTGGCCCACTGTGGGGGCACCCTTGCAGTGTAGCGGGCATGTCGCACCCGGTTGCCCACTCTTTGTTGTGGCAGCAGCAACAGCAACAACTGGAATGGGGGCGAGTCTAGGCGCGGTCGCGGCGTGTGTATGAATATTAAACAAAAAGTCGCTGGCTGGTTCGCCTCGCGGTCCGAGTGGGGGGCGCGGCGCGTTGGAAGGACGGCTCGTCGTGGGAAGTCGCATTGGCTCTCCTTTCGAAACTCTGTCACCCGCGCGTGATTTATGTGGAAGCGCTGTCATAGTGCCTGAGGCCGCCGCGCCCGGGCCGTCCGGGTGACCAATCGCGCATGCGTCGCGCCGTGGGTTCTTACCCATGCCTTCGGATTGGGTAATTCAGGTTCGATACCCGGTCACATCGTCACACTGAAATTTTTTTTTAAGGACACGTTGGGTGCGTTTGATCTAAACTTATCGTGTGATTAAGTGCCTGGACGTGCACGCTTAAAACCTTACGAAGTATTTTGAGCACACATAATACAAACTAATTTACTTTGTTATACGAAGAAATAGTTCGTCAATTACAAAGTATATTCTTTGTAAGCTTATGTAGGCTCAAAATACTTTGCAGCTTTTCTTTGTCAGGACTAACATAGTTTGTAAGGTTTTCTCGGTGTGGGCGTGGCGTGGCGCTAAACAGGACTCGCACCGAGCGTGTGCCCCCACCAATGGATTCCTCGTTCGGAGAGCTGTCCATTGGTGGGGTCACACCTTCGATTCGAGTCTCCTTTAGTGACTCGGGAGCTCAAAACGCGTCCGCGAATTTGACCGCCTCTACCGGTTTTCTGGCCCATTGTGGGACGGGGCCGCGTACCTGCAGAATGCTCCTGACGCTCTGCGTCATCTCGTGCGCCTTGAAGATGTACCGCGGCAGCGTGGGCACTGTGGCGCCGTCCATGATGGCCCTCATGGGCGTGCCGGCGGCCGGCAGCCAGTCCGCCGAGCACCGCCTGCTGGCCGACGCGGCGGCGAAGCGGTCCGACTCCTCGTCGGCCAGCATCGTGTCGCGCAGCGTGTCGGCCTGCGCTTCGTTGAGCGAGTCTGCGAGCGTGTGCGCCATCTTGCCGCCCTGGGTCGTCCTCGGGCTGCCCGTCGACGACTGCGACGAGGAGCCGTCCGACCCCGGCGACAGCGACGGCGCCCCCAGGTCCTTCTGGTCCCTCGGGTCCGGTCCCTCCGATCCCTCCGGCCGCGCTGGAGACCCCGGGCCGGTGGAGAGCGCTGGCGTCGCCTCGGGCAGCGTCATTCTGTCACGGGTTCAAGTCCCGGCGTCACCAGATTTTCGCCTTTCACCTTTCTCGTCTGTGCCGCGCCCCGGCCGACTGACCGGGCTGTCAACATGCGGCCTGTAAGCCAGCGCACTGTGGGTCAGAAAACCGTTGAGGCGGTCAAAATCCAGGACACGTTTTGAGCTCGAGAGTCGCGAAATGGGATTCGAATCGGACGTGTGACCCCACCAATGGATTCCTCGTTCGGAGAGCAATCCATTGGTGGGGTCACACTACGTCCGACTCGAGTCCCATTTAGCGACTCTGGAGCTCAAAACGCGTCTAAAATTTTGTCCGCTTTAACGGTCCTTTGGCCCATTGCGCAGCGCTAGCCCGGCGCGACCTCGCCTTCCTTCCAAGGTAACGCCTCTTTAAAGTGGAGCGCGCGGATGCGACGCGTTGCAGTAACGACGTGATGCAAACCCGCGGCGGCGTCCCAACGCGTTCCGCCGCCAACAGCCCTGGCGTGGAGGAAACGCGTCTTCGACTACCAGCCGCTGCGGTTTTTTTTTTTTTTCGTTTTTTTTTTTTTTTGACGTACCCTCCGGTTAGATTCCCCACTGCTGGCCCGGTCTCGGGGTGCGCTGCCCCGACGCTCGGCCAGTCTGGTGGATCTCTCCAGCCATACTGCTGGGCTCGGGCGACTCGGACCGCTGGACTGTACAGCCGCGCCGCGTTCCCGCCCCGCGTCCCCGCCCCGCCCGCGGCGCAGTGTGCCCCCTCCGGGCGCGAGGCTAGAGTGGCCACTCGGCCGGGGTGGCGACACCAGGGGGCCCACGGGGTGGCTGCCTGTTGGACGGGACGGGGGCACCCCTATACACCGCGGGTTCTTCTTAGCGCATGCATATGACATAAGTGGCTATCGACCTGAGACGGGGCGAGGCAAGGCGGGGCGGGGCAAGGCGGGGCCATTTCCCAGGGGGCTGGCGCGGCAGCGATGACGAGGGCCTTGCATAGGACAGCGCGCTTGACTCGCTGGGCGACACAGGCCATGGTGGGGCAGAAGACCGTTGAGGCGGCGTTTGTGCTCCAGCGTCGCTAAATGGGACTCGAATCGAAGGTGTGACCCCACCAATGGATTGCTCTTCGAACAAGGAATCCATTGGTCGGGTCATGCGTTTGGTTCTAGTCCCATCGACTCTGGAGCTCAAAACGCGGCTAGACTTTTGGCCGCCTCAACGGTCTTCTGACCCACTGTGGGGGCCTGCGCTCTGCCCTCGAGGCGGCCGGATCGAAGCACTGAAGGATGATCTACGGCAATCCTCGGCGTCCCTGCTGGTCGGCGCGTCACTGCGTCGCTGCGCCTCGCTGCGTATGTAGTGGGGGTGGCGGCGCCGCGTCCGGCCTGCACGTCCTCACGACGTCCAACGGTCCAACGGGGGTAAAAATAAATACAAGCCGCGCGAGGCCACTACGGCCACCGTGGCGGGCGGGCCCGGCCAAAGGACCCCGACGGACCCCGGCGGCGGCGGTCTGGGCGCGCTGCGCTGCCTATATGCGGCGGTTACTCACCGCCCCTCCCCCGCCGCCACCAAGGGCGTCATTGAGTCGTCGGGTCGTCGTGGGACGGGTTACACCGGCAGGCGCTGCATTGATCCCCGACGAGCGAACCCGTCCTAACCTAACCCAAATAATTATCGCAAAAGCGAAAAGTACGTATTATTGTTGCACAAATTACTGGAGGTGCTACCACCAAAATGTCAATACCATATACTTAAAGTCAATTTCGAGTCTGGGAGTGCATTTAGTGACTGTAGAGCCCAAAATGCGTCCCGGAACTTTAGCCACCTCAACAGTCTTCTGACCCACTGTGCGGGGCGGGCGGGGCGGGGCGTGGGGCGGCGGTGGGTCGTCGGCCGATGCCTGGCCGATGCCGAGGGAAGCACTGCCAACTGTACGACCCGCACGACGTACGCCCCGTACGTGTGCGTATCTCGAGCACTGGTGCCAACTTGCGGCGATACGGCGTGCGTCCGACCGGCCGGCCGGCCGTCTGGCGCTGCGCGTCGCGGCGACCGCACGGCGCCGCACGGCCGGCTTGTTAGCAAACACCGCGCGCCGCCGATCGGCCTGCAGTGGGCGTGCAGTGGGCGTGCATCGGCAGCCCTACTGTCGGCCCGCTGTGACCGTCTTCCTGTAACGTCAGGACTGTGACGTCTTCCTCCTGGAACTATAACTTCCCGGCCCTTCTTTTTCGACGGACGAAGTCTTTGCAAAGGAGCACGCCTTTATGTCGCGGGGGCCAGACACCAAAGCCACCCTGCAAGCCAAACAAAAAGGCAAAAAACAAAAACAAAAAAAACCTGGGAGCCGCTCCGACGTAAACAACAGCAGCAATGAAAGCAAGAGAGGCAGCTTCCCTTTCCCAGCTGCACCTGTCCCGCTAGTTTGCGCGGAGGGAGGCGCGCCCCTCCTCCCCCCTGCCCCCTCCCCCCTCCCCACTCTCCTGCTCACATTCCGCGACACTCCCACACCGCGCCACCGCAGACTTATTCCGAAACAGCGCTCCTGTCTCTCTCGCACGCGTGGGGAGCACGGCGGCGGCGGCGGGCACGACACGGCCCTCTCTGCGCCCATCCCCGTCGAGGTCCCCGTCGCACAGTGGGCCAGAAGACAGGCGCGGGCGGGCCAGACCTCTAGACATGTCTCGAGATCCTGAGTCGCTAAATGGGACTCGCATCGAACGTGTGACCCCACCAATGGATTGCGCTCGGAACGAAGAATCCATAGGTGGGGGTCACACGTTCGGTTCGAGTCTAATTTAGCGACTCTGGGGCTCAAAAACGCGTGCAGTTCGGGATTTTGACCGCCTCCGCCGGTCCTCTGGCCCACTGTGCGTCGTGGTCCCGGCCGGAAGTGCAGCTGGTGCGGGACATCAAGGCACTGCGTGCGCACAAGGCGGGTGAATCCGCGGCACCGCAAAGCACGGCCCTAAAATAAACAATTTTTAATTTGTTCTACACTCTGAAAAAAAATAAAAATCAGTACGACGGAATATTGGAGTATTTGAACCCGCGCTACAACCCACCCTGTCCGCTCGGCAGGGTTCCTGGTTCATTACCACGCTATATCCAGTGCGCGGTACGCACGCCCCGCATGCCCTCGACGCGTGTCGTGTCGATGGCTGTCGGCGATGAGGGCAGAAAAACGCACGATATCTATATTACAAGGGGACTGCAGGGAGGGGAGGGCAAACCCACGGGGCGCTTTGCTACTGGCCGCGCGGAAGACAGAGAGGCCGAGAGAGTGGGACAGACTGGCGGACTTGCGCACAGTGGGTCAAAAGACCGTTGAGGCGGCAAAAATTCTAAACGCGTTTTGAGCCCTACAGTCGCTAAATGGGACTCGAATCAAACGTGTGACCCCACCTATGGAATGCTCTTCAAACGAGGAATCCGTTGATAGGGTCACACGTTGTATTCGAGTCCCATTTAGCGACCCTGGAGCTCAAAACACGTCGAGAATTCTGGCCGCCTCAACGGTCCTCTGACCCACTGTGCTGCGGTGATGCATCTACAGGACTCGTCAATAGGGAGAGCCCCCCGTCGCCGCCACGTGGCGCCGTCGTCGGATATGGCTTTATCCCCCTCCCCTGGCTCCTCCCCCTCCCCTCCCTCTGTCTGGGCGGTAAGGGCGGCTGGCGGGCCCCAAGATAGAAATGAACAGGAAGAGCTCGAAAAGGAGAGGCGGCCGCGCAGGGCAGCGCAGGGCGGCGCAGGGCGGTGGCGCCGCGTCTAGCTGCGTCGCGCGCCGCGGTTGCGCGACAGGCCGGTGCATGCTGCCACCGCTGCCGGTGTTGAGACATGCGGTTTAAATTTAGGAGCTTTACGCCTTGTGAGCCGCCGCCGTGCCGCGTCTAGAGGCCGCGTTCGCCCCGCGGGCCGCCGTAGGCCCAGCGCCACGCCATGCAGCGCCCGCCGCGATGCCGCCTCCCCCGCTACGGCGCAACGGCACACAGTAGGTCAGAAGACCGTTGAGGCGGACAAAATTGTCAACGCGTTTTGACCTCCAGAGTCGCCAAATGTGACTCGAATCAAACGAGTGACCCCACCAATGGATTCCTCGTTCGGAGAGCAATCCGTTTGTGGGGTCACACCCAGAAAACAGAAAAAGGTCAAGTTGACGTCAAGTGAGCTAAAATTGACAAAATTTAGTCATGCTCTTCATCAGTGACCCTTCATGACCTGAATTTGACAAGGTATTTTGTGTCATATAAGCAATAAAAGGTATCATATTCACTAAAAGGATATCAATTGACATGCACTTGACGTCAAAAGACGCTAACTTTGACCGTCGTTTATGATGTCATCTTGACACCTGTCATTTGACATCACCGTGACCATTTTCTGTTCTTTGGGGCGCGGGGTCCACCAGCAGCAACCCCTAGCAGCACGCCGTCGAGATCACTGTCCTGGTGGCGGCGCCTTGCCAGCACCAGGCCGCGGGGCGCCGCGCCGCGCCGCGCCTCGCCGCCGCCGAGCGGCCGAGCCCTGGGGTGTCACCTGAGATGCTGGGCCAGACGCTGCCCCCACCCTGGCGGCTGGGGCCGTGGGCCGTACGCGGGGAGCGGCTGTCGACCCGTCGGCCGGCTCGCACACCAGTGGACGCTTCATAACCTATAACGCCTAATACGGCCCAATCTCAGATTTCGGAGGAGAGGCGCCCGATTTAGAAGGAGTTGCTTTCGGGTGGCGCGCCGAGCGCGGCCGAGTGCCGAGGGCGGCAGCCTTAGCGCCTTCGGAAGCCTTCGGCCGGCGTCGGGCCTCGGGGCGGACCTCGGGCGTCGGGACGCCGCTCGGGCGGCCCTCGGCTGTTTTCGGCCACGCTAAGCTTAGGAAGCGCGGCCGGCGCGATCACCTTCCTAGCAGCCGCCGCCCCCCGCACCGCACCCCTGTCGCTACAACAAGAGAGTTTAGGGGGAAATGGCGGAGTTTGAGTGATATTTTTAACTCCCCCGCCTTCGCTGCGCCGTATACCTCCGCCGCTGCGCTGGCCTGCTGTTTGCGGCACTTCGCCGTCGTCCCTTACGCCCTGCTGGCGGGGCGGGGCGGGGCGGGGCGGGGCGGGGGGCGGACGCTCGGCGCGCCGTCGAGACGCTCCCGCGAGTAGCCTGCCGCCCTGCACCGCGACGCCCCGCACACACGCCGCGCACCGACGTCGTCGTGCCGTGACACCGCGGCCCCGAGGTCGCCCACGACGCGCCGTCAACGAGCTAGCGCGCCCCCCGCGCGTCAACGGGGTCCTCGGACGGACATGAGTGCAGTGTAGTGCAGTGCTTGTGGTGCCGCGCGGCCCGGAGTGTCCGGAGTGCAGCTGACAGTGATGTTACCGGAATTTGGCTTCGGTGAGTGCGGTGTGGCGCTGCGGTCACCACGCCCCGCCCCCGGACACCGCGCGCGCGCCCCGCTCTGCAACGAACACGCCGATCGATGGGATAATTTCGATGCTGGAATCAAACTACGTGTCCTCGGTTGCGCAAAGGAAATTGTGCCAGCCGCCGTTGCCACACAGAGACACGGCGCGGCCCCGCCTCGCAGGGTGGTGCTGGCTCGGCCGAGCTTAATCATCGCCTTCCGCCACACAAGACCGCGACCGCGACCGCGCCGCGCGCATTGTCTGAACGGCGCGCCCACCTCCCTCGGTCCGCCGCCTGCCTCGCCGCGGCCCGATGCTGGACGCATTGCCAACTTTGAAATGAGAAAATCTGTTGCCGCGCCGCCGTGCGGCCGCGCAGTGCTGGGCCACTTTAACGCGCTGGCGACGACGTCGTGGCCCGGGTATACGGCCAGGGTACACGCCCCTGCCGCGGACACGCATTTATTTGATTGCCATCTCCGTGTCGCTGCGTGCCGCCCGCCGACTCACTCGGACTCAACTCACTCTCCTCACTCTGGCGGGCCTGGAGTGCCCCGCACAGTGGGTCAGAGGACCGTTGGGCGGCCGTAATCACGAACGCGTTTTGAGCCCCAGAATCGCTGATTGGGACTAGAATAGAACGTGTGACCCCGCACCAATGGATTGCTCCCCGAACGAGGAATCCATCGGTGGGGGTCACCCGTTCGGTTCCCGTCATGTTTAGTGACTCTAGAGCTCAAAACGCGTCTTAGAATTCTGGCCGGCTGCGCTGGTCTTCTGGCCCACCGTGCGCCGTGCCACCCCGCCGCCACACTAGCATGCGCTGTGCGCGCTGCAACGGGCGCTCTCAATATTATCGATGGATTATCCCGGATTCTGGTCGTGACGGCGAGGCAGGCCTACGCATCGGCAAGGGCGTTGCGGCGCGGCCGGCGCGGTGCGGGTTAACGATTCCGCTTCGCCGTACATGGATGACAGCGCGGTGACTGGAGGTCCAGCCCACGCGCCCCGCCCCTCCCCGCCCCGCCCCGCGACCCGCCGCCGCATTTCTCACTTTGTCATTCCGCGTGTACTGTACCGCCTTCTTAACGTCCGCTATACGGCTTGCCAAGGGAGTGCCAGCAGCACCCCTCCTCGGCAAGCATAGGAAAAAAAAAAGCTGTCACATGCCGGGATTTGAACCCACGACCCTGGATTTTGTTTGCAGCGGGAAGCATGCAGACGACGCAGGAGCTGAGCCCGCGTTCAGCCGAGCCGGCGGTGCTGGGGGACGCTGACTCCCTGGAGATCGGCGACGCCCTCCCTCCCGGGGACCGGGACCTCGACGGCGACCCGGACGGGGCGCCGGGCGGCGTCGGCAGGGACTCCGTGCTGCACACCCTCAAGGGCCTCACCATGGCGGTCAAGCAGGAGTCCGAGGACGGCGACGACGCGCCGCACGCCTCGGAGCACGCCACCACCCTGGCCCACGCCACGCCGTCGCCGCTGGCCGAGCGCCTCGCGGAGAGCCCTCTGTCCAGCCGGATGTCCGTGTCCTCGAGGTCCAGGTAAGTGGCTCCATTTGTTTCGGAAGCTACCTTTTTTTTTTTTTTTTTTTTTTTTTGGTGCTTTGCGATTTTACTCAGGGGTGTATAACTCTGGAACTTTGGACAGGAGGTGGGAAACCCTGCTTGGGGAACAATTTCATGCCAACTTCGATTTTCAACATCAAAAACGGGTTCTTTAAAAATTATTGTAGTAAAGTCCCATGAAGGGGCAAAATTATCAAACCAATATACGATGTTATTGGTACAAATAAATGCCTCCTTTGAAAGTTAAATAATTTTATAAAGTTGTAATTGATACGAGTAGGTTCCCCATTGCGTTTTACCGCCATATTTTTTGGCCCCGAGAGTAACAGGGCCCTGATTTTACTCCCTTTTTGACGCAGTCTATTAGTGCTGAATTATGCGTTCCTCATTTCGCCTTCTCTCTCTCTCTGCATTTCAGTCCGTCCGCAGTCATGGACCGATTAAGCCCCGCCGTCACGCATAGCCAGACGCAGCTGCAGGCGTCGTTCCACCACCAGCAGCAGCTGCAGCTGCGCCAAATCCACCAGCGGATAAAGGAGCAGCAGCAGCAGCAGCAACAGCAGCAACAACAACAACACCAGCCTAGGATGGAGTCCTCACGAGGCAGCGACACGGGGAGGGGCAGGTGAGCGCGCGGACCTAGGCGACACGCATCCGTCCATCGAATTGAAGCGATTCGGAAGAGTCATCTCGCCGCTTTGTCTCTGTCGCACTCGCTAGGCACTGCGCACAGTGGATCAGAAGACCGTTGAGGCGGCCAAAATCCCAGACACGTTTTGAGCAGCAGAGTCACTAAATGGGACTCGAACGTGTGACCCTACCAACGGATTGCTCTCCGAACGAGGAATCCATTGGTGGGGTCACCCGTTCGGTTCGTGTCGTACGGCTCTGGAGCTTAAAACGCGTCTAGAATTCTGGCCGCCTCAACGGTCTTCTGACCCACTGTACTGCGTGTGACAAGACAGACCGACGAGCCGCCCGTGCCGTGCATAACAATCCTCTCCATCGCAGGGGGCGCCGGCGGTCGCGCTGGAAGCTCAAGTTCCACCACCAGGCGCTGCCGCCGGAGTACCTGGACCACTACGAGGCGTCGCTGGCGTCGCAGCAGGGCGGCCGTCCGCGCGGCAAGGACGACGGCGACGACAAGGCGAGGGTCATCGGCAGCAGGGCGCCGCGGAACAACAAGCGGCCCGCGCCGCCCGCGGCCGCCACGTCCGAGCAGCCCGGCCAGGGCAGCGCCGCCCTGGCGCCGCTCGCCCCCAAGCCGGCCAACGGCGCGGACGCCGAGGTCCTCGCCGCCCCGCTGCCCATCCCCGTGCCCATGCCGTTCGGCCTGGAGGTGCTGACGCGCTACCAGGCGCTGCTTGGCCAGGGCAAGACGGACCTGGACCCGGCGGCCTTCGTGGCCATGAGCCTTATGGCGCAGGCCGGGCAGGCGGAGCAGGCTCCGGCCAAGGAGGAGCGTCCCGCCAACGGCCAGCGCGCGCTGCTGTCCAGCCTGCTGCGGAGGGACCCCGTCGTGGAGTCCGCGCCCCGCACCGCGCCCGGCAAGGTCATGACGTACCAGGACCTGCCCTACATGGGCGAGATGACCCTGGACAACATGAAGCCGCGGCGCGGGCGCAAGCCTAAGAAGGCCGACATCTGCCACCTGATCTACAAGAACTACGGCACGGTGATCCCGCCCGACGTGGACGACGTTAGCGCCGTGGCCAGCGCCCCCGTAGCCGTGGCGCCGCGGCCCGCCGCCTTGCCGCTGTCGCTGGCGCCGCGCCTCAGTCGCAGCGACGTGCAGAGCCGCATCATCTCCAGCCTGCTGGAGAAGCGCCTGACGCAGGAGGAGCAGGCGTCCCAGCGGCAGCGCGACGAGCCGCTCAACCTGTGCGTCCGAGACGCCCGCGACAGCCCGCTCAAGATCAAGCTGCTGCGCCGCCACGGCAACTTCTACGAGTCCAACAACGGCGTCCCGGCCGCGGCTGGTGCCGGCGAGGAGGAGGACGACGACGACAACGTCAAGTCGGAACCCGCGTCGCCCGAGAGCGAGGTCATCGAGGTGGACGCCGACCCCAGTCTAGTCAACCAGGACGGCGACGACGAGGACGAGGAGGACGCCGACGAGGAGGCCAAGCAGGCGGTGTTCGCGCGGCCCGACATGCTGTACTGGGGCTGCAACGGCGCCATGCCGGGCATGTACGTGCACCCGCTGCTGTACGGCGTGCACGGCGTGCACGGCAAGGCGCTGGCCATGGCGCCGCACGTCATGCCCTCCCTGCCGCCGCTGCCGCCGCTGCTGCGGCTACCCGGCGTCGACGAGGACGCCGCCGTCGCGGCCATGGCGGCGCCGCCGCCCCCGCGGGCCGGCAGGTCGGACGCCGCCTCCAAGCACCAGGCGCAGCAGAGCCGGACGTCCCGGGCCGGCAAGACCCGCCACTCTAGCGCCTCCCCCGCCTCCAGCCCCTCCGCGTCGCCGTCGCCCGCCCCCGGCCCCGCCCCCGGCCCTGGTCCCACCCCCGCGCCCAGCCCGCCCAAGAGGAAGCGGTCCGCCATCTTCATTCCGCCAGTGCCGGCCGAGAGCAGCAGCAACCCCACCACGGAGGTAAACAACAACAACAACAATAATCCTGAACCGGAGGCAAACAGACGCCATATTGGCCGGAACGTAACCTCTATTGAGATCTCAAAATATTGCTCGAGGAACACAAATGCACTGTAAATAAGTTTAAAATGACTATTATGTTAAAATGTGGTCGATACATTTGACTATCATCTCTTTCCCAGGTCAAGTTTTGTTCTACTTCCGCGAACATCGCATCTGTTTGCTTCCGGTTCAGGATCTAAGAAAGTACCCCATTGCACTGAGCTCACCCCCGTCTTCTTCTCGCTTCCAGGTCAGCATCTGCAAGTTCAAGTTCACCGGAGGCGCTAAGCCCAGCCTGCAGGAGAAGAAGATGCTATCCGTGGATGCGGGCGGCAACTTCCGCTACTACAGCGGCACGGGGGACAAGTCGATGCGGGGCTACGAGTTCTTCCCGCGGGAGTCGATGCAGCAGCAACAACAACAGCTGCAACTTCAACAACAACAACAACAGCAACAACAATTGCTGCCCAAGACGAACCCGGCGCATGCCGCCCCGCCGCCGCCGCCGCCGCCGCCGCAGTCAGAAAGTCTGCGCTCGCTTCTGTTCCAGAACGTTATGGAGAGCTTGCACATGCCACCACAGGGCCTGCAGCACGGCCTGCAGCAGGGCCTGCAGCAAGGCCTGTTGGGCTTCCCTCCTCCGCAGGTGCGGCAAGCAAGTACTCCCTGGGGTGGAGGTGTTTAAGGTGATAACGCTTTCACGACTAGCCCGTCCCACCACCGCACCGTGGGTCAGAGGACCATTGAGGCGGCCAAAATACTGGACACGTTTCTAGCTCCGGAGTCTCGAAATGGGACTCGAATCGAACTAGTGACCCCACCAATGGATTCCTCGTTCCAAGAGCAATCCATCGGTGGGGTCACACGATCGACTCGAGTCCCATTTAGCGACTCTGGAGCTCAAAACGCGTCTAGAATTTTAGCCGCCTCAACGGGCCTCTGACCCACTGTGGAGCGCTTCCTCCCCTCCACGCATCCGCAGTGCTCCGCCACCGCTACGCCGCCTGACCGTGCCGCCCTCTGTTGCAGCTCGCCGCCTCGCCGTCGTGGGACTTGGAGGCGGACCCGTACACGCACCAGCAGCAGCAGCAGCAGCACCGCGCCACGCCGCCCGCCGCCCGCAAGCGCAAGACGCGCAAGTCGCTGGAGCGCGAGAAGCTGGAGAAGACCTTCAAGGAGAAGGGCTTCCTCATCCAGACGCAGCAGCTCGAGTCGGCGGAGGGCGCCACCTACTGCAAGTTCCGCCAGCTGCGGAAGTTCACGCGCTACCTGTTCCGCAGCTGGAAGGACTACCTGCCCGGCAGCGTGACGGACGGCCAGGGGCCGCACAGGGCGTCCGATCCCGAAGGGGACCCCGGGATGGATCCTGGAGGCGATCCCGGAGCCGATCCCGGAGCCGATCCCGGCGGCAGCCCTGTGCACCCGGGACTGCAAGACGGTGACCTCCTCTAAGCCGGAGAGGCGCGGAGTGTGGCGCAGTGCGGAAGCCTGGAACCTACTGTGATTTTTGTGATTGTGTTTAGTGCGCGCTGCTGTTCTCGTGTGAATTGCTCAATGATGTACTTGCAAGGCCGTCGCCGTGTCCTGGCCTTCGTTGCTCTGCCCGAGGTACGCTATGAAAAAGATCTCAGTATTGCTGTAAGTTGACGAACAAGAGAAGACTGGTAGGTCAGTGTATGTACAGTAGGGTAACTCTGTACCTATGTGTAGTTAGCTCATTTTCATCGAGAGTGCACGCATTCTACGACGTAATTTCAACTTGAGTCGCGCAAATTCATAATCTTCATTTCCTCGCACCATCTAGCTCTCATTAAACTACAATTTATTCTTACGTTGTCCTACTCCTTTTGACTGGACAGGTTCAGCTCCACCAGTTTCAAATTGTGCATTTAGTAGACATTAAAGACCTTTGAAATTCAGAACATTGGACGACTGTGATTTATATTAGTTAGGAGTTATTGTGGACAGTGATGTCTAAGCCTTTTCATTACCCAAATTATAATTGTTTATTTTGTGATGATTTATTTTGTCATTAACATGTATGTGTAACAAGATGAATCGGGTCGGTCTCATGTTCAGACGAACAACCAATGACGCACAGTGTGCCGGCAGAGAGATTTGACTGATATTTAGCTTTTAAAAAAATCTTAGTCATTTGAGTGCTGGAGCAGGTGGTGCATACATCGAGCATAGGGAGGAATGTGCACGCAGTAAACTTTGCAGAAAGTTTGTTAAAAAAAAAAAACGATCGGAATTTTTGTAAGTGTTATAAAAGTTTGCTAATGCGCACCCCCACAGCACACACGACTGTATCTAGTCCATTACTAATAGATGTGATTAATTTCAAAAACGTCAGATTTGTTAACCGTTTTATGAAACATAAATAAATGAAAGTCGTTTAGTTGCTAGGGTATTATTTGGCATATGTGATATTGAAATGACACGAAACTTCTGAAGTCATTATTTTATTGCATCGCGTTTCTCCATACATATACATCTGTTTTCCTCAAATCGTCTACAGCAGGTGACCACTTCGACTGAACATGCACCCGACGATGGAGGCTGAGCTGAGAACCCCACAGTGAGCGCTCCCTTCTCTTCTTCGCATCGCAACACACCAGTAGAGTCCAGTCTAACCCAAAACCATCATCACCACCACCCGCTCTTTGAAACATCTTTTAACATCATTCATAAACATTTTAAACTTCACAGTTGTTATAGAGAGCAAAACACTATTTACGGCTAAGTACATTCTCGGCTCCAACACAAACGCGGCTCCACAGCGCATCGCCTTGGACGATCTTTGGCCCTTTGTTGGGCCGCTCGGAGTTGTCCCCACAAGGAGATAAGGGGAAAGGATAGAAAGCAGAAGAGGAGCAGAGAGGAGGAGCCTATTCTTAGACTCGAATTACACGTGTAAATTTTTATCATTTCTGACTTTAGCAGGTATTGTGCTTATTCGTTTTGTACGTCGGTTTTTCCTCCTTGAAAGGTACTAAGAGTTCGCTGAAGGCATGGTCGACATCCACACAGGCACGTCACATTTACGACTACAAAATTACAGAAATCCATAACAAATCTATATCACAGAATGAAATTTCACGATCACAGACTGCCAAGGATGGTCCTAAATTGGGCACCAAATCTTTGCTGCTGTGTCGGAAAGCCACGTAGGCCGTCTAGTTCAAAATGGAATTTTTCAAAGTGGCAAAGATGGCTCAATTGACATCATTTTTGTTTGATCGCTCGGGAAATTTCTTTGACTGAGTAAATTCGTTATAATTAAGTGAAATAAAGAGAAAGTCAGAACGTAATATCATAAACATATACATTATTATTGGCAGGAAAGATCCTGTCAATTCACAATAAAGCATCAAGTTTATTAAACAGTTTTATAATAAATTATAAGTTTTTGTACTCATCAACACAACCCATAACCAGGTCTCATCACCACCTATACTAAGCTAATCGAAGGAACTCGTAGCCAGCAAACAAACCATACCTCTAGGCAAATTTTACACATGGCCAGAACGTCAAGGCACGTCAATTTTTCAAAAGTGATGAGATTTCAGTAGATTTGAAAAGGGGAACGAGATAGAAACAGCCGGGAAAAATTATTAAGCATAGATCACAGAGGCATGAAAGTTGGACAACTCCAAGAAACAAGAACCCTGCATTGGATTGTGTGGGGAGATAGCTGCACTGGCGTAAGGGGACATTGTATTCTAACCTAAGACCTCTATATTTATGAAGACCAGAAGCAGAATCGCTCTGAATATATGTTCAAGCCTTTAGTGTTGAGCAAAAGTCTCAGAAAAGAGCGGTGTTTTGACTACGTTGAAAAATTCCTCTCCACGAGGATACCCCTGGCCCCTGGTCAAAAGAGTACCTACATCAATGCCGAAATAAAATAGTTTGTTGTACTTTTGAGAACACGATTACCAACTACACTGCCAAAAACAAGCAAGTATTTTTCATTTTGCCAAGTGTGCTAGGGCGCCTCACGCAGCCACCGGAGGTTTTGGCGGTCCGGACTGGCGCGCATCCCACTGGGACGTCCCAGGCGCTGCCGGCTCCACTGCGGGCATCGCCACGAAATAGCTTTTGTCCTAAAGGAGGGTAGCGAAATCTCGCTGTCTCATTTACGAAGTACAAAAACTTTAAATAATAAGTAGTTATTATTGCTGACCACAAAATTGGTTCCAATTACTTCAAAGGGAGACAAAATGCTCCAATATTCATCTAAACAGCTAATAAACGCTACAGAGTAAATAAGTGGCGACCACAAGGTCGCTTGCGTAAGAAAATGCTGAAGAGTTGATATGTACAAGATCTGTGTAAGAATATAGTTACTCAGCCTCCAGTGCGTAAGAAAATATGACGAAGATAAGATAATTTTCTTAAAACATCACGATAATTAATAAAATTCAATAATAAAATCTTTCTTAAGATGAATAACTTGAAGTATAGTGCAATACAGTAGTGACGAAACATACAAATATATGAAAGCGTGCTATATCACGTCATTGTTATGACGATCTATTATTGTGACAGAGACAAGTGCCTTCGTAAAAATATCATTAATACCGTGGTGTGCGTGATACAGCCGCTCTTAGATCGGTGAGTGGCGGGCCACTGACTTGCCTGTTTGTTTCCGATTTGATCCCAACACACTGCTACAGTAGCAAAGCTATGGACCCACGATACACTGCAAAATTATCACGTCATATGCACACCAAATCGACCGACTACGACCAATATTTCTTTAACGTGCCCATGATTTTGTTCCCTCTGTTGACGCAAAACCTGTAGTTCTGAATTTTAAATAATTGAAATGTAAGAATTTTTAAAATCTATATCGAGCACATGAGATAACACTCTTCGGCGTTTTATTACCTTAATTGCAACAAATCAAACAGGCGTTTCCCGCTTTGGTCTATACTTGCGATGAAACCGGTCATTGTGCAACAAAGATGTTTTCAGTTTTTAATGCTTCAGGGCCATTTTGGGTTCGACTACGCGTCGTTCGACTTCACGAAACTGTCAACTAAGTGCAACAAAAAGACTACAATAAGGCAGCGGATTTCACAAGCATTGGAAGTGCGACAAAAGGGGTAATTTTGTCGCAGGAAACATAAATGCAAGTCTTCACGCTCGAAATCCGTTCTGTCTAGGAGGCCATTTAACGACAAAATAAGGGCATGGAGCGAAAAACAACCAAGCGGTTGACATGTCGAGCTGAAACGTTCTCAAACTATAAAGGTTTACTGAAGGAGATACATATATGATTCTTACTCAAAATAGTCAGTCGATAGAATTATTCGAGCATTCTGGACTAAGAGCGCAAAGAAGAAATCAACATTTCTCAATTCGAATGAGGGCCGAGGGCCAAGAGTCTCCTTGGAAATTGTTCAGTCGACCCTGCTGTTGCGCTCTGTTTGTCTCAAAATGCAAAAATATGCACTAGAAGTGGTCCTATCTACCCAGCTCTTTCCACATATCGCAGATAATTGTCTAATATTACCTCAGGTGAATTTGTTCTTAAACACTAATGGAAGAATTGAGAGTATTATTTGCGTATCTAAGAGTAACTGTGTTGTAAAATAGGCGTCGAAATAACGGCTGATGATTCAGTGAACCAATCATGAGGACTAGAAGTGGAGTCCACAATTATTTTTTTTTTAATTTATGAAACTATGATTTTTTTTTTTAAAAAAAAAGGGTCGCTGCAAATTGAAACAGTGTCAAATATCTCAGATTATTGTACGTAGATTTCACAAAGTTATTAAAGGCACTAGGACTATAACAAGTCCAATAATAGAAGGATAATATGGAATACGCAGGGATGAAGCTCAGATCAATGGCAAAAAGACAAAGTACGTCATGAGGGTCGTACAAAGTGTCGATTTTCAAGGGCCCAGCAGTAGCAAAGAACTGGTATGACACAGCTGGGGAAAGTGAACAAATGTCCACCAAAAACCAAAACCCGTAGATTTTTTTAACATATGTGTGTGACGCTTTTCCACCAATTCCTTCCATAACAAAGAGTACTCTATACTCATAACTATATAATTGTGCAATTTGCGAGATTTTTTTTTTTTACAGAAGAAAAAGGTTTACATTTGATTGCAACGACATATCGTTTGAGCATTTAAGATGATCTCTTCTACAGCTAAGTTTCATGGAATATTGCCTTACATTACATCAAGCATATTAATGACCGTGCATACATGGTTTTTTGGTGCTGGAATACATTTTTATGAATAAAGGCTACGATAAACAAATCCCAACAACATTTCTCGGGTACACGACCAGCTCTCCCAATTGAAAAGAGGAAAAAAAAATAATGAAAATATTGCTTTGAGATCATAGGAAGAAAATAGAGGGTCCTACACGGCGCGGTCCACCATCTCCTGCTCCCGCAGGGTGGGCGACCGCGGCAACGGCGGCGTGAGGCCGTGCTTCTGCGCCACCATCTGCAGCAGCGACAATATGTTGTCCGTCTTCCTCTCCATGCCCGACATCTGCGCAGTGAGAAAGATTAGCTGAGGCAAGCACAGTAGGCCAGATGACCGGCGCTGGCGACCAAAATTCTAGACACGTTTTGAGCTCCAGAGTCGCTAAATGGGACTCCAACCGAACGAGTGACCCCACCGGTAAGAGCAATCCATTGAAGGGGTCGCACACGTTCGGTTTGAGTCCCGTTTAAGGAGTCTGGAGTTCTAAACGCGTCTAGAATTTTGGCCGCCTCCACCGATCTACTGGCGCCCACTGTGGCAAGGGGGAAGTGGTTGGGACCGCCACCCACCTGCTGCTCCAGGCGGAACAGCCTGGCACCGATCGTCATAGGCTTCAGGTTGCCGGAGCGGTCCATGCCCGGCTTGCCCAGAGTCTGATCCAGGCGGCGCTGGAGCTCCTGTCGGCCCAAGCCAAAATCAAATCAAACCCTCTCCACGGACCTGCGATGGAGCGCATTGCCGTTGGCTTAAAAGCGAGCGGGGCGTGGCGGGGCGTGGCGGGGCCCCTTGCTAACTAGGTGAGGCAGACGACATCCCTCCCCGAGGGCTGCGGACCCTAACCCGACCCCGATACCCGGTGCCCCGCGAGGCGGCGGGCCACGGCCAAACCGAGTGGGAGACAGTTTGAAAGTTGGGTCTGGTCAGGGGGGCCCAACCTGCAACCCCCCCCCCCTTTCCCCCCTCCCGACCCGTCCGTCCGTCGCAACTTTGAAGAGGGAAGTGGACTAGTCTAGCAACGCGCCGCCGGGACAGGGCGAATCAACAACCGTCGCTCAAGTTTTACTCCCGTGAAGTGGGCCATTAGACAGACTGCGCTTTTAAGCAAAATGGCTGCTGCGGCGACGACGTGGGCGAGCGGGTGGAGTGGCCGGCGAAATTGGACCGGATTTCCGGCGAAAGGTGAAAAGTGTGACGCCACGGCCGCGGCGGGGCACGGTGGGCCAGAAGACCGGCGCAGGCAGCCAAAACTCTAGACGCGTTTTGAGCTCCAGGATCGCTGAATAGGACTCGAACCCCCACCACTGGATTGCTCTCCGAACGAGGAATCCATTAGTGGGGTCAAACGTTCGGGTCGAGTCCTGTTTAGCGACTCTGGAGCTCAAAATGCGTTTAGAGTTTTGGCCGCTTGCGCCGGTCGTCTGGCCCACTGCGCATGGCGTGACACTCACCTTGATGCGGACCATCATGTTGAGGTGGCCCTGGCTGTACTGCTCGATCACGTCCCGCACGTCGTACGGCTTGCGCGCCTGCTGGAACTTGCGCCGCGCCACGAAGTACTTGATCTTCCTGATGGCGCGGATCGCATTGCGGTGGGCCTCCGTCAGACTGCAACCCAAATCTTCGTGCTTAGTTTGTGTTGACAGACAATGTGTACGGTGGGCCAGAAGACCGGCACGCACAGGCGGCCTAAAATTCTGGACGCGTTTTGAGCTCCAGAGTCGCTAAACGGGTGGGACTCGAACCGACCGTGTGCGACCCCACCAATCGATTAGTCTCCAAACGAGGGATCCATTGGTGGGGTCACACGTCCGGTTCGAGTCCTGGTCAGCGACTCTATAGCTCAAAACGCGTCAAGAGTTATGGCCGCCCGCCGGTCCCCTGGCTGCAGTGTGTGAGTGTGCTTGCTGTGACTCACAGCGTGACGCGCTGCGGCTCGTCCAGCATGTCGCAGTCCATCTCGTCCGAGGCGGCCTCCGTCACCGAGCTGGTCTGGCTGGGGAACATGCGTCCGTCCGCCCTGGCCAGGCTGCTGGGCGTGCCTGCGTGCAGCGAGGAGGGCAGAGGGTGGGTGCGAGGAAGACAGAGCGAGCAGGACAAAATTCTAGACGCGTTCGTCGTAATCTTGCAATGTATCCCAAAACAAGGAACAAAGGAATTTCTTTTAAAATCCTCACCTTTTCCGTGGGATTTGTTCAGGAATCTTGGGAATCCGAATTCCTGTGTACACCTAAATAAGAAGTGGATAACCCCTCGGCCGCGTCACCCTCGAGCACTGACCTGCCTTGGACGTGTCGTCGATGTAGAAGACGACGTCGCCCTCGCTGTCGCGGCGCGCGCCGTCGCCCTGCGTCCCGGACGGCGTGCCCGCCAGGGCGGTGGAGTTGGTGGTGGCGGTGGCGGGGGTGGCCGGCGTGGTGGCGGCGGTGGCGGCCGCGGCCGCGGGCGTGCCGCACGGTGAGTCGCGCGACTCCATGCGCTGCTTGGTGTTGCGCCGCTTCAGCACGCTGGCCTTCTTGGCCACCTGGATCATCAAAGACTGTGCGGGGAGCGCCCACTGAGCGCATGCAGCTACGGTCACACACACAGCTAAGGCAGGTACATACAAGCACGGCAAACACACAGACAACAGCGCGCCCGCCCGCGGACAACCACTCCTATCTGAACCGTTTTGCGGAGAGACACCGGGAGACACTATACGCCGGACTGAACGTTAAAAATCATTTGAGTTAAGTAAGTAAACCGCGGGGAGAAACAACGGATAGCTTGATTCGTTTTCATTGGATGGTGAGTGGTTGTCACGAGGGGGCGAAGTAAACACATAATCCAACAGGGCGCTCCAGTAAAATGCGCTAAATACGACATCGCAAGGGCGCTTCCAGTCTCTGAGGGAGGGGACGCTCGCGGCTCGGCCGGCCCACTCGTCCTCCCCGCGTCCAAGAAGGCGTGCGTTCGACACGAGACGTGTTGACTCGGACCGCCTACACGGCAGGGGCGGGGCCGGGCGGGGCCTGCTGTCCGCTGCCTGCCGTCCGCGCTTCGCGATGGCCCGATAGGCGTGCTTGGCATTCCCGACATGCTGCTGGACAGAGCACAGTGGGCCAGAGGACCGGCGCAGGAGGTCCAAATTCTGGACGGGTTTTGAGCTGCAGAGTCGCTAAATGGGACTCGAATCGAACGTGTGCTCTGCGAACGAGGAATCCATTGGTCGGGTCACCGTTCGGTTCGAGTCTCATTTAGCGACTCGGGAGCTCAAAACACGTCCGCGGGATTTTGACCGCCCTCACCGGTCTTCCGGCCCACTGCTGTCCAGCGGCTCCGTGGCACGGCAGGCAGCACTACAAGCTGAATACAAACCGCAGGAAACGGGGTCCGGAAGTGCGCCGTGCGAATATGCCCCTTCCCTCCCCATCTCCCCCTCCCCTCCTCCTTCCGGGCTCCTTTGACTCGAAGCGCCTTCCGGAATTTGGTTCCTGCCGCCACGTGACTGGATTAGCAACAATCCGCGCGCACAGACACGCACATGTTGCGCCCTGCAACGCGTCTAAAGGCTTCGCCGCATCGAACGTTTCACAAACCTACAACAAACACGGCGAGTATACACAGCGAGTGGGCGTGGTGATGATTGGATGGCGTCTATCACCATGGTGATTGAAATCGCTCTCCATTGGTTCAATTGCTCCATGCTGCTAGCACGCATGCGCACAACCAGAGCTCGGCCTCCCCCGAAACCAAAGTAAATGCGCTGTCGCCGCTGACCAACCCGCTTCTCTATCTTCAAACCGCGCATGCTCTTTCAACAGCGTGCGTCTCATATAACATTTAAGGCAAAAAACCTCCCCCCGTCCTACCAGTACTCACGGGTTGACGGAAGCACCCCCTCCCTCGAAGACCATGCAGAAACACAAACATAGCTACCGCCACAGAATGCACACGTCTTTGTACACACACGGCACAACACAGAGACCAAAAGCAGGAGGGCATGCCCTTATTTTTTATTTTTTTTTTTAAAACACAAAGCGCTGTCATTTGCGGCGGCAAAATCAACATTCCACCCGAAAAACACAACATTCACAACACCAGCAATGAAGACGAGCCTCTGCAGCAACAGCAGGCAGGTGCGTCCAGTGAGGTGGCCGGCTGCAAAGTCGTCACTACTCGTCCGACGTCCGCGCATTGCTTATGGACGAAAAATATTGCACCCCCTCTATGAGTCTCGGCGTCCTCCACCAGTCCTCCAGCCGTCACCATGGAGGGCACAGTGGGCCGGGAGACCGGCGCAGGCGGCGAAAATGCCAGACGCCTTTTGAGAGGGGACTCGAACCGGACGTTGAGACCCTCCACCAATGTATTGCTTTCCGAACGCGGAATCCATTGGTGGGGTCACATGTTTCGGTTTCGGTCCTGTTTGGCGAACCTGGAGCTCAAAACGCATGTCAAGTTTTGGCCGCCTGCGCCGGTCTTCTGGCCCAGTGTGCATGGCAGGCCCGTCACGTCTCCGTCAAGTGCAACAACATGGCGCGGCGGCGCGGCATTCAGGCCGTCCAAATGCACACGGCGCCGAGCGCTGAGCACGTCGCCCCCATGACGCCCCCCGGCACGCCACGCGAGCTGGACCACTTCTGCAGTCACAGCAGCCCTCCCTTTCCCCTCCTTGCAGGGGCGGGTATGAAAGGCAGAGCGCCAGGAAAGGCAGGCTGGCGCCGCGTGGCGCCGTGTATTGCAATCCGAATAAACACCGAGGGGGGCCGGCGTCCACGCGCCGCACACGTCATGCGCCCAGCAACCTCGACCATCTCGGAGGCTGGGGTGGAAAAAAATAAAAAAAGGGTTCCGCAAGCAGGAATCGAACCCACGTCCGCATCAGCAGCCAGCCTTGCTACGCGGCAATGGCGGCAACCCGCGGCAACCACGCTCACCGGACGCACCGCTGCAGACGCGCGTGTACACACAGAGCATGCCCGAAAGCCCGCACAGAGCCGGGCACAGCCAAACAGGTAAAACAAAAGGAAAGAAAGGGCATTCCATCCGCAGCCCTCCGTCTGCTGAAAGACGTCGCACAGTGGGTCAGAAGACCGTGGAGGCGGCCAACGAATCGAACGTGTGCGGACCCCACCAATGGATTCCTCGTTTGGAGAGCAATCCATTGGTGGGTTCCGCACACGTTCGATTCGAGTCTCATTCAGGAACTCTGGAGTTCAAAACGCGTCTAGAATTTTGTCCGCCTCAGCGGTCTTCTGACCCACTGTGCATTGGCCTCGCAGCGCTGCGGGGGCAAAGCAACGCGCACATGTCGACTCTCGCTGGTCGTGCCATCATTATAGGCAAGACTGTTAACGCGATTGAAGAAAAAAATGTGTAAAAATAAAGTGTTAGAAAAAAAAAATTGTCAGTAGGAGCGAGAATAACCTAGTGCAATTACAGACGCAGTAAAATGAAACCAGCTGGACAGAAAAAATTCTTAAATTTCCAAAAACAAAAAATTCAAGACACGAAAAAAAAGGTGGAAAAATGATTGTTTGTGATCGACATGTGGGGAAGCATGTTGCCCCCGGCTGCTCGGCCGGCGTCCTGCGACGGGGAGCGGCGCCCACCTTGCCGAGCGGGGCGGGGGCGGGCTGGCTGTCCAGCCCCAGGGCCGCGCCCACGCCACCGCCCCCCTGCAGGTCCAGGTCCTTGCAGTAGATGCTCCAGGTGGCGTGCGAGTTGAAGGACTTGTCGGCGGCGTAGCAGCGCCACAGGCACTGCAGCAGCATGGCGGCGGCGGGGATCTGCCGGTTGAAGTGCTTCTGGCGCTGCTTCTGCTGCACCTTGAGCGCGAAGCCCGAGCCGAGGATGCCCTGGGGAGACGACGAGCATGTGCGGTGAACGGGACGGAAAACAATTTCACACAACGTGTAAAGGCGTACGTTCAAGTATGTTACGAAAGACTTGAGAAAATAAGGGAGATCGGTTTTGGGAGTAAGTGTATAAAAAAAGGATTCTAGGTGAAAAACAGTTCAAGATCCTTGATAAAATTTGCTGGCGCTTTGCCGACGTTTGTCACTGACCGCGGGCAGAGCGAAGAACGAGATGGCGAATACGCTGAAGCAGGAGGCCACAATCTTCCCCATCCATGTCTGAGGCACCGCGTCTCCGTATCCGATTGTTGTCACGGTGATCTGGAAGCGAGACGAACCGAGTACAGTGGGAGGGGAGGAACGCGCAGTGGGCCAGAAGACCGGCGCAGGCGGCAAAAATTCTGGGCGCGTTTTGAGCTCTAGAGTCGCTAAATGGGACTCAAACCGAACGTGTGATCCCACCAATTGATTTCTCGTTCGGAGAGCAATCTATTGGCGGGGTCAGACGCTCGGTTCCAGTCCTATATACAGCGACTCTAGAGCTCAAAACGCGTCTAGAATTATGGCTGACTGCGCTGGTCTTTTGGACCACTGTGCTGCAGGAGGGTGGGTGGAGAGGGGTGAAAACAGGAGGGTGGGACGGGCAAAAAGGGAGAGTCGATCGGATGAGCTGCGGGCGGAAACGAAGGAGAGCAACCAGATAAACAGGACGCAGAGCTCCGCAAAGCCGGCCAATCCGGATGCCTTGCGGGCCATTTCCCATTCCATTAATGGCGAAGCAACTTACACGGAAACGTCATGAATTCGTGAGAGTCACTCATAGGCGCGGCACAGTGGGTCGGAAGACCGTTCGGTCGGAGTTCTGTCTAGCGACTCTGAAGCTCAAAACGCGTCTGGAATTTTGGCCGCCTCAACGGTCGTCTGACCCACTGTGCGTGGCCAGGGCGCACATCATCGCGGTCAAAATCCCGCGGACGCGTTTTGAGCTCCAGAGTCGCTAAGGGGACTCGAACCGAACGGGTGGCCCCGCAAATAGATTCCTCGTTCGGAGAGCAACCCAATTGGTGAGGTCAAACGTTCGGTTCGAGTCCTGCTTAGCAACCCTGACGCGAAAAACGCGTCTAGAACGTAGCCCGCCTAGACTGGTCTTCTGGTCCGCTGTGGGGCGGTTCGGGTTTCACGGTATTCAAATCCGGCCCCCTTCGGGAATGAGCCAACGTGAGCTGGAGAAGTCTAAGGGTGACACCGGACGGCAACACCGCGCTCACTGGACAGAACTAAATTCAATTTTTCCGACGCCGTCATCAAACTTGATCGCGGCCACTCCCTTCAGTCAGTCAGTCACTCGGCGATAAAATCGTCGATTTCCTTCATCGACCCACACCGCGCCGTGGCGCAACAACGCGAAAAACGCGAGTCACGTGGTAGGCGGGGTGGGGTGGGGCTAGGGCGGGGTGGGGTATGGGGCGGGGCGGTAGAAGGTCTTATGCACTGGTCGGCCCGGGTCGGCCGGAAGCGGCAACGGGGTCGCACGAGCGGGAAAGGAAAATGGAGAATATACCAACAACAACAACAGTAATGACAATAAAAGCTGCGGTTAGAATAAAAGCGAGAAATAACACACTGCGCTGGAGAGAGACTCGCGGGGCTGCATGCTTAAAATATTAGGGGAATAAGGTTAGTCCACACCGCGCCTTGCTGGGTGCGGACTAATTCGCCACATTTACCGCGGCTTCCGGGATCGGTTGCTTTCTCTCTCTGGCGCACAGTGGGCCTGAAGACCGGCGCAGGCGGCCAAAATTCTAGACGCGTTTTGAGCTCCAGAGTCGCCAAATGGAACACGAATCGAACCTGTGAACCCACCACCAGTGGATTCCTCCGTTCGGGGAGCAATCCATTCGTGGGGTCACACGTTCGGTTCGAGTCCCATTTTGCGACTCTGGAGCTCATGACGCGTCTAGAAAACTTTCTACCGCCTGCATCTGTATTCTGGCCCACTGTGTGGCCACGGAGTTTGTGGCAGTCAACGCGAGGCCGTACTCACCACGCCCCACCAAAGCGCGTCCGCGTAGCTGGCGAAGTCCGTCCTGCCGTCCGGCCCCGTCGCGTCCTTCTCGGCCAGGTACACGAAGTAGCTGCTGAAGATGAGCCCCAGGAAGCCGATGTACAGCGTCGTGATGAGCTCCTGCGGCCGAGACGTACTTTCGTTGTGAATAAGGTACGACTGACTTATTGCTGGCAAAACCACGCACACGCCCCCGCCCCCCAACACACACACACCTGCACTTTGTTTCCCATGCAACTATAATCCACCCACCCCCGACCCCACACACAAACGGCCTTGCCTGCAGGAACTCACGCATACGGGCACAGACCTTTAACGTAGTTGTGAATAAGTCACTGGGTACGCCCTTGAGCAAGCTCTCTCTTTCTCTCTCACACAAACACAATCACACACACACACACGGCATTAGTCTTTCCCTTTATCTCAGATCCGAGAAAGCAGCCTCCTCACTATTTGATAAGGTAAGCAGCAGCATCAGCAGCACACGGCAAAGGCGGTTCCTGGTTTTCACTGGGACTCCCTGAAAATCTCTCGTAATTATGAGCCATACGTGGGAAAGCCGGAAACCCCCTCTTTTTTTTTTTCTTCCGAGCAAGCTGCGCATAAGTCGGCGCAGGTCGATTCCAACCCACGACCCTTCCGGCGCGCTCCCAGCAACAAGTAGGGCGTCTTGGAGGCCCTCAGCTGCAGTGCTGCAGGCAGCACATACACTCCGCTAGCCTCGCCCCGTTGGACACGGGTCTAGCCATGCGCCGGTATTGTGGCCAACTGCGCGGCGGTAGGCAACCGTTTCAGCACTCGGTACTCAGTACATTTTTATTATTTCGCTCAACATTAATGCCTCGACGAAACGCCCTTTCTGGCCTTCCTCTTCGACTGCAGAGACATTTGCATTCGAGCGGGTCAGGCTCACGCCGAGTGCGACTGCAGGGCGAAATTAAAATGTCAGTCGGGCCGTAAGGCCTGCAGCGGCCCTTGGGTCTGCCCCTCTGACACCAGGGCGAGAACCAACCATCACTGTTTGATGCGAGTACGTGCGCCGTGATATGTGACGGCCCCGGGCCGGACGACGGCCGGCAGGTCGAGGACGGCGCGCTGACATTTCATACAAAAGTCATAATGCCATGGGGGCCCCTTGGCTTGGCGCCATCCAGGTGGTCTTTTCCTCTGGCTAGCTGCCTTTGGCTGCCTTTGGATGCCTTTGGCTGCCTCTAGCGGGGCGCACGGCGCGCTAGAAAACCGGCAAGTAAAAACTCTCGAGGTCCAGGGTCCATTTTAGGTCCAGGGTCGCTTGACGGGACTCGAACCGACCGTCTGGAGCCCACCCACATTCCTCGTTCGGAGAGCAATCCATTGGTTGAGGTCACACGCGTTCGGTTCGAGTCCTATTCAGCGACTATGGAGCTCAAAACGCGCGTCCGGCAGTTAGACCGCCTGCACCGGTCTTCTAGCCCACTGTGCGGGGCGGGGCGGGGCGCGCGCTGAAGAGCAGCGCAGACAGCGGCGCGTTGGGCGTGTTCCCTCCCATGAATTACTATCGACCGTCAGTCATACAACGCTGCCGCCGCTCCGCCCCGCCCCGCCCTCCCCGGCCCCTCCGAAGTCGCAGCGCGGTGCCCGACTTTTGGACGGCTGTGGCGGACGGACGGAACGGAGGTGAGTGAGTCTGCACAATTTATGTTGGCGCGTTGCTTTAGAAACTGGAAATAAAAAGGGGTCAAAAAAGGACTCAAAACGAACGTGAGACCCGAACCAATGGATTCCTCCTTCAAAGAGCAATCCACTGGTTAAGTTAGGGGCCACACGTTTGGTTCGTGTCCCATCTAGTGACTCTGGAGCTCAAAACGCGTCGGGGCTTGTGACCGCCGCCACCGGTCCTCTGGCCCACTGTAGGAAGAAGGGGTGTGGGGAAGGGGGCGCACGCATTGCGACGCGTCCTCATGCATTGTCCGCTGCCGGCCCGGGGAAAGGAGGCCAGGGCCCTGCCGCCCTGCCCGCCGCGGCCTGCCAGTAGTATTTGCCAATCGATGCCCCGCCGCACCTCGGCACCAATCAATATGCAGCGACAATCCGCCCTGCTCCCCCCCCCCAAACACCCTCTCCGGCCCTGCCCGGCCTGCGACAAATACAAAACACGCCCAACTTTGTGTCCTGGCCACGGCGGCGGCGGCGAGGTGCGAGGCGAGCAAAAGAGGGCAGAGTGAGTAGGCGATGGTAGGGTGGTGGCGGGCAGTGCGCCGCGCTACCTTCGTCGGCCGGCCGGCGAGGCGAGGGGTCGTCGTCGAGCCGACCCCCGCCTCTCTCTCTCTCTCTCTCTCTCTCTCTCTCTCTCTCTCTCTCTCTCTCTCTCTCTCTTTCACACACACACACTCACATACTCACACACAAACACACACATCGCCCCCCGGGCATTCCCCGCATTGCTCGTTTAATAGCGTGACGAGAAAAAAGGAGCCGCCAGAAACACGACAACGATGACCGCCAGCAGGACGATGGCCGCCACGATCAGGAAGGGGCTGCCTGGCTGTCTGACTGGGTGCCTGGGTGCCTGGCAGCCGCAGCTGGACGCACACCCGAGTTTCTCCCTCAGTTCATCAGCTACCACTGCGACACTGCACGAGCGCTCTCTCTCTCTCTCTCTCTCTCTCTCTCTCTCTCTCTCTCTCTCTCTCTCTCTCTCTCTCTCTCTCTCTCTCTCTCTCTCTCTCTCTCTCTCTCTCTCTCTCTCTCTCTCACACACACACACACACCGCACACAGAGGAACTGAAGGGCCCCCAGCTCCTACATCATCGCCCCGTTCCGGCTGATACCCCGGGTTATCTTTTTTCCGATGGAATCCGGCGCCGCCGGGCTGGCTGCTCGGGCTGGCCGCCGGGCTGCTCCTCGGCTCCGCCGTGGCTCCGCAGTGCTTTCGCCCCAGATTTACGGCGCGGCCTGTGGGCCCCACTGGTCACCGCGGCTTTGGGGCCGGCCGGCCAGCACGGCCCCCCCCGGCGGCATGACGCACTGCCGCCTTACCTGGCGGTGGATGAAGACGACGGAGCCCAGCAGCCTCCAGGTGCCGCCCTGCCGGTCCACGTGCAGCATGCGCAGGATCTGCAGGAAGCGGATGCCCCGGATGGCAGACGTGGCGAACACCTGGCCGTTGGAGCCCACGGACAGCACCACGATGGACGCCACCACCACAATCAGGTCTGCAACAACGGGACGAGGACAGTAGGATGGACCCTCCCTTTTTTTTGGGGGGGGGGGGCTTTGCTACAAACAGCCTCCATCGACCCCATCAAGTGTTTTATGGCGGTCCGTATTCCGTATTATTGACACGACGGGAGAAGCAAACGAGTTCGGATTTTTAAATTGGAGACGCCAAGGTTCTTTTTTTTTTTTCTCTGGTAACGGGCAACCCCAACCACACTGTCGGCCAGACTCACTCCAGAGGCCTCCCCTTCCATTTCCACGCTGCCTCCGCAGCCATGTCGGTGGAGTGATAATTATGCCTCGAAGCAGAATACGGCGACGCACCAGGATGAAAACGTGCAGCGCCGCCGTCTGGCCGCTGTGTGTGTTTGCGTCTGGCCTGCTCCGAGCCCACTCACTCCGGACTCGCGCCGGACTGAATTCGGACTGACTCCCCGCTGACTCCGGACTGACTCCGGACTGACTACGGACTCACTCCGGACTGACTCCGGACTGACTCCGGACTCACTCCGTACTGACTCCGGACTGACTACGGACTCACCGATGATGCAAATGGGCTTCCGCACGAAGCGCAAACGGCCGCAGAAGCCCATGTACTTGGACCGGCAGCCCGCGGACCACAGCCGCACCAGGTACTCGACGCCGAAAAACATGACGAGCCATATCTCCTGGAACACACGGGAAGCAGCGCAATCATTAGTCAAAGTTACAGCACGCATGTAGAAGAAAACACAAACTGTCCAGGTGAATAATTATAGCATAAACGAGAACGTTCGTCGATCGGCACACCTCTCTCTCTCTCTCTCTCTCTCTCTCTCTCTCTCTCTCTCTCTCTCTCTCTCTCTCTCTCTCTCTCTCTCTCTCTCTCTCTCTCTCTCACACACTTCGTGACGCCGGCCGGTCATATGGGGTAATGAGTCGACCCAGATTGACAAGCCGCGTGTTTCGCTACAAGGGGAAAGGGAGCGCCGCCGCTAATCTGGCCATCACTGCTCCAAACTAGTGTGTACACACACACACACACACACACACACACACACACACGCACACACACGGGCGCGCAACGACTTGCAAACACACCGCCGCGCCCCACTGCCACCCTGGCCGGCGCCTGTCCTGGGCCTTGGATGCCGTCGCATGTCGCACGAAGCCGCGTCGCTGCGTGTCGCCGCGTGTTGCCGGCAGCTAGCAAGCAGCTCATCACTATCCTTTGGCCCTTTGGCCCCGTTGCGTGCAACAGCCGGCGCCGGGATCCTGGCCCACACCGCACAGTAGTGGGTCAGAAGACTGTTGAGGCGGTAAAAAAAATAAATCTAGAACAGCGTCTCGAGCTCTAGAGTCGCTAAATGGGACTCGAATCGAACGTGTGGCCCCACTAATTGAATCCTCGTTGGGAGAGCAATCCATTGGTGGGGTCACACGCTCGGTTCGAGTCCCATTTAGCGACTCTGGAGCTCAAAAGGCGTCTAGAATTTTGGCCGCCTCAACGGTCTTCAGACCCACTGTGCGTCGAATGCTGCGTCATCCGAAGAAGACAGTCGGCAAGACAGACCAGATATTCAAACAGACACACAGACGAACCGACAGGCAAGGGGCAATCAAAGAGTCAGACAAACAACAGACAGACACAAACAGACATAAAAGAATAAGTGACTGGCGGGTGGACTGAAGTGAAAAGGCAAGGTGCTCGTTTTAAATTAAGTTTCGCAGCAGCAAAAGCTTACTTTAAAAAATCCATCATAGTGGTATTTTTCTCGGCGTGTGTGTGTGTGTGGGTGTGTGTGTGTAAGGAGGGGGCGACGACAACAGCGCAGGCCGGCTAATTTGGCGAGCTCGACAGGCTAGTCGTGTCGTGCGTGGCAAGGCGCAGGGGGACGCAAACACACACACACACACACACACACTCGCGAATACCCCCCCCCCCCACACACACACATAGCTCGGTAACCATTAGTCGTAGAGGTAATTAGGCTGGCCGCGCAGGTGGGCCGGGTGGCACCCCTAGCGGCGCGTCTACGGCACGACCCCCAAAGCGGCGGTGTGGCGGCGGCGCAGTGCAACCCGTGGGTGGGTCGGCAACCCTAGGCGGGGAATGCAGTTTTGGCTTTAATTACCGACCGGGCCGCGACACTGCGGCAGTAAAGCTCCGCGAAGTTGGAGGCGCGCCGCCGAGTAGGCTGGTTCCGAATAGCGCTTCCGCCGCTCTCTCTCTCTCTCTCTCTCTCTCTCTCTCTCTCTCTCTCTCTCTCTCTCTCTCTCTCTCTCTCTCTCTCACCCAAGGGGTGACGGTTCGGAAGCAGCCCGCTGGGCCGCCCTGCGCCGCACGCCACTGCCGGCGCAAAACTGAGGCGATACCAGCGAAAAAAAAAAACCAAAACGTAAAAATGGTATTATTTCTTAAAACCTAAATGTTCTTAAGTAAAATTAAAGACACCTCCAAAGTGCTCCCTGGTAAAAACTGCTTTTCTGAACCACACCCAGACCCTCTGGCCCTCGCCGTAAATGGTTGTGTCGCCCGTTCGATTCGTGGCCGGATACAGCCACGCCTAAAACGTACACTGGTTCAAGTTGCCTCCCTCCCCCCTACTTCTTTTTCCCCCCGCGTGCTGCCCTGGTGGTGCGGCCCCCGCACGACACGAAGCCCTCACACTGCAAGAAAAAAACACGGTGAAAGTACACAAATTTCTCGTAAATTTTTCTGCATTGCACTTTGCGAAGCGACTGGTCGCGCGGCGTCGCGTGAGCAGAGCGCACTTGCTTCGCTTGCTTGGCTGGAATGGGATATTCCCTCCTCTCCGGGCGGGGCCGCCAGGCGGGGTCGTGCACAGTGGGTCAGAAGACCGTCAAGGCGGTAAAGATTCCAGACGCGTTTTGAGCTCCAGAGTCGCTAAATGGGACTCGAGTCGAACGTGCGACGTGCGACCCCACCAAGGGATTCCTCGTTCGACGAGAAACGCATTGGTGGGGTCACACGTTCGGTTCGAGTCCCATTAGCGACTCTGGGAGCTCAAAACGTGTGTGGGGTTTTGGCCGCCTGCGCCGGCCTTCTGGCCCACTGTGCACCAAGCGGCGCTGCGGGGTGTGGATCACGTATCGAGTAACCACGTTCGCCCGAATGCCTCGAACGCAGCGCGACTAATTGGGTTGCCCCTCCCCCCCCCTCACAAGGTGTAGCAGACGGGGCGGTCCGGCGCGTGACGACAGGGCTCCACTCGGCTGGGTCAGGGTGAGCAGCTTGGGGCACACAGACTAGCACAACCACCCAACCACCCTTGCCGGCCTGCGACCAAAACATTTCCGCGGCCCCACAGCCGCAACACGACGCACAGTGGGCCGGAAGACCGGTGGATGTGGTCGAAATTCTCGACGCGTTTTTGAGCTCAAGATTCGCTAAATAGGACTCGAACAGGTCGTGTGACCCCACCAACGGATTGCTCTCCGAACGAGGAATCCATTGGTGGGGTCACACGTTCGGTTCGAGCCCCATTTAGCGACTCTGGAGCTCAAAACGCGTCTAGAGTTTTGGCCGCCTGCGCCGGTCTTCTGCCCCACTGTCCGGCGTGGAGGCAGAGCATGGGGGACGAATGAGATCTGCCACACGCCAATAACACCAGCGATTCGTTTTATCGGTGCCCAAGCGCCGTCGCTGCTTTTGTTCTTTCGCTCAGTAAAACGCACCGCGCACGTTGAAAAGTTCCTGTGACACATAGATCACACACACACACGTACCTACAGAGCCATACAAAAACACACACACACACACGCACATACACACCAATACACTCACAGAAATACAAGAAAAAATCACAAAAAAAAAAAACCTGGAGAAAAATGAAGAAAAATGCGACACGCGCGGCAAACGCGACAGCGTGTGCGTGGGGTTGGCAAAGGGCGGCGAACGGCCGGGGATGAAACAAAAATAAAACTTTGGAGAGGGATTAGCATCCCGTGCTGGCCGCAAAGCACCAGACCAGAATAATTGACTCTGTCCATCAGCAGGAGTCCCCGCGCCCCGAGCCGCCCCGCCCCGCCCCGCCCCGCCCCGCCCCGCCCCGCCCCGGCACATCGGGCCGGCAGTAGTGGTAATCCCACGCAGACACAAAGGGCCGGCCGGTCCAAGAAGCGACGCGAAAGTTGCCATCCCGCTGCTGCGGCGCAGTAGCGCTGTCGCCGAGGGACAAAACACAAAGCTGCTGACAAGTCTTCACGCCACTCCACTGCCACTGTAGAAATTTCTGTACTTTTGTGCAGTAGATGGTACGGAAGTACGGACGAAAGTACGGAAACGTCCGCACCTGTTCCATGTAAGCTCATGTAAACGGGTACGGAAAAATGTGCAGAAAGTTCCGTACTCGGCAAGTACGGACGGTCCATGAGTCCGACCGTTACATTTTCAGTGACGGCGCTGCAATAGAGTGCCAGCCGGTCCGCCCCGCCGGTCCAGTCTCTGGCTGGCAGTCTCTGCTTTTGGTCTGGTCGAGCCCCTGCGGTCGGCGGGGTAGGCAGTGCCGCCGCGCTCAGTAGTGGAGCGTGCTGCCTACCCGCGCCGCCGCAGGCGTTCCAGTGCTGCTGCTGCTGCTGCTGCTGCTGGCCGCCGTAAACACTTCTAGTAATCGTGTACAGACCATACGACCAACAACTCGAACCATATCAAGAATATTTCAACTTCTCTCAAAGCAGAACTTTACTTTGGCAACATTAATGCAAAAAATTACTTGCATCAAGTAAATTTTACTTGATTCAAGAAATTATTTTACTAGGTGTGAGTCTTATTTAGCGACTCTGGCTGGAGCCTAGAACGCGTCCGGGAATTGGACCGCCTCCACTGGTCTTCGGGTCTACTGGACAGCAGACTAACTCACCATCCAGAACAGCGTCTCGTTGGCAAAGTCGCTGTACGTGTCTATCGTGGACAGCACGCTGAATATGAGGCAGACGAGCACGAGTAGGAATCTGAAACAGAAAGATAGCGAGGTCTCAAATTGCTGTCGCTTATTGAAGTTTTTTTTTTTTTTTTTTTTTTTGCAAGCATTGGATCAGGTTTTTTGCTGCCGTGAAGCCGAGTCCCCAATCAAATATTAAAAGCATTCGCGCTACAGCAGCACATCTTGGCACTTGGCTCGAGGAGGAGGGGATGACTCAAATTTCTAGCGTAATGTGGCTGCCCCTTCCTAGTCGATATTCATTCGACTCTCCCTCCTTAACGGGGCGACGCGAAATCGAGTCGATTAATAATCTTTTCACGGAAGGCAGTCGTTTTGTCGCCGTCGTTCGCGAAGGCCGGGCAAACAACAACAACTATGGCCCTGCGGGACCGACCGGAATCCCAGGAGAAGTGAGAGAAAGAGTTTCAGAGAAAGGCCGCGACGGGGCAATCGGCCCGCAAGGTCCGGAGACGTGTATCGTATTTTTTTTTCTTTTCTTCTTGGAGTCCAGATTAGCGACTCTGGATCTAAAAATGCGTCTGCAGTTTTTTCCGCCTCAACAGTCTTCTGACCCACTGTGCGCCCGAGCGACGAGTAAATACTTAATTAGCGGTACACGGGGCCCAGCAGGGGGAGGGGTACGTAAGAGAACAGGGAGCTTAGCCAGGGTCGTGTTACACGCGCCGTCCGTGCGCCACACAGTGGGCCCGAAGACCGCTGGAGGCGGCCAAAATCCAGGACGGGTTTCGAGCCCCAGAGACGTCAAATGGGACTCGAACCGAACGTGTGACTACACCAATGATGGATTCCTCGTTTGGAGAGCAATCCATTGGTGGGGTCACACGTTTGGACTCTGGAGCCCAAGATTTCTGATATTTTAGTCGCCTGCGCCGGTCTTCTGGCCCGCTGTCCGCCACTCCGCATTCTCCTTGTTTGCTGGACCTGCTTTTGCGTGGCGGCCGTTGGGGTTCCAGGAAAATGTACGTGTGGTTTTAATGTACTTAAAGGCATTCATCAGGTGCAGCCGCTGGACGTCAAAGAATTTTTTGTACCTGTGGCGTGTCATGCAAACCCTACTCGGCAGAAAAAGAATCCTGGTTCTCCCAGGTCGCCTTGCCTTATCGTATAGGCGTTCGCGATTTTCAGTGAGTTCCTGAAAGAACCCACCGTTTATGCGGGGCATTGTCACGTCAGCGACAGAAACCTATTCTTTTTCCTGCGTTTCAAATCAAAAGCAGCAGCAGCGCCCTGATACGCAAAACAGTGCTCCGGGGATAAAAAAAAAAAGAAAGAAGGGAGACTCTAAAAGAAAGCACTCAGAGAGGAGAAGAAGAGAAAGGAGAAGAAGGAGAAGAAGGAAAAGGAGTAGAAGAAGAAGGAGAAGGAGAAGAAGGATAAGAAGGGGAAGAAAAAGGGAAAGAAGAAGAAGAAGAAGGAGAAGAATGACTGGGAGAAACGGTGTGGCGCATAGAAACGCGGCAGGCAGACGGTGGCGACAGGGCTCGGTCTCTCAAGGGCTGCGTGTAAGAAGACGCTGGACGGAGTCAACAAAAAAGACGGTGACAGACGGCGGGGACCCGGGGACAGGGGCGGTCACCACGGGGCGGCCGCAGCAGCTTGCAGGTGGTCCCGGCCAGGTGCGAACACACAGCAAAGAGCAAGGAGACGAAGGCCTGAGGGGACCCCGGGGGACGCGGGGGCCGTGAAGACGCCCTGGAGTGTCTATTCCTGGCGGCTGGCGTCCCAGCGCACTGAGTAGCGCGGCGGCCCGGCATCGGATCCCCATCACCGCGATCCCTGCGAGCAGCGACGCGTTATGAAAACGTTGGCGGGGCGGGGCCGAGGGTGGGGTGGGGCGCCCTGGGAGCGCCGGCTGCCTTTACACGTGCTGCACTCTGCTTCACTGCACTCGCGCCGCTCCTCCGCGCCAGCAAGAAGACGCTCCCCGCCGCACAGTGGGCCAGAGGACGAGTGGAGGCGGTCAAAGTTCCGGACAGCTTTTGAGCTCTAGAGTCGCTCTGGACTCGAACCGAACTTGGGGACTCCACAAATGATAGATTGCTCTCCGAACGAGAAATCCATAAGTGCGGTCACACGGTCGGTTCGAGTCCTGCCGATGGCGACTATCTATAGCGCTCTAAACGCGTGTACAGTTTCGGCCGCCTGTGCCGGTCGTCTGGCCCACTGTGCGCCGTCTCCGTCGGGGATTACGTCGTCGGCGGCGCCCCCTCCCACCGCGCTCCCTCCCACGGCCACGCGACGCCACGCCACCGAGCGATTGAAAGTAGATCGGTGCTGGGAGCGCTGGGCCGCACGCCACACAGTGGGTCAGAAGACCGCCGAAGGCGGACAAAATTCTAGACGCGTTTTGAGCTCCAGAGTCGCTAAATGAGACTCGAATCGAACCCGTGACCCCACCCATATATTCCTCGTTAGGAGAGCAAAATCCATTGGTGGGGTCACACGTTCGATTCGGGTCCCATTTAGCGACTCCGGAGGTCAAAACGCGTGTAGAATTATGGCCGCCTCGGCGGTCTTCTGACCCACTGTGCGGCAGGCCCTCCACGGACTCTGCGACCGCACTGCGCTGTGCGGGACTCTAGCGTCCCTCGGGGATCGCCTTGCCGACTCTGAAGGTTGCAGGGAGGCGCGTCACGCACGGCGGCGCGCCCGAGGGTCGAAGCACTCGTGTACTTACACATGAGTACATGTGAGTACACCTTATAATACCCATTCAGCGGCTCTGGAGCTCAAAACGCGTCTCGAGTTTTGGCGCCGCCCGGCGCCGGTCTTCTGGCCCACTGTGCACGCCACCGCTCCGTGACCGCAGTCGTTCGCGGTGGTGAAAGTCCTGTGCAGCGCGGTGTAATGTCAGCCCTCGCCAGCACGCCACACCGCCCTGTGCTCGCGGAGCATCGCGGAGCTGCTGGCCTGCCCCTGTTTCCAGTTCGACCTCATTTCCATCCGCACCGCTGTTGCACTCCGCAGACGGCCTGGCTACGGCTCGGCTGTGACTCGCGCTGGGTACAGAGCGGCAAAGAGGTCGCCACGCGGGGAGGCGCGCGTTCTGCGATCATTTCTGATCATTTCCAGACCAAAGTGGCGCTGCTCTTTTCCGCCACTTTCCAAACGCCTCGCTGCTCGCGGGGAAAATGTGGTCCACTAAACACACCGCCGCCGCGCTCGAGAAGTTTCGGCGTCGGCCGCGCCTATCTATGGCGTCGCCGCACGCGCCTCACTGAGCCTTGCCCGCGCCAACGGTCGTGAAAAGATGTTTCTCAGCGAACTCTATCCCTTTAATTAATCTTCCGGCTAGTGTCCCCTCCCCCTCTCCAACCTCCTCCTTACCGCCGAACTACTCCACGGCTTGCCGGAGGCGCAGGGCTGCGGCGCCGGCCCCGCCGTGACAGCTCAGCTATATCCCTGCAAGCACCCCGCCCCGCCCCGCCTCACCCCACTCCGCCCCGTAATCGCATTTCGATAGCATCGCCGGCCGGCATTAGCAGAACCCCTTCCCGCTCCCCTCCCCCGTGCCAACCAGGTGAGGTTAGGACTAGCACACCAGGCCATGGCCGCTAGGGCGTGGAGGCCGTTCGGCCATGGCGTCCGCGCCCCGTTTGAGATGAGCGATAGGATCACCAACCCCCGTCCCCTCCTCATCCAAACTGTTCCTGATAAAGTTGTAATTTTACGAGAAAAAAAAAAAGGTCCCGTTATTTTGCAACACAACGTGGTTGTAAAACATCAAAGAACGTTGTAAAATTTTTGAGATCTTTAATAGAATGTCTTTACTTGTTCAGCTTGTCTCACGCGAAAGAAGTAGAAAACGCATATTTTGAAAAGTTACAAAGAGTTTTGTTGTGAATTTCACATTATTTCTTCTAAAATAACAATCAAATCCCTGTAAAAAAAATTTACGATCAGCTTGAGTTGCAAAATTAACCGCACTTTGTTCGTAAATTTAGAAGTATCGTTGTAAATTTACGACGTTCTTCGTAAATTTACGGCTTTCTTCGTAAATTTACGAAAGTACAGGTGAAGACACCTTTTGTTTCTGCTACACAATGAAAAAACTTGTAAAATTACGATTTTACCTGTAAATTTACAAGAAAATTTTGTCATGTTACAAAGCTATTCGTGTGACGATCACAGTCATCATTTCACACCTGCACACAGTGTACCCCTTCTGCCACCCCCTTCCCTCCGCCCCCGCACCGCCCCCGCACCGCCCCTCGCGTGACTAGCGGCATACACATCAGCGGCTGGACAACGGCGAGCAGCGCAAGGCTGCCGGCCCACTGCGCGGCCTCACCTCATGCTGGTTGCGAGCAGGGCCGGCAATGCCGCGGCTGCCGCGGCCCTACATCGCAGGAACAGGCGCGGCAGACAGAGACAGGCACCGGGATGGTGTGTGTGTACTGCGCCTTTGGAGTTTCGGAGGGAGAGGAGAAGCGAGGGGAGGTCGGAGAGCGCAGGGGTATCAGGGCAGCGGCGGAGAGGGACGGCGCACAGTCGCCCAGAAGACCAGTGGAGGCGGTCAAAGTCCCGGACGGGTTTTGAGCTCCAGGGTCGCTAAATGAGTGTCGAATCGAATGTGTGACCCTACCAATGGATTCCTTCGTTCGTAGAGCAATCCATTGGTGGGGTCACGCGTTTAGTTCAAGCCCCATTTACCGACTCTGCAGCACAACACGTCTCTCTAGAGTTATGACCGCCTGCGCCGGTCTTCTGGCCCACTATGCGGCGCCCCACCGCCGAGGCAGGCCGAGCCAGATCAGTGTGTATGGAATGCCTGGAATGAAGTGCGGCCCGGCATAAGGGTCGGCGTGCAGTAAAATTCTGGAGGGGTGCGGGCGCGAGGGTGGAGCGGCCAAAGACCATCCACTGCCAATGGCACGAACAGGGCCCGGGCCAGTCAGTCGGTGAGTTCGCGGTGAAGGCAGCTTAAATAATTGATTTTCTCTCTCGGATCAAAGACAGAGCGAATTCTTCGCTGTTGGCTCGGCCGTCGTTGTGGCCACCACGATCACGGCGTGCGCGGTGCGCGTTCTCCACGCCACGACCCACAGTGGGCTACAAGACCGGCGGGGGCGGACAAAAATCGAAACGTGTTTTGAGCTCCAGAGTCGCTAAATGAGACTCGAAAGGAACGTGTGACCCCACCAATGGATTCCTCGTTCGGAGAGCAATCCATTGGTGGGGTCACACGTTTGCTTCGAGCCCCAATCAGCGACTCTGAACGCGTGTAGAATTTTGGCTGCCTCAACTGTCTTCTGGCCCACTGTGCGGCTGCGAAGAAACGCCCCGTTTTCGAAAGGATAGTCCTCCAGAGTGCGCAGGGCGGGGCTGCGAGGAGCGGAGCAAGGCGGAGTGGAGCGGGCGAGTCCTTGAGTGATCTTCACGCCCAGGCTGGAGCGAGGCTGGAGCGAGGCTGGAGCCATCGGGACGGCCGAGCCAGCGGGCCGTGACGCCGTGACGCGCCAGGTAGCGGCCCAGAAGGACCCCGCGTTAGCACAGGGATCTGGCCGCGCCTGGCCCACTGGAGCCCGACCCCGCTGAGCCCCACCCGACGACCCCGCGTCGTGGGGCCGCGGAGGAAGAAAGGAAAACATACTAGAGTTCGGATGACTGGGTGATCACAGGCAGGGCCCTACAGCCGCGGCGGCGCGGCGGGGCTCAGCGGGGTGCAGCGCTGTTTCAATTTGGCCCGCGTAAGCCTCGCTCCACCACGCCGCACCCCACCCCGGCCATGCGGTGTCCTCTGCTCCACCGGCATAACATTAATAACTGGCTATGTTGTGAAGCAAACTTACTAAGGTTTGCGTCCCGACGACACGATTCGCCGCAGTGACATGGAGAGGCCATTGGCTCCGCCAGGTCTCCTTCGCACCACCTACACTCTCAGTCTCATATGGACTTTTATGTCTCTTGCTTTTGGAGCCATTTGAGCAAACGTAAATTGCACTATTTTCTCTTTAGCTGGAGGGGCGCGGGCGGGCGCATTCCGGCCCAGAAATATTTTAGTCCGACCATCGAACCGCTCGCTCTCCCCGTTCGACATGTACAAGCATTCTAACACAGTTATAGTTTTATTTTTTTCTGTTTTTGCCAATAGCTTAGCCTAGCCATCCCAGCCGCTCACTCTTCCTGCAGGAGAGTACAAGCATTATGACACATCATCTGCTAAAAAAAACCTTTTTATTCATACAGGGGCTTTGCCACGCGTGAGGCCCGCATGCATAAAACATGCACGCGGCGAACGCATCCTGGCGTCGCGCCGCCGCCCCGTCACTGCCGAGGGAGAGAGCGGTCGTTTCTTCGCGCGGCCTCTGTCGCACTCGCAGGGCGCGCCGCAGGGTCCGCGGGGGCGGGAGGGAGACAGAGCGACGCAGCGACTCTTCGGAATCAGTCCGCCGCGCGCGCCACGCCCGCCGGCCTCTCTCCATGGTAAGTGGTCGTGTTTGTGGTGTCTGCCACCGCCGCCGCGGGCCGCGCGCACCGCGACCCCTGACTTACCCCAGGCGGGGCCCCGTCTCCATGTCTCTGTGCGCTCTGCGGCATTCAGGCGTCAAGGAGAGGGGGCAGGTGCGCAGTGGGTCCAGAAGACCGTGGAGGCGGCCAAAATTTTTGACGCGGTCTTCCGAGTCGCGAAATGGGACTCGAATCGAACGAGTGATACCACCAATGGATTCCTCGTTCGGAGAGCAATCCATTGGTGGGGTCACACGTTGCATTCGAGTCCCATAAAGCGACTCTGGAGCACAAAACGTCTCTAGAGTGATGACCGCCTGCGCCGGTCTTCTGGCCCACTGTGCAGTGCCAAAAGAGGCCCACTGCACTCGATCTGCAGCACGTACACCGGCAAGGGGATGCCGAGGCGATGGCCCGGTTCAACGTAATCAGACCAGCAGCAGTGAAAGTGATAAGATGAGTCACGCGTCGTGGCGGCCGAAGGCTTCGTCCGATCGATACATTATCGACAAAGGCAAGAAAGGGTGGGCCGGCAGACGCCTCTTTCATGTCGCTGTCATCAAGGGCAGACGGAGCGACGCGTGAAAAGGCACACACCAAAAGAAAAAAAAAAAAAAAAAAGAGAGAGACGCGGGCTTGTTGCTGTTGTCCAGTGCAGACTTAACTTCCTTTCCGTTCCATCGCGGCGGCGTCATCCTTGCTGTCAACGGCGCTTGGGCGGGGCTGTCGCTTGTCGGCGGGACAGCCGGGCAAGCTCCTTCTTCAAGGTATCGCTCAATATGATGCTAAGCCGACCAGGTGGGGTGGGGGCGGGCAGCGGCCCGGGAGAGGGCCGCGGGGACCACTGGGGGGCGCTTTGGGGACCGTGCAGTGTTTTATGCCCGGCGGGTCGGCCTGGGCCGGCCAGCCAGACCAGCGGGGGGCCGTCCGTAAATCAACTGGGATTTCTCGGTATACCTCAGCGTGCGGACAAATGAACAAAGTCGGATTCGTTTCGCACAGTGGGTCAAAATACCGATAAGGCGGCCAGAATCCCGCGGACACGTTTTTAGCTCCAGAGTCGCTGAATGGGACTAGAACTGAACGTGTGACCCCACCAATGAATTCCTCGTTTGGAGAGCAATCCATGGGTGGGGTCACGTTCGATTCGAGCCGCATAGCGACTCTGGAGTTCAAAACGCGTCTAGAAGTTTGGCCGCCTCGACGGTCTTCTGCTGACGCACCGGTTGGCTTCCATCCGTCGCGCACACGGGGTTTCCAACCTATGCAACGCCGTTCGTCAAACTTCCGCGAGAAGACACGCGGAGAGCGAGGCGGGAGGGGAGGAACTTATACCGACGAGATTGTCTCTAAGGAGAGGTGGCTGGTGTTGGTGCAGCAGGTACGGCGCCGCGCGGCACACATGAAAGCCAAGTGCTGCAATAACGCCGCCCCACGCCGCCTCACCCACAGTGGGCCAGTAGACCAGGGCAGACGGCCAAAACTCAAGACGCGTTTTGAGCTCCAGAGTCGTTTAATAGGACTCGAACCGAACGTGTGACCCCACCAAAGGATTGCTGTGGGAACGAGCGCCTCCATTGGTGGGGTCACGCGTTCGATTCGAGTCCCATTTAGCGACTCTGGATCTCAACACGCGACTAGAGTTTTGGCCGTCTGCGCGCCGGTCTTCTGGCCCACTGTGCCCCGCCCCGCTTTTGTGACTCGACCCAAGCCACCGAGGCTAAGCCGAGGCCGGGCTGAGGGACGCCAGTCGGCGCCCGTGCACTCCAAAGGCACCCCTGGTGCAGAGTTAAACGGATGAAATTAACGGGCTGGGAAACAGCACCGCCGCGGCCGCTTCCCACAAGTACTCAAATCACGCGGTCACGCTCCGTGTCAGGCGCGCGCGCGCGCGTGTGTGTGTCTGTCTGTCTGTTTGAAATGGGAAAGAGGACCAGAGAGTCTGAATGGCACTGGGCCCACCGCGACATAACAACAGCGTGCACGCTCGCCCTGCGGCTGGTCTATGACGCAGTGCCTGCCATCTCGTCCGCCGCCGCGCCCAGCAACAGGTCGGCCGCTCATTTTGAACGTGGCGCTGCCGCCGTGCCCTTCGCGGGCCGACCCTTTTAAAGGGTCCGGTGTAGAGTAGTCGATTTGTGCATCTAGTGAGGAAAAACAAAGGACAAAAGGAATTTCTGTGTGCACTTATGCATTGGACCCTGGAGAACCCAATTCCGTTGAGTCCCACTCGATCCCGGCTGGGCAAAAGCTGTAATTAAACGAAAGGGCTTAAATGCAATACTGGCTCTAGAGCGCCCAAAATTTAGGCGAGAGGGTTCGGGTTGGTGTCAAACTGTTCGGGAGAGACTGGGGAGCAGCGTGGTATGCGCGGTTTGAAGTTGCGCCGACTGGGGCGGCCGCAAATTCGAAATTTGTCCAAAAACCATTTGAACAGTATTTTCCATCTCGCCATATTCTGCAAATGAGGCGAAATCTCGGAAATTGTCCCCAAACAAACGTTGTGCGCCCAATCCTTTGCTAGACGCCGGTGTTCTTACATTTTCTACATCTTGAACCGGTGCTGAGAAAATCGAATGCAAGTGAAGCGGTGCGGAGACGCGGGCGGACGGGATTCGCGCTGGCAGGCGGCAGCACTACGCGCCGCCACGCTCCTCCCCCACCCTCCTCCGGGGGCCGCATCTGGAGGGTCGTCCTTCCCGCTCGCACCGCCTTTGTGTGCGCACGGGAGGGACAGAGCGGGACAATGCCGACGCTTTCGGAGCGGCTGGTGTACAGGTCCACGCGCGCGTCTTCAATCGTTGCACTTATAAACCAAGTTTTTCTCAGAGAAGAAAAACTGAAAAAAACCGGGACTTTCCGGGACCTTGTACTGGGAGGTGTGCTCTATCTTCTCGAGTTAAGTCCATCCCGCTAGACCCCTGTGCGTCACTTTGAATTTCCAGAAACAAGGGCCCAGGTACACCATTTGCGTTAAAAGCGATAATAGAGAAACAAAAAATTCCGAGAATGTTTGTAATCCCGTCATGAAGACTAGGGAAGCACAGTTCACTCGCAGGGACTCGTCCGATTTGTATTTTCATTCTAAGAGAAGACGCCTAAATCTCTCTTTTATGGCGATTCAGTTGATTTCGCATTTTTCCTGTTCTAAGATACACCATTTTCGTCATACGGATGAGGGAAATTGCAAGGTTAGCGTTTTACAAATATTAAGCGCAGATGTCTCACGAACCCATACGTGTCTTTGGATCCCACCTACCTGTACTAGTGGCTGAGGAAACCGAGTCTTCATGACCGATGGCGCAGCGCTCCCGGCGTGCGGCGGTCGCTACCGGCGCGCGACGCAGCGCTCCGCCCGATACAAATGCCCGGTTTCCTCAACCACTAGTACAGGTAGGTGGGATCCAAAGACACGTATGGGTTCGTGAGACATCTGCGCTTAATATTTGTAAAACGCTAACCTTGCAATTTCCTCATCCGTATGACGAAAAATGGTGTATCTTAGAACAGGAAAAATGCGAAATCAACTGAATCGCCATAAAAGAGAGATTTAGGCGTCTTCTCTTAGAATGAAACAAATCGGACGAGTCCCTGCGAGTGAACTGTGCTTCCCTAGTCTTCATGACGGGATTACAAACATTCTCGGAATTTTTGTTTCTCTATTATCGCTTTTAACGCAAATGGTGTACCTGGGCCCTTGTTTCTGGAATTCAAAGTGACGCACAGGGTCTAGCGGGATGGACTTAACTCGAGAAGATAGAGCACACCTCCCAGTACAAGGTCCCGGAAAGTCCCGGTTTTTTTCAGTTTTTCTTCTCTGAGAAAACTTGGTTTATAAGTGCAACGATTGAAGACGCGCGCGTGGACCTGTACACCAGCCGCTCCGAAAGCGTCGGCATTGTCCCGCTCTGTCCCTCCCGTGCGCACACAAAGGCGGTGCGAGCGGGAAGGACGACCCTCCAGATGCGGCCCCCGGAGGAGGGTGGGGGAGGAGCGTGGCGGCGCGTAGTGCTGCCGCCTGCCAGCGCGAATCCCGTCCGCCCGCGTCTCCGCACCGCTTCACTTGCATTCGATTTTCTCAGCACCGGTTCAAGATGTAGAAAATGTAAGAACACCGGCGTCTAGCAAAGGATTGGGCGCACAACGTTTGTTTGGGGACAATTTCCGAGATTTCGCCTCATTTGCAGAATATGGCGAGATGGAAAATACTGTTCAAATGGTTTTTGGACAAATTTCGAATTTGCGGCCGCCCCAGTCGGCGCAACTTCAAACCGCGCATACCACGCTGCTCCCCAGTCTCTCCCGAACAGTTTGACACCAACCCGAACCCTCTCGCCTAAATTTTGGGCGCTCTAGAGCCAGTATTGCATTTAGGCCCTTTCGTTTAATTACAGCTTTTGCCCAGCCGGAATCGAGTGGGACTCAACGGAATTGGGTTCTCCAGGTTCCAATGCATAAGTGCACACAAAAATTCCTTTTGTCCTTTGTATTTCCTCACTTGAGACAATTTGAAGCACGAATCGACTACTCTAGTGGGGTCGGGGCTGGCGGTGGCGAGGGCCCTGCAGAGGGCCGGCAGCAGCAGGGCCCAGCCAGTCGGCGCTGGACCGGGATTATTGTCAGTAGCAGGGTGGGGAGGCCCAGAGGTGCGCACGGTGGGCCAGAACACCAGCACTGGTAAAACTAAAGTGTCGTGTTTTTCTCAAGCGTTCATTCTTGAAGCGTACTCCTCCGCTTGGTTTGCTACGCTTGAAGGACGCACTCAAGCATACTGAAAGTCATACGCTCTGCTTCAAGCGTACGGATGGACTCACCCAAAAGTATTGCCAAAATTTAGCAACGATTTAGAATTGGTCAAGAGAATACCATAATCCACTTCAAAATCAATAAATTTTTAACAAATTATACATAAATAAAGAGAATCTTATAGTAAAAACCAGTGAAGTTTGTCCATCTTACACTTACAAAACTACAGGCAGTTAGTACTGACACGTTCCTTAATTAGCAGGTCCCCGTTACTATTTCTAAGCTGTTCGTATTCACTGGTTGAATCAGATGTACTTACAATAATCACTGCAGCAACTGATCTGAAGAAATATGCAGAGAGGGCCACTTTATGGCATTGAATCCAATTAATAAAGCATCCAAACATGGTGGTTTGAAAACTAGGGGAGTAAGACAAGCAGAACCAGCAGGACAAAGAGGTTAGAGCACAGTGGGCAGCGAGTGTTGATGAAGTAAAATTTTTAACACTTTTCAAAAAAAAACTCCAATTTTTATTGTAGTTTGTATGATGAAAACCAATGAGCGACAACAGATGTCATAGACCGCACTGGTCTTTATCTCACAGCACCAAAATAAATCAAATTAAAATGATGGCCCGGTGCGTGGTGTTGCAGATTCGGATTATGAAAAATAACTGAACCTGGATTACTATGTGCACCATACTGTCAGTATTCGCAGTCAGTCCTTGTCAACAGGACTAACCTCAAACAAAATGGCTACCGCTAGACTCTTGTATACAAACTTTCATCATTTTAATTCAATTTATTTTTGTGCTGTGAGATAAAGACCAGTGCGATCTGTGACATCTGTTGGCGCACATTGGTTTTCATCATACAAACTACTGTGAAAATTGGAGTGTTTTTGAAAAGTTGCTGCCCACTGTGCTCTAACCTCTTGGTCCTGCTGATTCTGCTTTTCCCACTGCCCTAGTTTTCAAACCACCATGTTTGGATGCTTTATTAATTGGATTCAACGCCATAAAGTGGCCCTCTCTGCATATTTCTTCAGATCAGTTGCTGCAGTGATTATTGTAAGTACATCTGATTCAACCAGTGAATACGAACAGCTTAGAAATAATAACGGGGACCTGCTAATTAAGGAACGTGTCAGTACTAACTGCCTGTAGTTTCGTAAGTGTAAGATGGACAAACTTCACTGGTTTTCACTATAAGATTCTCTTTATTTATGTATAATTTTTTAAAAATTTATTGATTTTGAAGTGGATTATGGTATTCTCTTGACCAATTCTAAATCGTTGCTAAATTTTGGCAATACTTTTATCCCCAAGCTATCGGCGTACCTTTATCCAGGAAGCACCCATAGAGCACGGGACCGAGAGAGCGAGAGGCATGGGCGTTTCCCCATCGATCGGGTAGGCCGGGTCACTGCATGCTGCTAAAGCGCACTCCCCTTACTCCTTGCGTGAGGGCCGCCTCTTGAGTTTTATGACCTGCCCCGCCCCGCCCCGCCCCGCCCCGCCCCGCCGCGCGACGATGTTCACGGCGTGGCCCCGGGGCGCCACCACACGGCTGCGTGCAGGTGGGTTGCGCCCTCGCCACACCTGCCCCCTTTTTTGGCGGTCCTTTTTGCGCTCCAGCGGGGGCTGCGCTGCACAGTAGGCCAGAAAACCGGTGGAGGCGGTCAAAAATCCCGGACGGGTTTTCGAGCTACAGAGTCGCTAAATGGGACTCGAACCGAACGTGTGACCCAACCAAAGGATGGATTGCTCCCCAAACGAGGAATCCATTGGTTCAGACATTCTGTTCGAGTCCTGTTGAGCAACACTGGAGCTCAAAACGCGTCCCAGAGTTTTGGCCGCCGGCGCCGGTCTTCTGGCCCACTGTGCGCTGGGCTTCGGAAGGCGAGTCAGAGCGAGCGCGGTGCCGCCGCCCGGGAGGTAGGCCACACCAGGTGCGCCGCGGGCGTCCGCCGTCTCGCCCCGACGCCAAGGAGATAGTGGTGCACGCGGAAGGGAAGGGGCTGCCAGGAGGGCCGCCTGCCTTGGGCTGCCTCGGGGCTGCTCGGATGGATATGAATGAAATACGAGCCGGCGCCATGCGGGGCAGGCCAGTCGCACACCACGTGACCCGTGCGCCCCGTGCACCCCGTGCAAGCAGGCAGTGAAAGCTATCGGCTACTCGAGCCGCCGACCGCCCCGCCACCCTCACCCACTGTGCCCCGCCGCGCTGCGGGCACAAAGGAGTACACGGTAAGACTCGGTCCTGGTCACTGATAGAAAAAAAGTACAGAAATTACACGGGCCCAAAATTCGAGACGCGTTTTGATCTCCAGAGTCGCTGCTAAATGGGACTCCAACCGAACGTGTGATCCCACCAATGGATTGCTCTCCGAATGATGAATCCATGGGTGAGGTCCACACGACCCGTTCGAGTCCTGTTTAGTGACTCTGGAGCTCAAAACGCGTGAAGAGTTTTGTCCGGCAGCGCCCGGTCGTTCGGCCCACTGTGCGGTGGGGCTTTGCAGTGCACCGGGTGGCCGAGGTGCCCCAGGCCCTGTGCGCCAACGAGGACGTGGTGCAGCAGCGGCGCAGCACGGCGATGAGACGGGTGGGGCGGCCGCCGCGGGCCCCGTCGTCACAATGGAGAGCACGACGGTGGCCGCCACCCCCGTCATCAAGCAGCCCTGGGGCAGCGACGAGGTGGACGGGGCTCCCCGGATACCCATCGCCGCACAGCGGCGCACAGCGGGCCAGAAGACCGCTGCAGGCGGCCAAAAACCCTAGACGCGTTTTGAGCTCCAGAGTCGTCGCTACACAGGAATCGAACGAAATGTAATGTATTCCTCGTTCGAAGAGGTGGGGTCACACGTTCGGTTCGAGTCCTATTTAGCGACTCGCGAGTTCAAAACGCGTCTGGAGTTATTGCCGCCTGCGCTGGACTTCTGGCCCACTGTGCAGCAGGGGCAACAGCAGTGACGTCTGTAATGGCGGCAGCAGGCCGATAAGCGAAAGCCCGCAGCCCGGCCACAGCCTCCACAATGCTCCCGCAGCGCTGCCACGTTGGATTGTCCTCCGCGTTGAGGTGGCGTTGGCGCCGTTTCGGTGGCCCTGCGCACCGGCGCACCGGTGCCACCACAGCACAGTGGGTCAGAAGTCAAGTTTCAATACCCCAGTGTCTCTCGCCGTGAGAGGGGCGCACCACCGGGGAGCAGAGGGAGACCGACCGGCCGACCTCGGAGTTTCTGCTTTCTCCTCTAACGCACAGCGTTTTAGCCGCAAACGGGCGTTACGCTAACAATGGCCCACTGAAGGGCAACAAGTTCAACAAGCGTGCGGATGCAGCCCCACCTGCCTCACCCCTCCCCGGTCGTCAGCCACTGCCTCCCCACAGTGGGCCAGAAGACCGGCGCAGGTGGCAGCTCGCTGAACAGGACTCGAACCGAACGTGTGACCCCACCTAATGGATTCCTCGCGTGGACAGCAATCGATCGGTGGGGTCACACGTCGCACGTTCAGTTCGAGTCCCATTTTTAGCAGCGACTCTGGAGATCAAAACGCGTCTCGAATTTTGGCCGCCTGCGCCGGTCGTCTGGCCCACTGTGCTCCCCACAGCGCGCAGCGCATACCGGTTGCCCGCACATCAGCAGCCCAATTGTTAAACTTTGCAAGGGCACGACCGCCGAGAGAAATGGACGCACAAAGGCGAACGGCACTGCACGTGTAAGTCAATAGAGCAACACGTGTGTGTGTGCATGTGTGCGTGTGTGAGAGAGAGCGAGCGTTTGTGAGTGGGTTTATGCATCTGTCAGCTCCAGAGTCGCTAAATGGGACTCGAATCCAACGTGTGACCCCCACCAATAGATTCCTCACTCGGAGAGCAATCGATTGGTGGGGTCACACGGCCGGTCTGAGTCCCATTTAGCGACTCTGGAACTCAGAAGACGTCCGGGGTTTTAGCCGCCTCAACGGTCTTCTGACCCACCGTGTTGCGTTGCCTCAAATTAGGCTAGACAATGAGACGACGTACTAATAGCTGGCCCGACAATTTTTATGGCCTTACAGGCGAAGGGTCGGGAGAGCTTGGGGGGCAGGGGTACTGAGTGGATGTGAGGGTCGTTGGTAGATTTCCATGATGACACGGGTCGCCTCCTAAACGTCACAGAATGTCAGGTCAAAGGGCGGCCGCATAGTCATGTCATCTCTGGCATTGTCATGGGAACGGTCTACGGCCGACAACTGCTACTGGTCCTAGCTAGCACGCGCATGCGGGCGGGCCGACACTCGGGTCAAGGGGGTTTGTGGCTAATAATTTGCCGTGGATGGGGCGGGGCTGGCGGGGCTGGCGGGGCTGGCGGGGCTGGGCTTGGCCGTCGAGGACGCGGCCGTCGCCGTTTACCTCATTTTATTATAACCCTGCTTCACAGCGCCGCCGCTTGGGGCGCTGGATTACACGGTGGGGCTGGCTGCTCGGGCTGGCTGCTCGGGCTGGCTGCTCGGGCTGGCTGCTCGGGCTGGCTGCCCAGACCAGACCGGGTGGTGGGTGGCGCCTGTGCACAGTGGGTCAGAAGACCGTTGGGTCGGCCAAAATTCTAGACGCGTTTTGATCTCCAGAGTCGATAAATGGTACTCGAATCGAACGTGTGACCCCACCCAATGGATTCCTCAGTTGGAAAGCTAACCCATTGGTGGGGTCACACGTTCGGTTCGAGCCCTGTAGTTTAGCGACTCTGGAGCTCGAAACGCGTTTAGAATTTCGGCCGCCTCAACGGTCGTCTGGCCCACTGTGCGGTGCCGGCAAAAGGAGAAGAGCAGAGACTTTCAAGTTTCCGGCCAAAACACACCCGCGTAATATGAAAGAGAGCCCTCCGCCGCCGCGGGCCACGCGCCACGCTCCGCCGCTGATCCGTCACGAGCGCATCCAATTTTACACTGGGTTATTAGAAGCATGGCGCGCTGCTGCAGCGCGGGGCCTCCGCTTCCTCCGCGACCCCGCTAAGCTCCTCGCCTCGCAGCACACAGTGGGCCAGAGGACCGGCGGAGGTGGTCGAAATTCTGGACGCGTTTTGAGCTCCAAATGGGAGTTGAACCGAACGTGTGACCCCACCAAATGGATCGCTCTCCAAACACGGGGAATCCATCGGGTGGTGTCACATGTTCGGACAATCATAAGGAGAGGACATAACAACTCTCTTAAAATTGAGGCCGCAGGTTTGCGTATTTTAATTTCTAAAAGGCGTGTCTGTGACTTTTTTTAACTCCTGGAGGCTTAAAAAAATACCTCTACCCGGAGTTTTTCCGTTGAGGCATATTGTGATAGCGATAAGTGCAACCGGATAAGCGGCACCGGAACCACAAAGGGAGCCATAACTTTATTTTCCTCTTGGCCCCGGAATCAGCCTGGCCCGCGTAAAATGAATGAAAACGACTTTCTTTCCTTATCACACTGCTCATCGCCGCGCGCCCCTTGTGGTCTGAATCACGCCATTCGTCGGTCGAAAACGCGGGCACACGCCACTAAAGAGCGTCACCGTCAAAGAGGCGACACGGTCACGGTTCGTCTGGGGCCCTTCTGGGGTTTGTGAATTTTTCATACCTCTGGTCCCAGGGCTTGGGCAGTGAAGATGCATACGTAATTTGAATGTATTTAAAAACACTCACAGTAGCAAAGTGGCAACATTTTTGGCCCAAAACTCAGCGAAATCTCTCCCCTTAAGAAATCTTGTGTCTCCAAATATCGCAAATATCACAAACAATAAATTATCACAGGTCAGCCTCAACCCAAAAATCTCTTTCATGTCCCGGACAGTGTCCTGGTAGGGCCGGAGCCGGAGCAGGTGTGATGTGGTGGAAGTGTCTGCAAGGGGCCCAGCGCTTCCACCGTCCCGCCCCCTGGATCCCACGCAGGCGGCGCTGCAGGCTGCCGCACAGTGGGCCCGGAGACCGGCGCAGGCGGCCAAAACTCTAGACTCGTTTTGAGCTCCAGAGTCGCTGAATGGGACTCGAATCGAACGTGTGACCCCACCGATGGATTGCTACCTCCAAACGAGGAACCCGTTGTGGGGTCACACGTTCGGTTCGAGTTCAGTCTAGCGACTCTGGACCTCAAAACGCGTCTAGAGTTTTGGCCGCCTGCGCCGGTCTTCTGGTCCACTGCGTGCCGTCCAGGTTGGACGACAACCCCTCGGGCTTGCCCGGCCCGCCGCCCCGCGCGCCTTTCATTATTGCCACATTATCACCGTAATTTGATCGCGGCCCTCGTCTGGGCGCAGTCCGCCTCGGCCGGGGCTTGTTGCTCCCCGCCTCCCTCAACAAGTTTGCGGCGCAGCCCGTCCTGGGCGGTGGCCTCCACGACGCACAGTGGCCCTGAAGACCGGCGCAGGCGGCCAAAACTCGGGACGCGTTCTGTGCTGCAGCATCGCTAAATTGGTGCTACTTGAACCAAAAGTGTGACCTCATTATCGACGGATTCCTCGTTCGGAGAGCAATGCATTGGTGGGGTCACACGTTCGGTTCGTGTCCCATTCAGCGACTCCGGAGCTCAAAACGCGCCTAGAGTTTCGGCCGCCGCCACCGGCCTTCTGGCCCACTGTGCGGCCTCAGGTCCCGCCCGGGATGGATCCCTAAACAAACGGAAATGGAACAAGCCCGCGTCACAGAGTCACAGGCCGATAGCGCTCGCGCCGGTCCGAGTCAGACTATTGTTCCTGCGATCCACGCGATAGCGGCTGCCAGAAATACACGCAAAACGGGCGGTAAAGACCCCATGGACCCCCCGTCCTCTCGTAGAGGTGCGGTGACAGGCAGCAGCACGGCTGGATTGGTCGGCCGGGTGTAGGGATGGCTCCGGTATTTTATTAATCTGTATTTTTCGGTATTATACGGTTTTAAACCCGATACTAAACCGGCATTTCTGAATTTCTTGGTATTTTACGGTTTTATACCAGTATGTTTCACTATTTTATTCGGTGGAAAACCCATTAAAAATACCAACATGTATAAAGCCGTTTTTTTACCATCCCTAGCCAGGTGTATCGGTTATCAATAACAACCTTCAGGCGCTCCGGCAAGCAACGCCAGACAACGCCAGGCGCGGCGGGCCGTGTCGGAGAGCTTCACACCTCGATAGACTTGGAGTGGCTGGTCCCTTGGCAGCTCCACGGCAGCCAGCGGCCCAACAAGTGGTCGCCGCAGGCCGGGCCAGCGCAGCCAGCGCGACCCGGGCAGGCCCGACTACACCGCCAGTATCCGGCTCCACTATCGGCCGGACCGCCGCACAGTGGGTCAGAGAAGACCGTGTTGAGGCCGAGGGGTCCACGAGGATCCGACACGCGTGCCTCGCAAACACGCGGCGAGCACTTCCGGTGATTACGGGTCAGCCTATTGGGTCCGCAGCCACGCCCACGCACCGCCACGCAGTGGGCCAGAAGACCGTTGAGGCGGCCAATCCCGGCGAAGCTCTGCGCCGACGCCAACGCCAGGCCGCAGAGGCCCCACAGGTGAATAGGGTGGCCACTCGTCCATCATTTATTCTTTCAAGAGGATCTTGCTCCACAAATGCTACCCCTGCCTGGCTCCTCCACGCTGCAGTGGGCCGGCACGGCACGCCACCGCCGCCCGCCGCTGCACAAACTTCGTTAGTAATCCCATCTTGGTCGAGTTTTGCAAGTCTGCAGAGCCTCCCCTTCCACTCCCGTTCCCCTGGCCCCCCTCGTGTCCCCTGATCCCGACTTGTTGCGGCCGAGGGGAGGTCTGCCGTGCTTTTTCAAACCCCCTTCCTCCCGCCATTACTGGAAAAACCGCACAAAAATGGAGCTGCGTAAGGACGGATCAGACGATCAAGAACGACTAAAACAAGCCAAACAACGCGGCGTTGGTCGGTACTTTTTTTGTCACTCTACGGGAAAGGATCAACAAAAACCGCGACCTCTAACGACCTGCCTACCTTGCCCTGCCACCCCAGCCACACAACCCTCATAAATCAAAACGGCACTACTACTTTTCCGCAGCCTATTCCCCACTGATGACGGAGCCCTTGATTACTCATCGCCAGGAGTGGGCCTCTCTTTCATTCATCAAGTCACTCGTTGACTCCGACTCCTTCCCCCTCCCTACCCCTTTTGCCACCACTAACCACTTACTGCCGCCGGAAAGGCTGCGAAAGAGAAAAACACTCTCTAGTTTGTCCATTTCCGTGGATCGATGTAATGACACACCCGCGAAACACTCTCCTTCCGGTCGCCGAGCAGACGCAGCACAGTGGGTCAGAAGACCGTTGAGGCGGCCAGAATTCTAGACGCGTTGTGTGTTCCAGAGTCACTGAATAGGACTCGAACGGAACGTGTGACCCCACCAATGGATTGCTCTCCAAACGAGGAATCCATTGATGGGGTCACAAGTTCGATTCTAGTCGCATTTAGTGACTACGCGTCTAGAATATTGGCCGCCTCAACCGTCTTCTGACCCACTGTGCGCAGCACGGCTGTTGTTGCTGTTGGCAGTGCTGGTTTTGGTAATGATTGGTGTGGCGGTCGTGATCGTGGCGTTGCTCGTTTCAGTGTTGGCTTCGGGGTTGACAGTGCTGTTGTTTTTCCGTTGATTTTGTAGGTAGAGCGGCGTTACAGTGGAGTCACTCGTGTTGTTGTTGTTGTTGTTGTTGATGATGTTGTTTTTATATTGGAGACACTCGTCACATCCATCACACATTGTTATCAGGCCCGCCAACGCGCTGCCTGTGGCTCACCGACGAGACCACCCCGAAATAAAAGCAAACGTTCAAACCGTCGATTAATCTTCCTAACAAGAATGGACGCGCACATTTCGTTGAAGGCAGACAGGAGGAAGAAAAGTAAATACCGACACCACGCGAATTCCATGATAAGAGTTTCTTTCTCCATGGATATAGTAATTTATTTCATCTTAAATAAAATTTGCATCGTGGAGAATATTTTTGTACTTAAATTTTTTTAATTCACTATTAACCATAGTAATTCGTTCACGAAAGTAAAGGTGGCTGTATCCTTCCGCAACATGGTGGGAACCAAAGTGGCTGCCGACATTGGGGCACCAATACTACTGGGCACCAAGATGGCTCCCCGTAACATTGAGGCACCCATACTTCTAGCTTTCACTTTTTAAAAAACTGCACTTCATCACTTGGTTGGCGGGAGCGTGAAAATCTGACAGAAATCCGACACGTTGTTTATAAAAGAAGGGATTTACTGCAAGGAGGCGCGCAGTGGGCCAGAGGATCGGCGCAGGCGGACAAAAAACAAGACGTATTTTCAGCTCCAAAGTCGCTACATGGGACTCGAATTGGTCGTCTGACCCCACCATTGGATTCCTCGTTCGGAGAGCAATCCATTGGTGGGGGTCACACGTTCGGTTTGAGTCCCATTTAGCGACACTGGAGCTCAAAACGCGTCCTAAGTTTTCTCTTCTGGCCCACTGTGAGGCGCCTGTCCGCCTGCAGCGCGCTGCGCACCCTGCCGTCCATCACGGCCCTGTCTTTCTACACACCTTTTCATCCCCAATCCGCCGCATTCTGCGCTCCGTCCGGCATCTCTCGGGCGTGCGGGGCGGGGCGGGGCGGGGCAGTGGCCGCGATAGAGCAATATCAAATAAGAAAAGCCACACCTCTCCATGACCTCCACCGATTCTCCTGATATTTTGTGGGCTTGTTAGACACCTAAAAGGAAGTCTTTTGCCAAATTTCCAGATCATGAAAAAAATTATCGGCTTAGTTGCAGGTAATTTTAGTTTAACTTTTGGAGTAAAAACACGGATTTGGGTATTTTGCGCTACATGGACAACTTTCATCCCTGGGGGTTCAAATCTGCCATCCATACGTAAAATTGACCAAGAAACAAGAATATAACCTCAGATTTGACGTGGGACGAATAACGGCTGCACCAGCCTCAGAAAACCACTAAAATATGGCCTAAAATTTACGTTTGGCTTGGGACTTTTGTGGAAAACAGTTTTTTGCGCCATCCAATGTTTTGCTTATGTGGAAAAATACGAGACAAGTCGAATGAGCACCCGCGCAGATTTTTCTTACAAGCCGTTTAGGAGTTATGAGGCTTTAAAGTCTGAAAGTAACGTCCAAAATACCTGAGATAGGAAGTTTTTTTTCCAAACATTGACGAAAAATACCTTCTGCATACATGAATCGATTCATCTCAGCAAGACTAAGAAAAAAATCCATTACAACTACGACGTCCGGATCGATCTGTAAATTTTCTGGATCATACAAGTTTTAAACTATAATGGTCCACAACATTTACATTTCGATTCAGACGTCGTAGTTGTAATGGAACTTTTTCTTTGTCTTGCTGAGATGAATCGATTCATGTATGCAGAAGGTATTTTTCGTCAATTTTTGGAAAAAACTTCCTATCCCAGGTATTTTGGACGTTACTTTTAGACTTTAAAGTCTCATAACTCCTAAACGGCTTGTAAGAAAAATCTGCGCGGGTGCTCATTCGACTTGTCTCGTATTTTTCCACATAAGCAAAACATTGGATGGCGCAAAAAACTGTTTTCCACAAAAGTCCCAAGCCAAACGTAAATTTTAGGCCATATTTTAGTGGTTTTCTGAGGCTGGTGCAGCCGTTATTCGTCTCACGTCAAATCTGAGGTTATATTCTTGTTTCTTGGTCAATTTTACGTATGGATGGCAGATTTGAACCCCCAGGGATGAAAGTTGTCCATGTAGCGCAAAATACCCAAATCCGTGTTTTTACTCCAAAAGTTAAACTAAAATTACCTGCAACTAAGCCGATAATTTTTTTCATGATCTGGAAATTTGGCAAAAGACTTCCTTTTAGGTGTCTAACAAGCCCACAAAATATCAGGAGAATCGGAGGAGGTCATGGAGAGGTGTGGCTTTTCTTATTTGATATTGCTCATAATTAATGTGGGAGCCAGCGGCACTCAAAGTGAAGGCAAAGCAGCAAAGCAACTCCAGCAGCAGATAGCGCGCCGGGAAATACTTCTTGTTGGCCGTCCAAGTTGCCTCGCACAGTGGGCCAGAAGACCAGCGCAGGCGGCCAAAACTCTAGAGGCGTTTTGAGCTCCAGATTCCCTGAACAGGACTCGAACCGAACGTGTGACCCCACCAATGGATTGCTCTTCGATCGAGGAATCCATTGGTGGGGTCACGCGTTCGGTTCGAGTCCAATTGAGCCACTCTGCAAGCTCAAAAACGCGTCAAGAATTTTGGCCGCCTGAGTGGTCCTCTGGCCCACTGTGCCTCGTCTTGCCGTGCCGTGCCGCGTCAGGCCGCGCGGACCATCGCGCGCTCCACGGCTATCACGACTTGGCTGCCATCAAAGGAAAAGCCGCACCTGTGCCGTGGCTGGCTGCCGTGGCTGGCTGCCGTGGCTGGCTGCCGTGGCTGCCTTGGCTGCCGTGCCTTGGCTGCCGTGGCTGGCTGCCGTGGCTGGCTGCCGTGGCTGGCTGCCGTGGCTGGCTGCCGTGGCTGCCTTGGCTGCCTTGGCTGCCGTGGCTGGCTGCCGTGGCTGGCTGCCGTGGCTGGCTGCCGTGGCTGGCTGCCGTGGCTGGCTGCCGTGGCTGGCTGCCGTGGCTGGCTGCCGTGGCTGGCTGCCGTGGCTGCCTTGGCTGCCTTGGCTGCCGTGGCTGGCTGCCGTGGCTGGCTGCCGTGGCTGGCTGCCGTGGCTGGCTGCCGTGACTGGCTGCCGTGGCTGGCTGCCGTGGCTGCCGTGGCTGGCTGCCGTGCCTTGGCTGCCGTGGCTGGCTGCCGTGGCTGGCTGCCGTGGCTGGCTGCCGTGGCTGGCTGCCGTGGCTGCCGCTGCCGGGCACTGCAGTCGTAAAGTTGAAAACAAGCAACACGCCTCTGTCATCGCGCGGCGCGCAGCCAGTAATGCCTTTCGCGCCGCGGCACGCTCCAAAATAATGGAGCGCCACAGAGAGGGAGAGAGAGAGAGAGAGAGACCACTGTCATTTCAAAGGAATGAAGAAAAAACTTCCAAAGCGAAGAGAAACAAAACGAACACGTGCAGGTCTCTTTGCTCGGTCTCCTGCTTGCCCACCCCTGCAGGAGAACCGGTTCACCCCTGTGGTTTCAAAAGAGTGATAAAACCGCATTAAAATAATAAGGTTCTTGGTGAAGCCGGGCGCAGCCGCGAGGCTAGGGCTTCTCTCCGTAGAAAGGAAAATCGCAGCAAAAGAAAAAAACAAAAAAAAAACTGATGCTCTTTTCTTGGCCTAGGCTTTGTCGTGGGGCTGCAGGAAGAGCTCAAAAGTCAGCAGAGGATGCGAGCCCTCAGTGTAACAGTAGCGTGTACTATGTTTGATGGACACAAACGCACCAAGCCGCGCTACACGTAGTGCATGAAGTAATCCATTCCCCGTTCCTTTGACCCTTTCATGCACTGCCTGTGCTTGCGTTGGTTCTGGTCCCCCGAAAAAAAAAGAAAAAAAAAACACTAGAAATCCCTAAAAGGACAAGGGCAGGTAAACCGCACACGCACAGTGGGCCAGATGGCCGGGAGGCGCCACGCCAGGGTAAGGCAAAAGAGAGAAAAACAAGGTAGCTCAAAATTCCGATGTTTGACGTTTTCAAGTTTTTGGCGCGCACACTGCAGACACTGCTGCATATCTCATGGAAGATCCCATCTCGGCGACCCAGAGAGACGAAAGCGCAAAACAATGCAAGCGTCGGGCATGTCGGCCGAGGACGGGGCAGAAACGAGACAAACAAAAATTCCCGCGGAAATTTGCGTCAAAACGCTGAATTGTGCATGGCCTCGTTGCAATATTCATCCGACCGGTCGTGCGGCGCCGCGTCCAGCGCCTCTGCCAAACTTGCTCTAATGCCTCGCATCGCTATCCAACAACTTAACAACTCGTCCGCCGCGGCGCCAACTCGTTTCAACGCCAGGCAGCCGGCGTGCGAAACTCTGGACATGTTTTGAGCTCCAGGGTCTCTAAATGGGACTCAAACCAAACGTGTGACCCCACGAATAGATTCCTCATTCAAAGAGCAATCCATTGATGGGGTCGCACGTTCAGTTCCAGTTCCACTTACCGACTGTAGAGCTCAAAACGCGTCTAGAGTTCTGCCCGCCGCCGGCGCCGGTCTTCTGGCCCACTGTGCTGCGTGGTGCGTCTCACGTAGTCGGAGGACCCCGACCAAGCCCACTCACTCGGAGGAGGACCGCCCCGTGTTACAAATGCATGCCCCAGCAGATTGGCCGCTGCAACTTGCATGGCCTCGCTGTGGGATCGCGATAATCCAGAGGCCGGCCCAGACGTAACCCGGCCAGAGTGCCCATTGTCTCCGGGCCACGCGCGCCACGGCGCCATCTAAGGTCCCTAATTTACTTGGAAGAACGGCGCACAGTGTGCCAGAAGACGGCCGAAAACGTGTGTGACCCCACCAATGGATTACTCGTTCGGCGAGCAATCCATCAGTGGGGTCGCGCGTTCCATTCGAGTCCCATTTAGTGACTCTAGACCTCGGCGCGCGTCTTGAGTTTTGGCCGACTGCGCGGGTCTTCCGGCCCACTGTGCGGCGTATCTTTCACGGGGTCATCCGAACGACGTGCGCCGGTTCTGACAGGTGGATTATGAAAGCGAGAAAACGCGAAACGGCTTATCACACCGTCGGCGGGAGTCGCGAGAGCGGCGCCAGCCTTGTCCAAAATGCATGGCGACCACTTGGTGGAGTAGCAGGCCACTTAGGCCCTGATTCGCGGCACTTCTCCGCCACATCGGCGGGCTCGAGATAGCGGGGCGAAAGAGTGGGGGGGGGGGGGGACTTCGACCCAAATGCAGAAAAAAAAGGACGGAGGAGACGCGAAGTAAAGCAAAGAGAAAAGGAAATACTCGAAAATTGTGTCGAGCCCCTTCCAGGCCGCTGCCACCACCCCTACCCTAGTCGTTACCCGCCTGCCCTTTCTAGCCGCAGCCACGCCACGCCATGCGACGCCTCGCCAAGCCACGCTACGCCACGCCAATCCCCCACCCCCCGCGGCGTGAAACAGTTCGGAGGCCTGTTTTTGGTTGTCACCAAGTCGTTGTTCCATTTTCGCTACAACACACGTCCATTACAGGCTGCAAAAAGGCGTGGGTGCGGGGAGGGGGCTGCGGCGCACAGTGGGCCAGAAGACCGGCGCAGGCGGTCGAAATCCCGGACGGGTTTTGAGCTCTAGAGTCGCTAAATAGGTTTCGAACCTAACGTGTCACCCAACAAGTGGATTGCTCTTCAAACAAAGACCCTATTGGTGGGGTCACACCTTTAGTTCGAGTCTTATTTAGCGACTCTGGAGCTCAAAACACGACCGGGATTTCGGCCGCCTCCACAGGTCTTCTGGCCCACTGTGGGGCGGCCGCGTTGAAGGAGTGAAGGAGAAGGGGCGGACTGGGGCGTGGCGTCTCGACTCAGCGGGCATCGCGGCACTGTGTCCCTTTCTTTTGCACGCCACTATGCTCCGCTGACTTAGCGCAGCAGGCTGCGTCGTCATTGTGACAACGAGCCTGACGACCCCATGAGGGTGCCGGTGCTCCAGCTCGCCCCGGTGCCACCGTCCGGCGCACAGTGGGCGAGAAGACCGGCGAAGGCGGCAAGAACTCTATTAGACCCGCTTTGAGCTCCAGAGTCACTAAACAGGACTCGAACAGAACGTGTGTGACCGCACCAATGGATGACTCGTTCGGAGAGCAATCCATAAGTGGGATCACACGTTCGGTTCGAGTTTGGAGCTCAAAACGCGCCTAGAGTTTTGGCCGCCTGCGCCGGTCTCCAGGCCCACTGTCCGGCGGCCACCCCGTCGTGATGAAGTAGAGCCCGAGCCGCCGCACGATCAAACACGCGTCCGGGGAGAAAACCGCGTTCTCAATCTGTCCCTCCACTGCGCCGGCAGGCTACTTCCAAATAGCGTCACTCTTCTGTCTCACTCTCTCAGCCTCAAGTGAAACTCCGTGAGTGCGCGAGAGACAGAGCGACTAAAGCGAAGGCAGCGCGCCGGGGTGCACGCGAGCTGGGTCGTTGCAACACCCGGGCCGTCGCACAGTGGGCCAGAAGACCGGTGGAGGCGGTCAAAGTTCCGGACGGGTTTCGAGCTCCAGAGTCTCTAAATGGGACTCGAATCGAACGTGACACCGTGACCCCCACCAATGGATTGCTTTCCAAACGAGGTTCATTCATTGGTGGGGTCACGCGTGCGGTTCGAGTTTAGCGGCTCTCGAGAGGCGCCGGTCTTCGGGCCCACTGTGCGTTGCGCCGTCAGGCCGTCACGGAGGGAGACGAATAGCCGGGCACGAAGTTTAGTCGCTCCAAAATAAACAGCCGCACGCTCACGTCAGGGGGAGTGCAGTGAGCAACCTTTCGGATACATCGGACGTCCAGAAAAGGCCCCAAAACCGCCCAAAATACGATTTCTGTCTTCATTATGAACAATGCAGCGCGCCACTAACTTCATTCGATTGCGATTGTTGTTGCTAAAGGTCATTCTTCAGGCACGAGATCCTCGCTTCTCGCTATCATGCAAAGTAGAGCGGGAGGCTCTTTGGTAAAACCCCGGCCTCTGGAGTTCCCCGCAGTCGCGTTACACCGCCAATTTGTTTTTTTCTCGCGTGAACCGCGTGAATCTAGGACCCGCATCGCTGAGCCGATGACGTCACCGCCGTCCAACTTTGATGACGCACGGCCTCATTACCAGAGAGTGAGCCAAAAGAGGGCCACGGAGAGATTTTTTTTTTTTTTTTTTTTTTTTTTTAAGAAACGTGTCACTTACACTGAGAAATGGTAGAAGAAGCAGATCCAGCCACCGGGGTGCTCGAGGAACACGTAGACCCGCTCCTGGAAGCTCTTGCCGCGCTTGTGGTGGAACACGTACTTGGCCTTGAAGGCCTGGTCGATGGGCAGGTAGATGGGGTAGTAGGGGTCCGGCACGCCCGGCGGCTTGGTGCGCGAGTGCCGCGGCTGGCCCACTGCGCCGGGGCCGGGGCCGGGGCCGTGGTTCGGCTGCTGCGACTGGTCCTGCTTGTGCGCGCGGCCGGAGCCCCCTGCAAGACAAAAGGCGCCACTGTGACAACAAGAAACGACTCCGATGTTGCTGACGGCTCGGCGACCTGCTGCCGTGAATGCACACTTTCCCCGCGCTTCTCTCAGAGAGTCGTCTGCTTTTTTTAAAACTTCAGTTTAGAACGAGTTGTAAATCCGGTCTCTATTCAACGTAATGGTAAATAATTTGTTCACGTCTCGGATTCAAATGTGCAGCAGACAGACCGGCAAACGAAAACTCGATGGAAAAAGAGGAAAACGAAGTCAACAGACTCGTTCCTGCGCTCTTCTCGGCAATGCTTCGCCAAAGCAGCCGACTGCGCCGCAAGTCCGAAAATTGATTGCGATTAACTTAATTGCTTGCTCGCCGCCACCGTCTCCGTATTTCACTTTTTATTTTTATTTTTTCAGGCCCCCCGTATCCCCCGCCTCGGTCCAGCAAGAACAACAACTCACCGCAGCCGGTGGCGCCGGACGTGGAGTGGACCGAGCCGCGGTGCCGGCCGTCCGCGGCGTCCGCGTCGCCTTCCGCCTCGCGGGGCGCGTCACCGACGTCCAGGACCGTCGAGTCCAGGGGGTCGTCGTCTTCGTCCTCGCCCAGGATGTCGGAGCAGGCGTCCTCGTCGCGCGAGTTGGCGCGCCGGTACGCGGCCCGGGAGTCCTTCCGCCGCCTGCCGCCGGGCGTGGCGTGCCGCTGGTGGTGGTGGTGGTGGTGGTGATGGTGGGGGTACTGGTGAGGGTGGTGAGGCTCCCCGAAGCGCGGTGACGAGGAGCGCACGTTGCGGATCGTGCGAAGCTGCAACACAAACGACGAGTCCCATTTAGCGACTCTGGACCTCAAAAACGCGTCTCGAGTTTTGTCCGCCCGCGCCGGCCTCCTGGCCCACTGTGCACCGTGACATGGCGGCCAATCGCGTCCTGCCCCGCCAGCGTCAATGTTATTCAACGAAAATGACGTCATATTCGTTACTGTGTGAATTTTGTCACGTTCGTTTGAAGTTTACACGGCCGTTAAATTAGGACGTCACATTCGTTGAGTGCAGTGCTGTTTGGCCGGAGAGATTCGCACCGAGTTGACGACGCGCGGTGGTCGCGGGGGGGCCCTGCGGTTACTCGATGTGGGCGCTTCATGGCGCCACACCCCAGAGGGGCCTGCACTGCCGGCTATGCCGCCTGTTTTGTATTGACCGGAGGGCGCCGCGCCGCTCCGGGCAGCACCGCGGTCCCCGCTATCCGCGCTCCGGGACGGCCCCTCCTCCTCCTCCCTGCCAGCCCTTCCGGCAGACCGTCCCCTTATCACTCACCCCTGGCTGCCCACCGGCCAGACCCGGTGCCCTTAGTGGCCCGCAGGCCGACCCTGGGCCTTAAGCCCTGTGCTGCGCCCTATGCAGGGCCCATTATCAGGAAATCACCCTCCACGCACCGTTTTCCGGTCGACCGCACACCTTCACAAACGCACACGCACGCACACACACACACACGCACACACACACACATACACACGCTCACACGCACGCGCGCCGCAAAAATGGACACACCTGCAACGTCACACGGACGGCCCCAGGCCGCTGGCCCCCTTGTCCCCCCCCCCCCCACACACACACACACACGCGCAGGCGGTGTTCGTGCGCTGCTGAGTGCCTCTTCCCCCGATGCGTAGTCACCGCCGAGGGGTGCGGCTCGGCAGGCGCGGTGCGTCTCCCTCTTTTCACACCTCGGAAAGAAACACGAAGAATAAGAAGTGATTCGAGGATTGGGGCAAAAAAAAAATAAAATAAAAAAAAATCGTGTAGCGTGCCCTAAACGAGAAGCAGGGGAATATGAAACGGAGAGCGAAAGGCAAATGGCAAATAAATAAATAGGTCCGCGCCGCGCACGCGTTCCCAGCTATGGGCGTCTGGGACGCTGTGCGGCGAGAAGCTCCTTTGGTCTCCCCTACCGCGCGCCGCGAGGTGTTCGAGAGCAGGCTGAACGCACCCTAAATGTCTTGAGTGAAGATCCTCCATGTTATGGAGAGAATTCTCTATAATATGGTGGTGCAGCTGCCTTTGTTACATACATTTAAATATTCTTTGTTCTTTAAAGATATTTTGTGGAATTTTCCTTGTAGTATGGAGAAAATCTGCATCATAATATGTTGGTGCAGCCTTTCACCGTAAGACATTTAGTGCGCAGAGTAAAAGTCGAGGTCGGGAAAGCCACTTTCATAATGTCACAATGTCGCCATCGTGCAAGACACCCCGCAACAACAAAACAAACAAGGTAGCAAAGAAGACGGAAGACTGACAAGGATAAAAAAGAGGGGAAGTGTTGTTGTGGGATGCCGAGCCTCGTGAACGTTGTGTGCCGCGTGTCGTGTCACGGGTCATGCCACGGTGCAGGGACGCAACAAGGTGCAAAGAGGACGCCACGCTGAATGCATCGATTTCGCTTGTCCGCTTTTTTATACTCGTTGAAGCATTCTAGTAAACTTGTAAACAAAAAAAAAATAAATAAAAATCTCTAAATAATTTTCTTTTTTTGCAGAGGACACAGGGTGGGCGACGAAAGCTCAGCGTCGCCGGACGGCGATTTCCTGATGGCCCGACTGCCATAGTTTCCTCGGTGCGGCGTTGGTACCACTGCGGGCCGCACGCTTTATCGCCGCTGGCACGGTTAAACCCGCCGAGCCCGTTACACCGTTAAACCGGGAATTCGTCGATTTTACGGTTCGCGCCGCCCCCCCCCCCTCCCCACTGCCGCCGCCCCGACGCCGTCCCGTCTAGGTACACCGTGGGGCGGCTCCGCGTCCGCGCCTCGCGGATGGCATCGTCGCACTGCTGGAGGCGCAATGTCTTAGAAAGAAGATTCTCCATATGATTGGAGAAAATTCTCTTTAATATTGTGGTGCAGCTGCCTTTGTAAAATGCCTTTGAATATGGCGAGGTTGGCGAGGTCTGGCGGCAGACCTTGCACCGGGATGGGTGTGGGGAGCGGTGTGGGGAGGGGTGTGGGGAGGGGTGTGGGAGAGGGGCGCCGCGGACTCGACCACGCCCCCGGTCCGCGCACCACGCCGTGACCGCACCCTCCGGATCTGACTTGCCGGACGTCCCGCGGTGAAGAAAAATAATGCCGTTCGTCGAGAGGGTCTCTCGGAGTCGGAGGAGCCCTCTGGGGAAGAGTGGGGGGTTAGTCCCCCCCCCCTCCGCACCCCACTTCCGGCGCCCTTGCCCATTTAACGACTCTGGACCTCAAAACGCGTCTAGAATTATGTCCGCCTCAACGGTCCTCCTCTGACCCATTGTGCCGTCGGCGAAGGAGTGTGGGATCGCGCGCACGCGATGCTCCACCGGCACTCAAGCCGTGGCAGTTGGAAACGCCGGTGAGCAAGCTCTCCTCTTTCTGCTCGCCTCATTACTCGCAGGCACCGCCCCGCTCCGCCCTGCCCCGCCCTGCCCCGCCGGGCCCCATTGAAGGGATTCAGGACGGCAGTCAGGGTGGCAGGTTCGCTGCCGGGGACAAGATGATAGATTCCTGGTCAAAGAGCGCCGGCGCGACTCGGTCGAGGGGCAGATAAATCAATTCACAGCAGGCAACGCGAGGCGCGACGACGGAGCCCGCGATTCCCATCGAGGGGGGAACAACTTCCCAAATTCATTGTACAAAATTTGAACACATTCCCACATTCCGGAGGCAAAAACGCCTGTAAGTAGGAAACAAGTGTGACAAAAAGTTCAGAAATCTTGCACATTCCAACACATTCCCACATTCATTGTATACAAAGTCTTACAGTGAGTCACCCCTATTCCCATCCACTCAGGCCGCCTTCGCGCTTCACGGAGTGCGACAGACGCGCGGAAAAAGCCGATTCGTGGAACAAGGCGGTGGCGGGGGGGGGGGGGGGCTTGCGCTGCGCACGGCCGTGTGTGGGGCGCAGTGGGACGGTGGAGGAGGAGGCTGCGCCCCCGCATCGACAGTCAGTCGTCCGGCGGCCAAGTGGCAGAGGCCCCCGTGGGGGCTCGCCGACGCCGCCCCGCACACTGGGCCAGAAGACTGTTGAGACGGACAAAATTACGGACACGTTTTGAGCCCCGGAGTCGCTAAATGGGACTCGAATCGAACGTGTGACCCCCATCAATGGATTGCTCGCTCCAAACGACGAATCCATGTTGGTGGGGATTCTTGTCCCATTTAGCGACTCTGGATGTCATAAAACGCGTCTAGAGTTTTGGCCGCCTCAACGGTCTTCTGACCCACTGTGTAGCCTGCCGCCCCGCCACTGCCGAAGCGCCACCGGAACATTGATTGAGCGCCGCCGCCCTGGCCGGCTTATCAGATGATGGCCGCCTTGGCGGCGCAGCGCAGAGCCGCTGATTATTGGAGGCGTAGCAGGCCCTGTCTCTCTCGCTCTCAAGAGCGAGAGGGAAGGGAGAGAGAGAGAGAGAGAGAGAGATGGGGGGGGGGAGAGGCGGAATCAGACGGCAGGGCGTGCCGTCGGGGTGTGAGGCGCGCGCGGCTTTTTATCAGATTTGCTCGCAAAATGCCACCGTGCCGGTCGAGCCTCTGCCTGGCCAGCAAATTAGAGGGAACCGTCTGAAACAGACGGGCGACCCTGCCGCGCCCCGCCTCGCCCCACCGTGCCAAGTCTATTCGCGCATTAAAAACGCGAGGCCCCCGCTTCCCTGATAGAAGCACGGCTAAGAACTCGACACACACGACAGCTGCAACAGGTATATCGGCCTACCTTCATTTTACCATCACCATTATAGGCTATACCACACATGAGCGTATTACGCCATTTCGGTCCGAAACGCCTGTAGAGATCGAGGTAGGCAATGCGTCGCACACGGGTGTTCTACGGGCCGGCCTTCACAGGCGCCAAACGCCTGTATGGGTCGGGATAGGCAACCCGTCGCACACGCACGTTCAACGGGACGGCCTGCCCACACGTTTGCAGGCGCCAAACGCCGCTGCCTTCTTGACGAACTCTCTCGCGCACCTCTCCTCTTTTCCGGCTTCCCTTTGTTCTGGATGTACTACTCAAAAGTAATGGCGGGCATTCCCCGCGGCTCCGGCGGTGAGTAGGCCAGAGGGGCACCCTCCATCACGGCGGGCGGCGTCGCCCCGCCCTCGCACAGAAACGAGACAATCGAAATGAACAGGGGGCGATTGTGCGGAAGAAATTAACGGTCGCACCGACCGAACCCTCCCGCCTGTCTGTCTGGCAGTCTATGTGTCTGTCTGTCCTTCTGTCAACCCTACTGCCACCGCATGGTGGGTCGGAAGACCGTTAAGGCGGTGAAAATCCCGGACACGGTTTGAGCTCCAGAGTCGCTAAATAGACGACTTGGCCCAGGCGAAACAAGAAGAGGAAAGGAAGATGAAGAATCTTCACGAACATGTTACCCGACCAATGATGGATTCCTCGTGAGGAGAGCAATCCGTTGGTGGGGTCCACGTTCGATTCGAATCTCATTCAGCGACTCTGGAGCACAAAACGCGTCTGGAATTTTGGCCGCCTCAACGGTTCTCTGACCCACTGTGCACCGCCCGCCACCGCCCCATCATCCTGGATAATTTCCCACAGGGCCACGGGGTCGCTGTCTGGCTCCGCGTTTTAAAACAGCCGCAAAGCACCTGGAAATTTTAGACGGACGATGATGGATGATTACTTTCCGCTCTCATTTGATAATTGATTTTCATTAATTTTTGGCGAGTGTCGTGTGTGGGCGAGCGTCGAAACTGAGCACTAGGGTTAGAAATATTAAATAAACGGTCTCTCTTGATTACGCATCCAAGGTATGTCGGCAGGTGGAGAACTATTCTGCCACGTGGACGACCCAGCCCCTCCCTCTCCCCGTAACACTTTATAAAAAATTCAAATCCCCTTGCTGGTGCGTGCAGTGTGATGATAAAACTGCTTTCAGACACTTACCATGGCCGCACCAAAGTTTTGCAGCGAGAAGCGGTTGCTGGGATGCTCCGGGTCGGAGTTGTTGCCGCCCTCCGTGTCGTCCGTGTCGGAGCAGTGTCCCAGGGCCAGGGAGGCGGGGGGCAGGCCGGCCAGGGGGTTGGACCCCCCGCACTCGTCACCATTGCCGTGGTCTCTGTTAGGGCGAAGCGTCGACCAACTCGTCATTCATGTGTCGCATCGGGTTTCCCATTTCACGCCAATGCTATTCATACTCAGCCAATCTGATTTTAATGTTTTTTAATATTAAAAAAATTATTGTTTCAAAGACTTTACAAGATCAAATGTGTGCTTAGAAAACAGCTGTCGGAGCGTGCTTACTAGCATACATCTTACACATGCTTGGCAAGCACACAGCTATAGGTGTATGCTTGTAAGTACGCTCCCACAGCTGTGTACTAAGCACACATCTTGATATTGTAGTGTGCTAGAAGAACCAGATTCTTCGTAGACTTTGTCGAGTAGCGGTTCGTCCCGCGAGTCGCCGCTCACCTGTGTGACGGCACGGGCGACGGGTAGTAGGGCGGCGGCGCGCCGGGCGAGCGGGTGGCGACGCGGTGCTGGTAGCCCGTGCCGCCGCCCGCGGACGCGGTCACCGGGTACTGGAGCACGCTCAGCAGGAGGTCCTCGCCGCCTCCGCCGGCGGGGGCCGAGCTGACGGAGCCCCGCGACCGGAGGACGGACGGCGCGGCGCCCGCGGGCGAGGTGGCGGCGTGCGGCGCGGTGGGCGAGCGGGCGCTGGCGGCGCGGATGAACTGGACCTCCCGCGACTGGCGGTACAGCTGCTCCTCCTCGGCACGGTGACTCATGGCCTGCTCATGGCGGCGTCACGTGACTCATGGCCTGCTCATGGCGCCGTCACGGCTCCAGGACGGCCGCGCGGCCCGCGGGGCACGCGTCACATGCCGGGGCCACGGGGGCCTCGCCGTCGGGGCCCTCGCCGTCGGGGCCCTCGCCGTCGCGGCGCCGAGCGTCCCCCGCGGGCCGCGGCACGGGGCGGCGGCGGACGGCGCGCACCCGCATCTGCAACACGCACCTGACGTTGTGTTCACTGTGTCTGCATGACGTGGCCGCCTGGGACCCACGGTTCAAAGGGGAAGTTTCGTTCGCGGCACTTGCACCCCTGCACCGAACACCGTACACTACCACCACCACCACCGACTCATCCACACCACCAGTGTCGAGGTATCCACACTTGGTTTGACAGTAAACAACAACAACAACAACAACAACAACAGCCCGAGGCGCGCTTCCGATAGCATCACGCCGCGAAGAAATATGCGAGTCACGGCCGCATCGATCTCCGGGCGGACCCCATCGACCCGAACGCCCCGAACGACGCGCGCGCGGCGCTGCCGAACCTCAATCCGCCCCTCGGCTCGGGTAGAGGTGTGTGCGTCTGGCGGCTTATTTCCTCTCTGTAATCACACGACCCAGTGCGACCCGGCGCGGCGGCCGGCAGCCCCGTTCCCCGACACACCGAAATAAAGTGATTACGGCCAGGAGCGGCCCTGTCCCGCCCTGGCCCGCCGTGGGTCGGATGCGTTGCCGCCGCCGTGTAGCGCCTATGCGAAGGCAGCGGTAGGCAGTCCCGCGGAGCACACACTAAATCCTTCTGCTCTTTTTTGAACATAGGTATGAACGATTTCGCACATGCATAAGCTTCTGCGTAAACATAAAATTTATACATAGTTATGAATAAATTATGCGTAACAACGTATAATATTATGCATAACAAACGCATGTGCAAAATCGTCCATAACTATGTACAAAAAAGTACATAAGGATTTAGTGCGCACGCCGGCGGGGCAGACGGCCTACACCGCGTGCACCTCTCCCCTCGCTTTTATACTGGACAAAGCGAGACAAAGCGCTGGCAGCCATAATGAGCAGCCCGCATCGAACGGCCTGCAATCGTAAGACGCCCCAACCCCCACCTTCGCGGCACCTTCCAAGACGGGCAGGTGGAGGGACGGACGGATGGACAGGCAGGTGGAGGGATGGACGGACAGACAGACAGGCAGGCAGGCCGAAGGACACTGGGAAGGCTTTTCGCGCGCAGCCTCGTTGTTTTTCCTCGAGCAAACCCCCTTTTAACTGACGATAATTGAGCCTCGGCCGATTAGCATCAGGTAAGGTGGCAGCCCGCCCCGCCCTCTGCCCGCCCCTCCCTCCGCTCAACCCCCGCCCACCCTCACCCCGCCCCGCCCCGCCTCTGGCACGCCAGGCCGCCCCGCCATTGTGCCGGGGACGCCCTTCGCATGATTTGGCAGTCATAATGCCAAGAAACCATAAGACAAACCGAGGAAAGATCCTTGACTAACCTTAACTGAATTTCCGTCTCGGCTTTTCCCTCCGTCTTATCTCTCAAAACGCGCGGCGTCCAATATTGTCGAAAAAGTTCTGTTCATTAACCTTGTATGCCCGAATTTTTGTGGCGAGACGAACACTTTTCCACATTCCAAATTCAAACCCAATTTTCCCACTTTTTCCTATCGATCCCCTCATAAATGACCTCAGAAAGTCCCTGGCCGTGGAGCGGGACGGCGGTGCGTGAAGGATTCGTCAGGCTTTGCACTTGGAGCGCGCACCCAACCGATGTAATCAATACGAAAATTTGGAGCGAGTGGCAACGCCGGGACAGGACCCACAAAGTCGTTCTTGGTGGTCATAATGAGGCTTTGGCAGGCCGGACCGCCGCTGGGCGGGGCGGGGCGGGGCGGGGCGGGGTAGGAGGGCGACCACGCTTTGAGTACGCCACGAAGCCCCGCATTTTGTCCAGCCGCGCGCGAGGACCCCGGTGTGGATGAGAGCTCCTGATTGCCCTCGACAGTTAGATAAACTCAACAACAAGGCCAGAAAAAGGGGGAAAAAATCAGAAACGACTGATTCATCTGAGGGAAAATTTTTATGGCGTGTATCAAACAAGCAAGCAACCACAAAGCGAAAGAGTTGAAAGGAAAATATCATTGATGTGGGCTGTTGTGAGCTATAGCTATAGAAAAATCGAACAAAACTGCATGGTATCTTAATGTGCTGAGTTGCACACAGAAAACAAAGGTGAAAAAAAATCACCATTACAAAGCCTTATTTTTTTGTAGCTACAATTTAAACTTTGGCGTCCAGTCCTGTACATTAGTTGATTATTTTCAGTCAAAGTGTGCGTTTTAATTTCCGCATTCCTGTACTGAAACTGAAACATTGGTAGAGGGAATTTCAAAAAAAAAAAAACAAAAAAAAAAACAATAATTTCTTTCCCGTCACAAAAATTAAAAATCAACTTCATGTTCTGTTGTTGTTTGGGATTTTTGGGTGGGAGCGAAGGCGTAGGGGACGCGGTGCTACGCGGGGCGGCGTGCCACCTGCGCGCCTAGTGCGGGGGGCCCTTTTAGAGGGGCTCGGCGTGTTATCCCGCGGGGCCCGCGGGCTGAAACAGTGCTCTGTCTCCCTCGCACCCCTCCTCCTGAACGCCCCCGGTGGGAGACACCGTTCGGAACCACACTGCGGTGCGCGGTGCTCCTGCTGCTGCAGCGCTCCTCCCTCTGCCGGGCTTCCAGCGTGATGCGGCTCCAGTGGGTCAGAAGACCGTGGAGGCGACCGAAATTCCGGACACATTTTGAGCTCCAGCGTCGCTAAATGGGATTCGAATCGAACGTGTGACCCCACCAATGGATTGCTCGCCGATCGCGGACCGGCTCAGCAAAATATTATCCGAGGCACTCGCGGTGTTGATGGAGGGAGAGAGATCGCCGTGTGTAGTGCGGCGCACCGCCAACTCGTAGGTCACGAAATGGTCCGTAGGGACCTGGGGTGCCTGGCTAGCTCCCACGACTGAACGGGGAGAGTGGTGAACAGCAGGCGCGTATCTAGGGGGTGGGTCACGGGGGGCATGACCCCTCCTTTTGCCCTTAATAAAACGCCTTTTGTCGTCCGGCCACACGTTAGGTTTGAGTCCCAAAACGCTCAAAACGCCGTCTAGAATTTTGGCCGCATGCACCGGTCTTCTGGCCCACTGTGCGCCGCCGGGCAGCGCGACGCACCGTGACCGAAAACGTGACACGTACTATATCGCTCGGTGAGGCGTCCGCCCCTCAGAGGGGCCGGCGGTCATTCCCCGTCTGTGTCACTGAGCGTCACTGCTTGTCACTGCGCGTCACGGCGTGTGACTGCGCACGTCACGCCGCGGCGTCACACTCGACGTGACGGCGTTTTGGCGGGAAGCGCGGCGGCGGTGCGCGGGCGTTGCGAGCTGCGTGCGACGTGCCGCCTTCGCGCGCCAGAGCCAACTGTTGTGCCGGTTGCGGCGGCGAGGCGGCGAGGCGGCGAGGCGGCGAGGCGGCCGCCCAGCCAGTGGCGTGCTGCCTGCCGAGCAGGGCCGCGACCGAGCCCGGCCGGGGCCGTGTCTCGGCTCCTGCAGGCCGGCCAGGCGGGGGCCGGCCCCGATCGACCAGGACGGCCCGCTCGCTACAGGTGGCCTGCTAGCAGTGCGACCAAACGCAACAAATTACTTTGCAGCAGTGCTGGCGGGCCCTGCGTTGGCCTGGCAGCGCGACCAAACGCAACACAGCACTTTGCCGCGGTGCTGGCGGGCGCACTGCGGCAGCCGGGCCGCCGAGGCCCCCCAAGAGGCGACCTGAGCCCCAACGGCACCGGGGCAGCGCGGAGTGCAACCAAGTCTCGCGTCCGCGACGGCGACGCCGCCCGGGGCCATCCATTCCGGCCGACGCCAGGTGTCTCGGCGGTGGTGAACTTCCCCGCGGCCCAGCAGGGCCTGCACCGCAGATACCCCGCGCGCGACCCACCGGCCAGGGGTATCGCCGTGTGGCCACGCCGCGACCCGCGGACGCGGACGTGAAGTATCGACGAGGCTTGTCCACCGAAAAATAATAGTCCTATTCTCGGCGGCATGAAGGCTCCACAGCCGCGGGCTCGCCGTCCGGCGGCGCAGTCCGTTATTAGCGCAATTTCAATCTCAGGCCGGCCGCAAGGACCGCAGTGACGCCGGCGGTGACGTCCGAGGTGACGTCAAGACTCCACGGCGCGGGGATTTTCGGTGCGAACGTTCCGCGAAGCGCGCGCACCACCCAAATTGCTATTGCTTATGAGAGAGACGTGCGGCGTGCCGATACTGTCGACGCGTGACCACCTCGCGGAATAGCCCACAGTGGGCCAGAAGACCGTTGGAGGCGGTCCAAATCCCGAACGCGTGTTGATCTCCCGAGTCGCTAAATGGGACTCGAACCGAACGTGTGACCCCACCAATGGTATGCTGTCCGCACGAGGAATCCATTGGTGGGGTCACACGTTCGATTCGAGTCCCATTTGGCGACTCTGGAGCTCTAAACTCGTCCAGCGTTTTGGCCGCTTGTGCCGGTCTTCTGGTCCACTGTGTGGCCTGGCAGCGGTCGGATTCCGCAGGGGTTTCGTCGCTCTGTCTCTCTCGCACACCCACGAGTTGCCCCAAGAGTGCGAGAGAGACAGAGCGACGAAAGCGCTGTTCCGAATCGGTCCGCAGGGAGCCCGTGCGAGACGGCGGGCGGCGTCGTTGTTAAGATGGGACGTGTTGTTGTTCCGAAAGCGAACTGCCCAGCCGGATTCGGTATAAATGGTCGGATCCCAGCGGCCAGGCTTACTCTCGATCTGGAGACTGCTGGAGACGCAGAGGAGATATCTTCCAACTGAGACACCAGCATGGTGAGTGCACGCACAGTGGGCAAGAAGACCGGCGCTTGTGGCCAAAACTCTAGACGCGGTTTGAGCTCCAAAGTCGCTACATGGGACTCGAAATGAACGTGTGACCCCCACCAATGGATTGCTCTCCAAACTAGGAATCCATCGGTGGGGTTACACGTTTGGTTTGGGTTTGAGTCCCATTCAGCGACATTGGAGCTCAAAACGCGTCCGGGATTTTAACCTTGATTCTTGCCCGCCTCTACCTGTCTTCCGGTCCACTGAGCGCCGTTGCCTAGACCTCACGCTGTTTATGTACGATTTTGGAACGTGTTCGCTGATGTTCGTCGCCCTGCCCTAGACGCGGGCGATGCTCATGGTGGTCGCGATGGTGGTCGCGGTGGCGCTGGCCAGCGCGGCGTCGTCCCAGGACGCCTCAAAGCCGCAGCAGCAGCAGGCACCGCCAGGCCGCGGCACGGTCCCCGTCAAGTCCGAGTCCGCCGACGAGCTCCTGGGCGCCTCCGAGCAGTGGGGCGGCGGCTATGGTGGCTACGGTGGTTACGGCGGTGGCCGCGGAGGCTACGGCGGCTACGGCGGCTACGGCGGCCGTCCAGGCTACGGTGGATATGGTGGCTACGGCAACGGAGGCTACGGTGGATACGGTGGCCGTGGAGGCTACGGTGGATATGGTGGATACGGCAATAGAGGCTACGGTGGATACGGTAACGGTGGCTACGGCGGGTATGGAGGATGGGGCAAGTGAAAATCCAATCCGCGTTCGTCTGCGCAAAATGGATGAGGACCCCACCCCACGTCAGTCAGTAAGCACGAAAGTAGCTGACCTATATCAATGAATCTGCTTTTATCACGGCAAAAGTAACGCCTGGGATTCCCCGATAATCCTAGGCGTCACTTTGCCGTGAGGAGTGCGTTGTGTATGTGTGAGGACGCAAGGAGAGGAGTTGACCACCGATTGTGTGACGGTGATGCTATTTTGCTATTTTATTTTGTGTCAAGGTAAAATAAACTGCTTGCAAGAATTTTGAATTGTGTTGTGTTTCCATGCATGTTTGACAGGAAGGTCAGCAAGGAAGGTCAAAATCCGAAATTCACATTCAACAACATGTTCTTTAATGGTATCAGACGATTTCACAACATCATTTTCTCATATTATGTTGCACTATTATAGTATAATTTCATGCCATGGTTATTGGTCAATACACATTCTTTCGGAAACACCTCGGCACAAATCAGGATAAAACGACCGAACAAAAACAGATTCTGCATTTACTGCACATCATCGACCACTCAATACAAGCACTGCTAATTACTTCTAGGTCTATTTTATTGTGTTGTTTGCAAGACCACAAAAGGAAAACAAAGCTACATAATTCCCTGATGCAACAACGCGTCCGAAATGATATTACACAACAGACGAAAATATTATTAAACCACTATCGACGTGGCGGCTCTGATGCATATCACAGAAACAAAAGGACAATCGCAAGATATGTAATATGTGGGTGCCATTACGGAGACTTCTAACATTGAAGACCACCCTGCTCAATTTGAAAAACCACTCGATGAAAACATTGGTAAAAGGCCATAAATCGAAATTCATTAAATTGCGTGGTGCATATATGCGCAACCAGATGTGGGACCAATCTACAACCCTTTGAAGAACTGGGGATTTTAAATATTATTTTGACGCTGGCATTTCCCTGTGCAAACTGGTTAAAACAAGTTTTCTAATCATTACTTGACCAATGGCGTGGGAGTGAAATTTCATGTAGTCATTTATTTGAAGAATATTTAAAATGCGTCAATGGTTGTGCTTTTGTTGCACTTATCTACCGGATCTCTTTTAAAGACTTTGTACTGACAGTCACTGAGTCACAGTTTAATCCTAACAACAAGCTCTCGAGACGAGTCTACTTGAGGCATTCGCGGAAATAGTGATTGAAAGAGGAAACGCTAGGGGGTAGAATTAGACTCGAGGTAAGAAAAGCGTATTCTATGTTCCTCGGGAACGTATGAACGACTTACAAACTGCAGAGAGAGAAAATTTCAGCGCTTGCAGAGAGCAGGCAGCAACGGCAAAGAGTATTATAAATAAGAGCAAGAACGAATGAGTCCAACCGCGTCGTTTTTGGGTGGTTCGGAACATAAAGAATGTTTACCCCGAATCATCCCAAGTGGACGCATTTACAAAGCGTCGCAGAAAAACAGACTTTCATTGCTTTTGATTCCGTTTTGAGATACTTGCAAAGGTGAGAACCTTTCCATGAAACACTTCTCAAATCGCCTGATCAAATATTTTCTTTTTTTTTCGGTTAAATCGAAGTGTGGCATGGAACAGGTCGGACGAACCTACGAAAATATTGTACATCAGGCCACAAATTTCAAACAGTTTTTTGCGAGGGGAACGACATCTAATATTATTGTTCTGATACCTTAAACATATGTGTTTAAAATATAATTCGTCAGAATAATTATTCTCAGTAAGCAGACAGATAGTCGCAACATACAACATGCCACTAATGTCCGCCACCTAGTGGCTACAAGTTGGTGATGTCATGGGCGTCGCATTTCACAACAGAACCAGATATGTTTCAAAACAAACGTTTAACAACAATAAATACTAAGACTGTACACATCGTTAACATTATTTAGTTGTACGTAGCTCCTTCGGGTCTAGACCCTGCTTCTTGACCTGCTGATAAGGTGGCAACACATGCGCACATGCCTTATGACAACCGTAGTAAACCAGAAATGCGCAGTGCGACGATCCAGTGCTCAGGTGCCCGTTAACAGACGAAGCCTCTCCAATTTACGTAAGTCGAATGTCCTAATCAATTCGTCGCCTCTACACTAACTCGCATATATACACCCAAAACGTTTAATTTCAATCTAAATACACGCCGTCCTCGCTATTAGAACCCACCCTGCCCCACCAACCATATGAAAAAAAAAAATCCCGTTAATTTAGAAGCCCGCAAAAAACACCCGCGCGTAAGATCAGGTCCGTGATAGAAGAATTGTAATACTTAGAAATTGACGTTATATCTAACACTTTTGTTTTCTTCTAGTCTAGCGGAATGAGGAATGTGGCTTGCACCTAAAGTCAACAAATGTTTTACACATTAACTCGTTTTCGCTCAGAAGGCTTTAAAACGCAGATACATTACTTTTAGCGTGACTCTCGAGCGAAAGAAACATTCCACACATCTAGTTATGTTTCCAGTGGTGCCAGTACTTTTGGTGGTCTAACACTACAGCTCCTTGTTCTCCTCCTCACATCCTTTTACTCCTTGCACACCACCAAAGTTTTAACAACTAAGACTCTCGCCTTCCATAAAATGAGTTATCCTGCAAATGTGCCGACGCTCGATTAGGTACTACACTATACACGCACAGTCTGGCACGGATAGGACACAAGGCGCGAAGGGACGCACAATTTTCGTAAAAAGTCTCATCGGTTTTCCTACCGAAGCGAAACAAAAATAACAACATTAATAACAACAACAACACGGTTTGTCAGTTGGAGGAAGACGTGTCGCTTATTGTCAAGCTGGCCCATTCCTCCAAAGTGCACGCTACTCATCCTCCGTGCAACTTCGTCTAGCCAGTCAGCGCTTTTTTGTACAGTGTAAACTAGAGAAAAACACAGTGGCGACTGGTGCTTCCTTTCTTTCTTTACGTCAGTTTCTGTGCACGGCGACGAAACCGCGTGGCACAAGAGTATTGCGTTATCATCCTACAAATTATCAACAAACATGGCGGCGATGCTACCGAGTAAAGACTTGAATGGCGGCCCGGGCGGCACCGCCTCGCTGCGACTCGCAAAAATAACAAAACTTACATCATTTAACTCACGTAGTATTATGTACAAAAATTTGCCTTTAAAATATTACAATGTGCGTTTTGATTCAAAACATATGTTGTAATATAAATGCAAACCTCCACGACTAACTGACACAGTGGTGAACTCAATAATAATAATAATAATAATAATAATAATAATAATAATAATAATAATAATAATAATAATAATAATAATAATAAATAATTTTTGGCAGCCTGCGGGCAGACGGTACGACCACACAGCGCCGCACTACGACCTCTGACACAAACCAAGGTAACAACTGAAACGGTGCTAGCAGATTGGTCAACTCCTTGAACTAAAGTAAACAATTAAAACAAGACGACGAGTCTCCTCGAAGTGATGGCACTGCATGAAGCGGGTCGGCGACGCGTTCATCCCGGCGAGGACGGCGACGACGTGGCGTCCACGGACTCGGTGCTGTCCGGCGACATCTACATCGCAAAGATGTAGAGTTAGTCAGAGGAAAGTGAGGCGAACGTCCCAGTAGCGCCAATGCGCGCATTCACTGTTTCTACTGACGTGTCCGTTGTTGTTGGCGCAGCCGTTAACGGCGGCGGCCGGGTCCGTGTCGCGCTCCGCCTCCACCTCCAGGGACAGTGCCGAGGTCCGCGACAGCACGTCGCACACCGAGCCGTTGGGGTCCGACGGCTCCAGCGACAGCTTCACGCTCTCCTCGTTCTGCAACACAGGATGCGCCGGTTCACACACCACACCGAGGCGCGCGGCGCAGTGGACCAGAAGGCTAGGACTCTGGACGCGTACATTGAGCTCCAAAGTCGCTAAATGGGACTCGAGCCGAACGTGTGACACCACCGATGATGGATCCCTCGTTCGGACAGCAATCCATTGGTATGGGGTCACAGGTTCGGTTCGAGTCCCATTTAGTGACTCTGGAGCTCAAAACGCGTCTTGAGTTTCGACCGCCTGCGCATGTCTTTAGGCCCGCTGTGCGCGGCTCTCCTCTCTGACTTCACGACTCACAACCAGTTGATAGAGTCCTTAAGCTGGTAGAGAGGCGTGGGGTGTGTCGCCTGGTCCGCCATCTTGTAACGATCCGGAGAATGTTTTCGCTGACACCTTCTAAACCCTTAATGTTAGAGGCGAATAGTATGCGAGCCGATTGTAGTTCCCCGTTCAAGCTACAATCAGCTTCCTTACTATTCCCTCTAGCTTCAATGGTTTAGCTATGAGCAAAAAACCAATACGCCGTTTCGTTTCGAGATGGCGGAACTGGGGCATCCCCGCGCCTCTCTACCAGCTTAAGGACTCCACCAGTTGACCGTCCGACTTACAACTAGTTTCAGTCTTGCCACGAGGCGACGCCGGTCGGCGCGCAGCTTGTCGGCCTCCTCGGCCTGCTTGGCGGTGCGGATGCCTGACACCTCGAGCAGCGCCAGGTGCGCGTCCTTCTCCGAGACGGCGGCCTCCAGGGCCTCCTGCTTCATGCGGCTCAGGTCGGCGAGGTGGCGCCGCCACTCCGCGGCCTGGCGCTCCAGGTCCTGCACGCGCTGCAGCAGCGGCCGGCACGTCGGGCAGCGGATGGCGTAGGCCGTCTGCAGCGACAGCAGGCGCTGCTCCAGCTTGCCCACGGTCCCCATGATGTGCTTGCGGCGCGTCTCCTCGTGCGCCGTGATGCGCACACTCTCGCGAAGCGCCTCCTGCAGCTCCTCGATGCGCTCGTCGCGCAGCGTCAGCGCCGCGGCCAGCTCCTCCAGCTCGGCCGCCTCCCTGTCCGTGCTGCACCGCAGCGCGCGCTCCAGCGCCGCGACCTCGGCCTGCAGCGCTGCCTTCGCGGCCTCGGCCTCCTCCAGCCTGTCCCGCAGGTCAGAGACCTCGGCCCCCAGTGGCGCCTCGCGCGCCGCGCCCTCATCGGCCTCGCTTATCGATTCTGGGTCCCCAGACTCCGCCTGCTGCGTCCTGGCCTCGGCCTCGCCAACGGCAGCGGGTCTGTGGTCCTGCATCGCCACGATCTCGGCCTCCAGTGTGCCCTTGGCCTCGTCGTTGGCCTTGAGCTTGCCTTGCAGAGACTGGATCTCGGCCTCCAGTGTGGCCTTGGCCTCGTCGTTGGCCTTGAGCTTGCCTTGCAGAGACTGGATCTCGGCGTGCAGCTCCGCCACCCGCTCGACCTCAGCTTTCTCGTTGTCCCGAACCTTAGTCCGCAGCGTCCCGATCTCGGCCTGCAGCGCGGCCACGCGCTCGGCCTCTGCTGTCCGGCTCGCCTGTTCGTGTTCCTGCTGCTTCAGGCGGAGGCCCTCCACCTTGCTCCGCAGGGCCTCGACCTCGTCCTGCAGCTTGGCCTCGAGCGTGGTCTGACGCACGGCCTCGGCCTCCTTCACGGCCTTCAGGTGGCAACGCAGCTGGGACAGCTCGGCCTCCAGGCCTCGCCGCGCCGCTTTGGCGTCGGCCTCTGCCTTGTCCCGGGCTTCGATTTGACCGCGCAGTCTTTGCACCTCGGCGACGAGCTCGACCTCGGCGCCGTCCTGGAAGCAGACATCCTGGTACCCAAGTGCCAAAGACCATTGCAAACACTTTTTTTTTTTTTTTTTTTGTTGGACAAAGGGGCGTAAGTCCACGGGTTTCTCATGGGTCAAAAAACCAGTGTAATAGCATCGCCAGACAGTGCTCACCTTCTCCGTGGCCGAGGCACCGCCCTCTCCAGCCCCCTGCGTCTGCAGCGCCCTCTCCAGCGCTGCTCGCAGGCCGGGTGTCTCGCGCACCGAGGGCTCCAAGTCCGCAAGAAGGCCGTCCAGGACCTCGCCGCCCACCACAGTGCCATTCTAACAGGTTTCAGATGGGGACGGGGTAAACCAAGGAAGAAACAAAAATAAAAACACAACGAACAAAAATAGAATTGGAAGTAAAAAAATAAAAGTCGACGAGCTACGCAACAATTGTCAAGTGGGAAATAAAGGGAGATAGAATATATCGTACTTTACAACGAAGAGAACAACAACAAGCATTCAGACTAGGTTAATAATTTCTTACTTGTTTCCAACTATGTACACATATCAAAAAATTAGCAATTTTTAACTCTTTACAGTCATTAGCGTTGTCGGAAACAAGTACACATTTGAACACATATTTTAGAATTTTTTCTTTAACAAATTGTCTTCGATATGCAAAGTAGGCAGAGTTACACTTGCACGCTCGCAATCACGCACGCCCTCACACGCGCATTTTGACCAAGCCAGTCGATTGCGTTCCACACAAGCACTCAAATAATAAATAGTTCAACGTCAGTTTATCAATCTTTTCAGCCCGTCGGCTTGAGGGCGCGTCGCCCCGTGGCAGCGCGCGCGGGGCGCCGGCCCAGGGACTTAGAAGAGGCCTTTGAAGAAGCCACCGGCCTGGGTGGGTCCAAAGCAGCAGTAAGAGAAGGCAGAGAACGTTTAGACAAAGCAAGAAGAAGAAATAAAATCAAATCAGGGTGTTGGGACAGATGACAAACGAACAGATGGTTAGTAAACAGAACAGAGAAACACAGTGTAAGACTGGCCACGTGACAGTACCTCTTCCTTGAGCTGCTGGGCCGCAGCGGCGGGGCCCGACGCTCGCAGCTTGGCCTGGGCTGCTTTCAGCGCCCTGTGCGACAGAGAACGAACCAAGTAAGACCACCGCCCTGCCAGAGAAACACACGGCCCCTCGGCATCCATGACCACTGGCGCACTCACTCGTGCAGGTCGTGGATCTGCTTGTCCTTGGAGTTCTGCTCCTCCTGGCTCATCTGCACGAGCTGCAGCAGCCGCTCCATCTCCACGGAGGATCGCTGCGACTCCTCCTTGGCCGCCGCCAGCTGCTTCTGGTGCTCCTGCAGCTGCTGCTGCAGCTCCTGGACCTTGCGCTGCTGGTCGGCCGAGCCCGCCGCCGCCCCCGCCGCGCCCTGCTGCACAACGAGAAGACCAAGTTGAGCGATGCGTCCACCGCGCGTCTATCTGACATAACAACGTATGTCGTATGGGAAACCCATGGTGGATACGCTGTTAAGTCAGATGACTACAGAAGTACATTATCATGGTTCGAGAAACGGCATATTTGGGTGCGGCCCACTGTGCGCTGCCTACCTTCTGGATGGCCTGCTCCATCTGGTCGATCTTCTCGCGGCGCTTCTTGAGCTTGTCCTCCATGTCGGCGAGGGCGCGCTCGCGCTCCTCCAGCTGCCGCGTCCGCTGGTCCGCTCCCTTGCGGAACTCGTCCAGGCGGCGGCGCTGCTCCTCCAGCTGCTTCTTCTGCTCCTCCAACTGCTTCTTCAGGTTGGACGTCTCCTCGCCGCCGCGCGCCGCGCCGCTCGCCAGCCGCTGCTTCGACTCGTGCAGCTCCAGCTGCAACAACGAGCACGACGACCGTCACGGAACAATCATCCCTCGAGATGCAGCCATGTTCTGTGCAGGTGGAACAAAAAAAAAAAAAAAAAAAAAAGAACAATTGAAATCAGTCAATGTAGGCGGTGCTACGTTTAAAGGGCACTGAAACGCCCGTCAAAAGCAAAACTGAAAAAAATAAATAAATTAACAACAACAGTACCAGGCAGAACTTGAAGCAAACAGATAGCTACAATAAACCAGAGAACAAATAAAAACAAAACGGCGTAGCTACAGGGTAAAACTGCAACCTTAAACAATGGAGTGGAGCAAAACTAAGAATGGAAACTCGGGGTGCATCCAGTAAACAAAAGGTAAACAAGATCAAAACAATAAATATAAGTTGACGAAAATGAAAGGTGCTGAGGGAGACAACCCCAAGCGCGCAAGGTGCCGACGGCGCTCGGACAACTCTGCGTGGCCCATGCTGCCAGAAATACTTCTTTTACGAAGCGACTCCGCTGCGGCAGGCAGTGCTCGAACCAGGCGCGGATTTAGGGGAGGGGTAATGGGGGTAATTCCCCCTCGTTAGGCACTAGATTGGCCGCCTGGAAGGCAGGCAACAACACCTACTTTGCCCCTGTGGGTAGGCAAAAAGCACTGCTTTACCCCCCTCCTTGTAACAATCCTGGATCCGCGCCTGACTCGAACCCGGGCGCGTGGCGCCACTGACCTGGCTCTTCTCCAGCTCGGTGACGAGCATCTCGAGCTGGGCCTTGTAGCGGTCGGCCTCGGTGGTGGCGACCTTGAGGTCGGCGTGCGCCTTGTCCAGCTCGCCCAGGAGGCGCGCGATGTCCTCCTTGGCGCTGGCGTTGGCGCTGCCGCCCGCCGCCGCCGCCTGGAGCTGCTGCTGCAGCTGCTGCACCTGCCGCGTCAGCTCGGCCACGGCCTTCTCCGCCTTGGCGGCACGCGCCCGCTCCTGCTCCAGCTGGCCGCGGCCCTGCTCCAGTTCCTGCAGGCGCTGCTGCAGGCGCTGGATCTCCTTGTCCCTGGCCTCCAGGACGTCCCTCGTGCCGCGCTCCGTGTCCTGCGACAGCCGCTTCTGCTCGGCCCGCAGGCGGTTCGCCTCCTGCCGCTCGCGTTCCAGGGCCTCCTCGCTGGCCGTCAGCTCCTGCTGGAAGTTCATCAGCATGTCCTGGGACTTCTCCAGCTGCAGCACCAGCTGGTCGCGCTCCGTCTGCAGCTGCTTGGCGTCCGCCTCCAGCTTCTGCACCGCCTTCTCGAGCTGCGCCACCGCCTTCTCGCGCTTGTCCATCATGACGACCATGGCCTTCTTGTCCTCGCCCGCCTTGGCGAGCTCCTGCTGCAGGGTGCGCACCACGTCGCCCTCCTGCCGTGACCGCACCTGGTCGCCCTGCATCTGCTCCATGGCCTTCATCACCTGGTTCACCTCCTGCTTCAGCACCTCGCGGTCGCGCTCCAGGTCCGCGGCGCGCGCGGCCTCGGCCTGCGCCTGCTCCAGCTTGGCCTGCATGCGGTCCAGCTCGGTGGCCATGCGCTCGAACTCGATGCGCGCCGCCTCGTTGTTCTCCTGGTACTTCCCCAGGTGCAGCTGCGACTTCTCCAGCTCGCGCGTCAGCCGCTGCACCTCCGCGTTGGCCTTGGCCAGGTCGGCGCCGGCGGCCGAGCCCTGCTGCTGCGTCCGCTCGGCCTGCGTCAGCTCCTGCCGCAGCCGCTGCACCTCCTGCTGGGCCTTGGCCACCTCGGCCGCGGCGGCCGCCTGCTGCTGCTGCAGCTGCTGCTGCACCTGCTGCTGCATCTGTTGCGCCTCGAGCCGCAGCCGCTCGTTGTCCTGCTGCACCTTCTCCAGGCGGTCCACGACGCGCTGCACCTCGGCGCCGCTGCGGTCCGCCACGCTGCGCTCCATCTGCGCCAGCTCGTGGTGCATGCGCTCGTTCTCCTGCTCCAGGACCTCGGCGCGCAGCTGCAGCTTCTCGTGCCGGTCGCGCACCTTCTCGCACTCGATGTGCAGCCGCTCCAGCTCGGACTCGTACTTGTCGCGGCCGGCGACGGCCTTGGCGGCCTCCGCGCGCGCCCGGTCCACCTCGAGGCCCATCTCGTGCGCGCGCACCTCGAGCTCCTGCCGCGCGCGCAGCGCCAGCTCCAGTTCCTCGCGGAGCTTGTCCGCCTCGCTGGTCCAGCGCTCCTGCTCGTACTGGAACTTGGACCGCGTGCCCTCGACGCGCTCCAGCTCCTGGCGCAGTCGCTGCACCTCCTGCTCGGCCTTGCGGCCGCGCTCCAGCTCCAGGCCCGCCTTCTCCAGGCGGTCGCGCAGCATGTCCGCCTCCAGGCGGATGCGGTCGTGCTCCTCCTTGGCGCGCTCGTGGCCGTGCGCGCGCAGGGCGTACCGCTCGGCCTCCTCGCGGAGGTTGTCGGCCTCGCCGCGGAAGCGCTCCAGCTCGGACTGCGCCTTGCGGGCCTCGGCCGTCACCTTCTCCAGGCGGTCGTGCAGCTTCTCGGCCTCAACCTGCAGCCGCGCCACCTCCTCCTGGGCCTTCTCGTAGCTGGCCTGCGTCTTGGCCGTCTGCGCGTGCGCCCGCTCCAGTTCGAAGCCGGCGCGCTCCAGGTCGCCCTGCATCTTCTCGCGCTCGGCCTGCATGCGGCGCGCCTCGATCTGCGCCTTCTCGTAGCGCTCGCGCATCATGTCTAACTCCACGGACAGGCGGTCCATGTCCTCCTTGAACTTGTCCTCGTTCTCGCGCGTGCGGCCCAGCTGCAGCGCGGCGCGGTCGAACGCCTCCTGCACGCGCGCCAGCTCCTCCTGCAGCTTGCGGCACTCCTCGCGCGACTTGGCGGCCAGCAGCGTCGCCTTCTCCGCCTCCATCTGCAGCCGGTCCTTCTCCGCCTCGGTGGCGTCCAGCTTGTTCTGCACGCGGTACACCTCGCCCTGGTACCGGTCGTACTTCTCCAGCAGGCGCTCCATCTCCTTGCCGACGCTGTCCTTCTCCTCGAGGGCCTTGGTGGCCAGCAGCTGCGCCTTGTCCAGCTTGTCCTTGACCAGGTCCATCTCGGCCAGTGCGTCGTCGCGCACCACCTGCGCCTTGTCGAGGCGCTCCTTCATGGCGTCCAGCTCGGCCAGCAGCGCGTCGCGGTCGCGCTGCGCCTTGCTGGCCTGGCTGGCCAGCTGGCCCTGCAGCTTCACCACCTCCTCCTGGAAGCCGTCACGCTCCTTCTGCAGCCGCGCCGTCAGCCCCTGCCGAAACCAAGTTAGCACAGTTAGTTCCTAAGTTAGTTCCCAAGTATGCCGCACCGTGGTGGGCGCGCAGGCGGCCAAAATTCTAAACGCGTTTTGAGCTCTACCCTGTCAGCTCAACTGTATACATTGTATGCAGTAAATACTCCATAAATGCCATGTATACAGCAAATACTGTATGTGAGTCCTGTTGAGCGACTCTGGAGCTCAAAACGCGGCCAGAATTCGGGCCGCCTGCGTCGGTCTTCTGGCCCACTGTGTGCCGGTGGTACACGCACCTGGACCTTGTCGTACTTGTCCCGCATTCTGTCCATCTCGAGCTGCACGGCCTCCCGCTCCTTCTGCAGACGCGTCGCCTGGCCCAGGGCCTTGTCCAGCTGGGACTCGATGTTCTCGAAGTCGTACGTCTGCTTCTCCTTCTCCAGCTGGATCTACGAGAAACATCACCAATCAATACACGACAGCGACACGGCACGATTCCTTGACGTTCAAGTAGGGTACAATAAAGGTTGATTAGGATTAACCTTCGTAGAAATAGGTTTTATTTTATGAAGGCCTATATAAGTAATCATATGAATTCAGAAGGATTTTTATCGAGGTTTATAAAGTGGTATAAAGTGGTATAAAAGGTTTTAAAAGGGCTTTTTTACTTCTGTGCGTAAACATGAAGTTTAATGAAGGGAGCTAAATGCAAACCCGATATAACCTTTGTTCACAAGGGGGGGAGTGTGTTGCTTGGGCACTCACTTTGCGGATCTCCCCCGTGGTCTTGTCCAGGCGCTCCTGCAGCTTGTCCACCTCCGTCTGGGACTTGTCCAGCAGGTTCTGCAGCTTCTCCTGCTGTAGCTGCGCCTTGCCCAGGGTGGCCTGGGTGCGCTCCAGCTCCTCGCGGGCCTTGTCCAGGTCGGCCACGCTCTTGTCGCGCTCGCTGTGCAGCCGGCTCACGGACGACTGCATCCGCTCGTACTCCTCGCGCAGCGACTCCCGCTCGCCTTGCGCGTTCTCCAGCCGCGCCTTGAGCCGGTACACCTCGCCCTGGGACTTCTCCAGCTTCTCCTGGAGCGACGCGGCCTCGGCTCGTGCCCGCTCCGTGTCGGCCATCGTCACGCGCAGCTCCGCCTGGAACAGGATGCTGACGTGAGTCCAGGCTGCGTCACAGATCACACACCGGTGGGCCACAAGAACGGCGCAGGCGGCCGGGATTCTGGCCACGTTTTGAGCTCCAGAGTCGCTCAACAGGACTCGAATCGAGCGTGTGACACCACCAACGGATTCCTCGTTCAGAGAGCAATCCAATGATGGGGTCACACGTTCGGTTCGAGTCCCATTCAGCGACTCTGGACCTCAAAACGCGTCTAGAACTTTGGCCGGCTGCGCCTGTCTTCTGGCCCACTGCGCCATCTCGTGGACCGCACTGACCTGTGCGCGGCGCAGCTCCGTGCTGGCCTTGTCGGCGCGCTCCTGGGCTCGGTCCAGCTCCGCGCTGGTGGACATGGTGCTGCGGCCGAACGTGGTCTGCGAGCGCTCCAGTTCGTGGCGCAGGCGGTCGTTCTCCATGTCGAGGCGCGCCAGGCGCTGCTTGGCCGCCTCCCAGTCCGCGCCGCTGCGGCCCACCTCGCTGGCCGCCTTGTCCAGCTCCGCCTTGGACTTGCCCAGCTCGGACTGCGAGCACTCCAGCCGCGTCTCGAGCCGGTCCTTCTCCACCTGGCCCAAATAGTGAGGATGCCCGACGCATACGAGTTAGGGATGGTAAAATACCGGTTTTACATATTTTGGTATTTTTAATGGGTTTTAAACCGAATAAAATAGTGGAACATACCGGTATAAAACCGTACAGTACCAAGAGATTCAGAAGTCGCTAAATGGGTCTCGAACCGAACCGCAGCCCATGTAAGACCAACGCTGACTGAAATAGGGGGCCCCTTTCCTGCCCAGCAAAGCGACCACTCCCTGCTCACCTGCGCCCGGTCCAGCCGCGCCTGCAGTTTCTCCACCTCGCTCTCGAACGCGTGCAGCTTCATCTTGTACTCAGCGATTTCGCGCTCGTGCAGCTCGCGTTCCTCCTGCTTCTCCTGCTCGGCGCGGTCCCGCTGCTCCCGCAGCTGGTTCATCTGCTTCTCCTTGTCGCCGATGGCCTCCTCGAGCGAGGACAGCGCGCCCTCGGACGAGCAGTGGTGCGCCTGCATGGCGGACAGCCGCGCTCGCGCCATGTCCACCTGGTTGTCCTTCTCCTTGAGCAGGTCCTCCAGGTTCTCGATCTGCAACACGACGTCCGGGGTCAGACCTCACACCGCCCAACACAACGAGGCCACCACGGGACCAAGCCAGCATGCAAAATCATAAATAAAAAATAAATAATTAAAAATAATATATAAATAATAATAATAATGAAAAGAAAGCGGCGTACCTTTGAGGGGCCCAACCCGCTACGGCGCGGCCGCCCGCCACTAGTGTCGGGGCCGCTGCCATTCTACGCTTGCCAACTATCTACACATTAGGTGCAAAATAATCACAGCAAAATAAAAACACAATACACAGTACGCAAACTTGTGATCCAAAAATGAAAAATAACAGCGAACGACAAAAACAAGAAGGTTGCTAAAACTGGGAGAAACAAATTTAAAAAAATAAAAAATAATAAGGAAACGAAAATGTGGTTACGTCATTGCAAGCACGTGGCTGGACTGGTCGCGCACACAAAGTAGGGGCTGTCATCAGAAAACATAATGCTGGCTGGCGAGACAACGATGACATGGACTTGCAAATGTTTCAACGCTCTGCCTGGTACGTAAATCAGGACGAATAAATCGACCTGCTGGGACACTCCGCTCCACAAGTCGAGGGGCACGGTGGGTCAGGAGACCATCCGGTCAGAAAATCTCAAGACACGCTTCGAGCTTTACCACCGTCCACAGGTCAGGGAGGACGGAAATAGAACACACGATGATGCCAGTAGATTCCATGTTTAAAGAGAAACGCATTGGCATTACCATGGGGTCCACTTGAGGGTCTCTGTGAGAACTGTAGACATCGAAACGTGCCTGGAGTTTTGTTCGACTAAACAAGGTGTTCTGTGGCCTACAAAGCAGGGCACTTATGCATACACTACTAAAAGCTACCAAACACAGTGGGCCAGCGACGTGGCCTCCAAAATTCTAGACGTGTTTTGAGCACCAGACTCACCACATGAGACTGGAACCGGAGGTTAGACCCCACCGATGGGTTGCTCTCCGAACGAGGAGTCCATTGGTGGGGTCATACGTTCAGTTCGAGTCCCATTTGGCGACTCTGGAGCTCAAAACGCGACAAGAATTTGGCGCGGCCTGCGCCGGTCTTTGGCCCACTGTGCCGTGCATGCGACGGGGTCCTACAAGTGCTACCTTTCTCTGCAGCACGTTGATCTTGCGGTCCTTGATGTCCATGTGGTCACGCAGCTCCGTCATCTCGTTGTTGAGGCGGTTCCGGTCCTGCGTCGCCTGCATGGCCGCCGACGTCTTCTTCTCGATGTGGCGGTTCTTCTCCTCGAGGCGCTGCCGCAGCTCCTCCACCTGGCGGGAGGCGGTGCACATTATTGCATTTGTTTCTGGTTCAGAGCCAAGTGTCCACCCCACAGCAGCATCCATTGCGGTCACTTTCAGTTGTAATTGTTTAATTCTGTTCGATAAGGAGGGGAACAGAGGGGGAGGGGGAAAACGGTGGCACTTTCCAGAGTCAGAAGAGAAGGGGGTGCGCAGTGGGCCAGTAGACCGATGGAGGCGGTTAAAATCCAAGACGTGTTTTGAGCTCCAGAGTCGCTAAATGGGACTTGAACCAAACGTGTGAACCCAGCGATGGATTTCTTTTTGAACGAAGAATCCATTGGTCGGGTCACTCCTTCGGTTCAAGTCCCATTTAGCAACTCAGGAGCTCAAAACGCGTCTTGAGTTTTTGGCCACCTGTCTCCTGGCCTACTGAGGGGGGTTGCGAGCTGCGGACCACATCGTTGCTAAAAGCAATTTTTGACCCTGCGGTCTTTTCCGAAACCGTGACGGTGACACTGGAACACAGGGAGGGATGCTGGCATGCCGGCGCGGCGGAGGGGGGACGCGAAGGGGGACGCGAAGGGGGCGCGAAGGGACGACGGCGTGGAGTACGGACGGCGGGGCCTGTATCGATTTCAGTGCGAATGCTGCGACCGGGCGGACGGGCCTCGGGGGCGTAGACGGCCGGACGCCAGACAGCGCTTCCTCGGCCACGCACTGCCAGCCTGTAGGGCACAGCCTACTCACATCAGCCTGCAGCATGTTGTAGTGCTCCTCCTTGGCGCAGAGGGACTCCTTGAGCACGGCGATGTGCCGCTGGTAGTCCTGGTGCTGCTCCTCCAGGGTCTTCATCTTGGCGGACATGGCCAGGATCTCCTGATCGCGCCGCTGGATCTCGGCCCGGAAGTCGTCCAGCTGCAACGACGCCAAGGGTCAGTCCCGGTGACCGCGAGGGCCGGCGAGGCAGCGATCTAGCTAGACGGCCTCCAGCAGCGAGTTGCCGTGTCTCATGTTATTGATTTAAAAGTTTAGTACTTTTAAAGGCGCTTTCTGAGCGATTAAATTACGGAACCTGGGCAATGAATACGGTCTGATGGAACCGAGTGCCGGACAGGGTCTCCTTGACAGCAAACTAAATAGGATCCGATCGGGTTTGTGTAAGTCAAAGCTGTAATGCAGCACTACAGGTACGACGACACAAACTACAGCATGCAGAAGAGGACGGGAAGCGTTAGGAGGAAAAAGCAGAATCTGGAGGGAGCCGGTTGGCACCAAGCTTATCAAGGGGTGTGCGTCACACGTTGATGATCAAAGCAGACGTGCAAGAAAAATAAAGATACGCTGTACCATGCAAGGAATGACAATCATAAAACCATGCAGAATAAAGCTAGTATACACTGTACGCGCTCCGCCCTAGGAATAAGAAAAAGAAAACAAAAAGACTCGGATCTCGCTTGTTTCATAGTTGCTCGGGTTTTCTTGGCACACACTCACATAATACGCACGCCTGAACGTCACCAGGGCAACGTCTAGAGGGTTTGCATGCTGCAGGTTTAGCCATGCTGTGTTAGTGCGAGACACTCCTGTTGGTGGTAAAATGAAGAGAAGGGGGAAGACAACACAAAGACAAAGCTCGGGGACTCTAAGGGGAGCCCCGTTCAGCGACAGATGCAAAGAGGAAGGAAGACAGGGGGGAGCAGTAGCTATTGAGCCAGTCCTCTCGGCACCAACTTAGAAAGTCGGCAAAAAAATTAAAAATGGCGGCTGAGCCCTGCCACTGTGTGGTATCGTATGATAACAACTGTTACGAAAAGAACTGTCATTTTTCTGGCTCCCGGCAGTTTGTTTTTGTAAATCGGCAATGTCCGACTGTATTTACTCCATCCCCTCTGTCTGTAGGCGGTTGAAACAAACACAAACATAGTCCTAAAGAGAGATAAGCTCTCGGTCTTAGTTAAGTGCAGGACAGTTAATAGCACGGCAGGATATAGCAGGGTCCAGGACACGATAGCCGGGGAAGGATGGGGAGCTTTTGTAGCAGTCGTTCGGCAGGGAACGTGAACCTAGAACCTTGCATAAGACAGTCCCTCCACCAAATTCAAAGCCACCCTTGGTCATTATTGCCGACGCAAGGTGGAAGGTTCGATTCCGCTGGAATGACTACACTGACAATCGAGCCCTTCTTGCTTTTTTTAGGAATCACACAGAGATTATGGTAGATCAGCCCGACAGCAGTATTGGGAAGGGTCAGCGTGAGGAGGAAGGTAGTGCGTCCGTCCAGACGGCCCCGAGTTGGACGGGCAGCCCAGGGCAGCCCTGCGAGAGGCCCTGTGCGCGCAAGAGGCCTGCCGCCCCGTGCCTACCCAATGGCCACCCCCCCACGGCACTGCGCGTCCAACTCGACGCCGCGTCCGGGCGTTGCAGAAAACAGAGACGCACTTACTTGTCGCTTAAAGTTAAGTTCGACTTTGGGATAGTTAGAGGCGTAATCGAGGTCAAGCGTGGGGGAGGCGAGGAGGACGGCGCGCGCCGGGCCCAGCACGCCCAGCTCGCGGATCCTGTCCAGCTCCTGCTCCAAAAGGACCACCTCCTTCTCCAGCGTGGTTATCCTAGCGTCCTTGGTCTCCAGGATGGCGGTCAGGGTACTGTTGGGCGGGGCGGAGTTGGGCTGCGTGTGGTATGCCTTCTCTAGCTGCAGTTGGAGCGCTCTCAGAGCTTCATTGGTAGCCTTTAGCTCCTGAGGGTGACAAAGAAGCGCTGTTAGGCACGGCCCCGACTGCCTCAGCCTGTGCCCGGCTCCCGGGGTGCGATCCGACACCGAGACCTCGTCCGAGACCGTTTGATTCGCATGGAAAGCAGCTGGGGTGGGGAGAGCGCGAGTCCCAGGACCCAGGGCCCTGCGCAGGTCACAGTCAAGCTGGGCAATTCCAAAGTGACCGAACCGTCTCGAAGTGTGTCTCTGGCAGACTTGTTATTGAAAATTTGCTGCTTTGCGAGGTCGCTACCCATGGAGCCTTCCACAGTTTGAGTCTTTACAATAATGAAATAGGACAGTTTACACCCAGACTGCCTCCCATGGAACAAGTGGATGCGTTATCTACGTAAAAACTACTAAAAAGACTCATTACAATTAAGTTAAGCACGACAGGCATATTTAATGTACATGCCTGTCTGAGTGGGAAATAAGGCCCTTCGGAAAAGTTTTAAGAAAAAAAAATTAATATGGCGGCCTGAAACCAGGAGGGCAGGTAGATACCCCAAAAGCCGCAATGTCTTACTTTTAAATAATTTTACTACTTATGTGGGAAGGAAAAATGAGTCAACATCTTTTGAACTGCTCGATGCGTTGTTTTTGGTAACCCATCGAAATACCTGTCTGTGCTTTAAAGGGTTGCCTCTATAAGCTATTAAGTATAACAGCACATACTCGAAAAACAAAAGCCCACTTTAACGACTTTGTAACGCCCGCAGCTCTTCAACAAAGATCTTGGTACCCTCTACCGCCGAGCAGTCTGATTCATTCAAATTTAGGAATACCTCCTGGTAGTTATTGTAAAAATTTTCCACACAGAAGACGGTCCAAAAGAGAGTGACGCAATAGAGGAATGCATGCCAGTAATGAAAATCAGTCAGAAATAGGCCATCAAAATGAAAATAGAAAAAATAAAAATAAAAAAAGACTTTTCACACGTATAAGCGTAGTATTTAGAGGTGACACATACAAGCAGTTAAAACAAGTGGCACAGCAAAACGTTTATCGCATAAAGTGATTCACAAAATGACAAAGAAAAGAACAAAATTTGGCAGTTGTGATTGGAAATGTGGACCAAAATGGAGCAAGCAGTAGAGAGTAGATACTGGTGAAAAATTTTAACTTTTTTTCCCAGTGATGTCATTTTAAAACATTAAATTTATACGAAATACGAAATAAGAAAATTGTGCTCGCATATCAACTCATTTTGATCGGGGCGTTTGATTGACAGCACAGACAGGAGCAGCTCTGTTTCCCGCTCCCTGGTTTCAAATTAGGCAGCGTGCTTTTTTAGTAGCACAGAGTCAAAGGCATCCATGAGCGTTGCTGGCCCGGATATGGCTAGACCAACCCACATGCTCAATTCTTACATGACAGGGGATGTTAGTTTGCTAGACTGCCAAATCACCGTTTGGGTATTGCACGGAGTCCTCTCTCTGTTACGACCACTCACAAATTTTGCAGTATTACTACTTGGTTAGTCCTTTTGCCCAGCAACGCCTGCATAATTTATGACTTAAACGTTTATATTGCAGCTCTTGCAGAAAAAATGTAGTTTCATTTGAAAACTATTTCAACAGACATATTCTTTTGAGTTATTTTAACACCTTTTGATGTGCGTTTTAAGAGGCGTTTAACAGATCCAAAAACGCTTAAGTCTTAAAAGTAACAATAACCATGAAGTCCGATCGTCCAAGTTAAAGAGTTAAAGCCACCTTTAAAGGGCGCAATTCTTCTGCAGGTCCAATTAAATTGACCATAATGTATTGATGCACATTAGTGCATTTTCATTCAATAATATTGCAAATAAACGCATCGAACTCCATGGCATGCGTGCATGGGAGCTGGAATTTGTGACCGAAGACACCATGATGTCCCAAGTGTGCTACGCACTAGTGCACAGCATTCTTTGCGACACGATTCGCTTAACTCCCCGGCTACTCACTCGGTTAGCCTGATTGAGCTGGTGGTCTCGCTCCTGGGCCAGACTTTCAAAGTGTCGGGCCACGGACTCACTTTCGAGAAGCCGAGCCTGCAGGACCTCTAACGCCCCCTCACCTTCGTCTACCATTTTACCACCTACGAACACATTCCAAACACAACAAACAGAAAAATGAAACAAAACAAAACAAAAAATAATTTTCGAAGTAGAAAAGTATGAAGAATGTAGCAATCCATCTGCTTAGCCAAATAATTTGAACCTAGACGTTTGGAGGACAAAATGTTTCTAACGTGTCTCTATTGTTCTGACAAAAAGTGGATAAGCATTGTTGAAGATTGAGGGCTAGTTTGTATCTATCTTAATGTAGGAAACCTTTTTTACGTCAAGAAACTACGCCGTGCAACCATTATTATGTGACAAGGGTATTTTTGTCATACATATAGTGAAAATGCTGTGGACGTATGCGCACCCTAAGGTTTGGTGTTTGGTTTCTTTGTTTTTTTTTTTTGTGGAGAAGTTTTTTCGCTACTGTTTTTAGCATTCCACACTGCAGACACGCCGACCCCATAGACAAACCAGCCGCTTATGCAGGCCGCTCCCACGCCTAGATGTTATGTACATCAAAGCAAAGTAATTCTCTATAGGACGCTGCAAGGGCCGGTACCTGAGCAGCGCCGTCGCGCGCTGGCCAGCATCGACAACAATCTAGGTACGACCATTCATTTTTACTTTTTCGTGGACTACGTGTCTCTCCACGATCACATCTAGATACCACACCTGAAATGTATACAAAGATATTACGCCGAGGAGACCAGGCAAGCAAATACGGTTCATGAAATCAACATCGAAATTAATCAATGTACCTGGCAAAATCGCCACTCCGCTTCCACCTGGCCGCCCTCATATTCAATAACCTACACTCATTACATGTGTTTGGCGTTTTTAGGTGTTTTGTTTAGGTACAAGTTGTCGTGAGTGCCTCACACTAACCCAGCATCCTTACCTGTGGCATTGCCATATTAATCTGTTTGAGTAAACCCGAATCCACAGTGGCACATGCTCTCACGTGGGCACAGCGCGTATTGGAGCAATTTGACGAAACAAGCAAGTCTACGCGAAGCACGGTTTGAGCCTATCATTCGGCGTACTGCCAGTGAGGACGTTTGCGTGGTCACGGAAAATGTTTAACATCTAGATCTTAAGTTTAGCGAAAGCAACGAAAAAATGTTTTTGCGGTGCAGTATAATCGTGTAAAGATTCTGCTTTGTAGCCCGTTGGGTGAATTAATCCAACAGGTAAAACGTCAATGCGATCTTAAAAAGCATGGACTGCAGTGTGGCCGCCTGCATTTGTATGGACCGTATCAAACGAGCAAAGCGTGCACATCTAACGTTTCCGGTAATATACAGTGCATAAGGCGTTAGAATGAAATAGAAAAAATGTTAGAGTTGATTGTTTGTATTTTAAATCTAGTGTAGATAAGCGAATAAACACCAAACCGTGTGGATGTGAATGACTGTGTCACAGGAAGATTAATTGTGAAATGCCGGAAAATATTTTGCGTGAAGTTTCTAAGAGTTGACCAATGCACGGTTCATGCAACATTTACTTAAAGAATTCTCACATCTTACACATAGGTAACAAGGCCACATAAACTGTAGAACGGTCCGCAAGGCTTGATTGCGATCCTCTTATGCAAATTGTAAGGACCGTTCATGCTTAAATTTAGGAAGTAAAATTAGCCATGCTGTTAAATGTAACGGCTGTAGGTTTTGATGTTTTATTGAAAATATTGTGAATTCTTCAGCGGCCATTGAAAGAGCAAGCACGTGTATTATGTGTCCACTGGAGAATGGATCACTATTCATACTTATAAGCCCTCAGAAAAATAAAAGGATATTTTTCAGATGTGTTCTTTTATCAACGCGTGTACCCAAGAGTATTGAACGGGACCCAAAAGCTACAGGGAAAGTTCAGCTCTGATGCATAAAAGAGTATCACCAAAAAGGCCAATAAATAATTTAACATGAAGCAATTATTTCTTAAAATTGACAGCTAATTATAATTTTACGGCGAGCAAATAACCACAGCTGTTGATATGAAAGTACCGCTACATCCAACGTACATAGCCCCGCAAAATTGTATAATGCCAGTAAACAAATTTGGACAGTTCCACTAATGAAGGCAGAATCGTATCAGATGGCTCCTGCACGAGCTATTTGCAACGGTGCGTTGAAAAAGTTTCCAATCAAAATCATGTTACAGCTCTCAAGGCAATACATCACAACATGGAAACACAGACCGACACGGATCCGAATACAGGAACAAATACAAATCACTACTAAAGGAATAGATATCAACGTCACACCACAACTTGCTGCATTTTCTGTGCAAGTTTAAGGAATACATAAAGTACATTCTAAGGAAAGGAGTGGCCCAAGTCACAATACTAGAGCTGGCAAATACAAACCGGCTTAGCTAAAAAGTGAAGCAAATAGACACGACAAAATGCGTGGAAATATTTTTAAAAACATCAGCTCGAGTATCATGGTGAGCCGTTTAAGGAAGAGGATTAGGTAAAGGAAAGTGCGAGCGAGCGGAAAGAGAGCAGCACCTGCTTCTGGGCCAGGGCCTGCATTTGCTGCAACATGATCCTCTCCTCATCCTTGCCTAGAACAGAACCACATGATCGTCTCTTCACACCAACTTCGACACAATACGTGACATACATCAGGCATCTAAACGTCTGGGCCAGTGCAAGAATGGTTATGGAAAAATTACTTGGCCAGGTGGTTAATGAGTTTTTGAAACAATCTTGATGAACAAACACGCCGAAACACCCACTCACGCCACTTACAAGAGATCCAAACTTGAATTGGCAATTACATCACTCAACGAATCGGAAGCTGTAGGATAAATACGAGGTGAAGGACTGTTAGCATGTATAAACTCTCACGCAAAAAACGAACCATGTTATAACACAGAGATATGTTTGCAAACAAATTCAAATTATTTTGCGGTACATCTCACAGATGTCGTATCATAGTGATAGTGCCTCTCAAAATATGATTGGGATCTTGGGCATTCATGCCGGGCATAGACGGGAAAGCATGATTCAAGAAACGCGTTCATATCAGATGATTACGTTGACAAACGTTGCGTAATTTTTCTTCAAAAAAATAATGATTCATCTCTTTCAATTATAGTCACAGCCTTTCATGTTACATAAGTTTCACTTGAATAAAAGCCTTACATGAGAATCAATGATATGTTAAGTTGCGTGGTTCTGCAAGCATCACAACACCTATCAAAAGCACCCAAGTCCATAAACACATTTATATTTATATTTTACTTGCTATCCCTCCTGTGACGTTCATACGATACGAAATCAAAGCAAAGCTTGCCTTTTCTGTAACTTCGAACAGTGAATAAATATCAGTCCGGCAGTATAATGGCATATTTGTTTTAAATAGTCTAATAATTTACGGTGGCTAATCCACAAATCATTTAGTATATATTCTTTTGTATTCCACCCGTCAAACATCAAATATACAATGCAAAGAAAACACAAGTCAAGGCCTCCTGTAGAACACATTTAACTACAAAATGGAGCAAAAAAGCCCATCATTAAATATGTCGCTTCAATGAAACTGGCTGGAATGAAGCGTATTTTTAATTGATTCTATTTGAATTACCACATGGATGATCCTTGACTTGCAGTAGTTACACGTATCTTGGGAGTAGGAATTCCTAAATGCCAATTGTTAAGAGCTGCCCATAATAACAGGCTGAACTCACCAACACCCTTATTTTGTAGCATCTCCAGCAATTTCTTAATGGACTCGTCTCTTGCCGCTAGCGTTTGTTTCTGAGTTTCGACCCGGATCTCTAGTTCCTGTGATGCGGAGAAATGATAACGCCTCATTATCCTGATTATTCTATTGCCACTGTAATTCGTGACTAGATCTACAGTGCAGACGCTGGGACAATACCTTTACGGTTTCTCTCATTATTGAGAGCTCTCTCGTGAGGTGGTCGTTTTCTTGAAATAAGATCTCCATTTGCTGGTGCATTTCCACGGATGGTCCTCTTGCCCGTAACCTCAGTTCCTCCTCTAGTTGCCGCACCAAGAGTGCTTGTTTCTGAAACACAACGAAAAAAATGTTAGTTAGTAGGTGTCATCAATTTCTTGTCGAACTTAGGACTCCGCACTGTCAAAAACGGTGAAAAAGATCTACGTAGTCATGTCTCCTGACTAACAAGTTCCACATGCAACGCAATGCGGCGCCATGCACTCCGCACTGTGCACTGCAGCAGCCGTCTGTTAACTAGCAGGTTGACAAATCATACAGACGTAGCGCTACCGCTTGGCTTGCAGCCTCCACTCCTCCGTAATTGAGTGGCGCAAGCCCCGCCATGCACGCCAGTCCGCATGGTCTGTTTCTGCTACCAGCTCAACTTGAAAGAATTAATCCCAGAGGTGTGAAAATGGCGGCTGCTAGCTCTGGGGGGAAGTGCCGCTATGCTGCTGCGCTGCAGCGCTCAGCGGATGCTTGGCGTTACGCACAGGCACTGCGCTAAGGAAAGGGGTCGCATTCGGAAACAGCGTCAACAAGTGTGTTCGGCCCACTGGGCCGTCAAGAAGTGGCCAAAGGTCTCTACGACCTGACAACGCTGTTTCCAAGCGCCACCGCGGGCAGAAAGACGAACGGCGCTAAGGCGTGTGGCGCTGCGACGACCAAAGTGTACCTACGTCAGAGTTCTCCCTGAGCTCCTTGACAAACTGCGCATGCGCCTGTAACACAACGCAGCTTTTAAAACAAGGTCCGCCCGTTGGCGCCAACACAAGTCGTGTGCGCTTTTCTGGGCACCGCCCTCTGTATATGGAGTGCCGGCTAAACGCCTCGCGCCCTGCCATGCCCAGGCGGAAGGCCGCGGGGTCGGCGACGTAAACACGCCAATATCCAGGCGGCCCCCGCTGCTTCACCGCGCCAACGGTCTCAGCAGTACGCCAAGCTGCCCCTCCCCGAGCCCCACAGCACAGCGCAGAGCCCCCACGGTTCCGTTTCGGCACGCCGCCCTGATACTGCAAACGATGACCTCCACACCGTTGCACAGTGGGCCAGAAGACCGGCACAGGCGGCCAAAAATCAAGACGCGTTTTCAGCTCCAGAGTCGGTAGACAGGACGCGCGAACCAAATTACTCTCTGAACGAGGAATCCATTGGTTGGAGTTCCATTTAGCGACTCTGCAGCTCAAAACGAGTCTAGAGTTTCGGCCGCCTGCGACGCCTTCTGGCCCACCGTGCGTCGCGGTGAGGCATCACGTCGTTCGCAACCGTCACTTGGACCGTCAATACGCGCTGCGAGCAAGGCGTCGGCGGCGGCGCCGGGCTGGCGGGGCGGGCGGGGCGCAGCGCCCCAGTTCCCGCACTACAAGGCCGTCCACAAATCACCCCGAGCCTTTGGCGACCGCCTCGAGAAAAGAAAGGACTTGGAAATATGGCATAGCGAGGAAAGGGAGCCCCCCCCCCCCGAACCCCAATCAGCGAGCCCCCCATTCGTAATTCGATCCCACTCAAAGAGACTCGGCGGAGGCGGCGGGGGGCGTCTCCAGAGATAACGCAGAGGGGCACAGCAGGCCCGCCCGCGGCGCGCGGCACTGCGACTGCCTACCTCGCAGGCGGCCTGTTGAATACGCCAAGCCCCCACCCCCCAGGCACGCTCAACTTGTCTTCGCTAACTAACTTTAATTCCTTTTCAATCACGAGCAAAAAGAGAGACAGACAGAGAGAAACTAACAAATCCCATAGAATTCGAACACAGCTCGCGTAGGCGTGCGCGCCGCCTCGTCCTGCCAATGGCCGCAGCGTTCCGTCGCCCTGTCTCTCTCGCGCCTCAGCGGAACGCCCCATGAGTGAGAGAGAGAGGAGAGAGAGAGAGAGAGAGAGAGAGAGAGAGAGAGAGAGAGAGAGAGAGAGAGAGAGAGAGAGAGAGAGAGAGAGAGAGAGAGAGAAAAAAAAGTGAGAGAGAGAGAGAGAGGTCAGCTGACGGTGCTGCTGCACGCGACGCGCTATCAAAGGCGGCGGTCTGTCGCGGCGCCGCCATCACAACGCGCCGATAAGCCCGTCCCTCGGCCCTCGGCCCTCGGCCCCGCCAGCGGCCCTTTGTGCATTCAAACTCGCCCCAAAGCCCGGAGAACAGGACCCGGACCCTGGACCTTGCGGATTGCCAGCCAGAAGTCGGAATCTAGAAGCCCTGGGCCCCTGAGCGAGCAGCCCCTGAGTCACCCCCTGACTCACACGTCGCACACGGCGAACAGAGGGCCAGGAGACCGGTGGCGCAGGCAGGTCCTGGGTCGCTAAATGGGATTTGAAACGAACGTGTAACCCCACCAATGGATTGCTCCCCGAACGAGCAATCCACTGGTACGGTCACACGTTCGGTTCGAGTCCTGTGTAGCGACTACTCTGGAGCTCAAGACGCTTCCTGAGTTTTGGCCGCCTGCGCCGGTCTTCTGGCCCACTGTGGGCTGGCGGGTGCGCGTGTTTGGCTTTCCGCGGAAAAGCGACACTCTGGTTCCTTTATTGTCGCCGCAGGACCTTACAGCAACGCTGCCGCACCGCCGCACCTCAACACAAACAAACAGAGCGCTCGAAATAACGCGCCCTTGGTGCTGCGACCGCATTGGCCTTGCTGCACCTCATCGGCTGCGGTGTGTCGGGTCGGTCCACGGTGGGCCAGAAGACCCGCGCTGGCGGCCAAACCTCCAGACGCTAAATGGGACTCGAACCGAACGTGTGACGCCACCAATGGATTCCCCGATTCGAGAGCAATCTATTGGTGAGGTCACACTTTCAGTTCGAGTCCCATTAGGCGACTCCGGAGCTCAAAACACGTCTAGCCTTTTGGCCGCCGGCGCCGCCGGTCTTCTGGCCCACTGTGTAGTCTAGCTGGCCGCTCTCACCACCAACTCGAATAAGCCAATGGAAGCGCACTAGACCCACAGCGACATTATCTCCGCTACCCGGAGGCTTCCTCCCCGTAGCCGAGTGCACTCGCGCACCGTTCGGAGACTGACAGGTGTCGGGTTCGATTCCGCGCCACGTGGTGCTAGTTTTATGACACGAATTGACACGAGCCGCGACGGGGAGGGTCAAGTACATTCGGATCGATGCACCGCCCCCGCTTTCGGAGCCGAGTGCTCTGGTGAGTCGCGTGGACGGAGTGGCACAACTGGAAATAAATCAAATGTTTTGTTGGGACATGTAGGGAATTGGGAATATCACCGGTGTGATATTGCAATGGCCCACGACCGACGTTGGTGGGGTTGCCACGCGTTACAGCATTTACGGAAGCACTCCAGTAACTAACTTTGTTGTCACGCGCGCGCGCACACACACACACACACACACACACACTCACGGGCGGGGCGTGGCAGAGCCAACAGTGTTGTGTACCTCGGGCGATTGGCGTACAGCTGTACACACACACACACACACTTGTACCAACAGGGCCACTAGCCACATACACACAGTTCCTCTCACATGCACGTGGAAGGAAGGACACACGCGCACATACACCCTCATATTGCAGACCCGCCTCGCTCAAATATAGATGTACACAGCCGGACAATTGGTCGCTGTTTCTACACGATTAACTTTCAGCCGGCTCGGCCGAGCAGACCCAGTCCGGTCAGGGGACGCCGCACAGTGGCCCAGAAGACTGGTAGAAGCGGGCAAAACGCGATTGCTCTCCAAACGAGGAATCCGTCGGTGAGGTCACACGCCCGATTCGAGTCCCATTGAGCGACTCTGGAAGCTCCAAAACGTGTCCCGGATTTTGGTCGCCTCGGCGGTCTTCTGACCCACTGTAGGGGACGCCGAGGGAAGGGTTGGAAATTTAAGACATAATCACGGTGCGTCGCGTTAACGCCTCATTAATCACACTTTCTCTTTAATTAACGCCAGTTCCGGTTATCACCGTCGTGGCGCCGCCGGGCCGCATCGCGGGCGGGGTTAGGCGGACATGCGTTGGCATGACAAGGCGCACGGATCGACGGGCGGGGTGCGGCGGGCTGCGGTGGGGTGCGGCGTGGCGGGGCGGGGCGGGGCGGGGTGGGAGGCGGCGGGGCGCGGTCGGTCGTTAGACGTGGGAACCAGAGCTACTTAGCCAACCCCCGTGACCAAATCTACGAGCATGAAAACGGGAACCGCAATACGACCTCTTTTCAAGTCACCACCGAAAAGTGAATGAGCCTTTTTCCCCCCACCCCCTCCTCTTTTTGGACGATAGGGAAGTTTGGGTTGAGTAATGTGAGGCGAGGCTAGGGCAGGTTCAATCTGCCTCGCAAAAGATCAAAATGTGACTTGCGTCAGAATTCTGTCTGAGACTACTGTCGATGTGGCGAGAAGACTCAAAATTTTAGACGGCGCTGCCTGACTCGGGTCGGGATGCGATAAGACCGCTGTGGTCAAAAAACAAAGCCTCATTTTTTCGTTGCTATTTTCCCCTTGAGTGGTCTTTTTCTCTTTTTGACTTGGACGGCGTGCGCAAAGTGCTGCAGGGGGAGGAGGTTTGCTGCCTCGGAGAGGGCTTGCGGGAGATAACCAAGAGGAGAGGGGTGGGAGAGATGGGGGCGGGATTCTTCTAGTGGATGAGAGGTGCGCGCCGCATATTGAACAAAGTGCACTAAAGGGATCCCTGCCGAGACTCGGTCTGGCCGTGCAGTGGAGGTGGCCCGCAAACTGATAAATGAGTCCGAGAATTTGTGGAAACGGTCACACGCGGGAGGGGGTCAAACTGTTACCAGACCCGTTTCATCAACCAGGCCTGCTGGCCATTGCAGTCCACCATGAACGCGGTGGAAATTAAATGTCATCACGAGAGCGAGTAAATAACCTCCTGCTTCCCCCGCGCCATTTCTCTCCGCATATGTCTCTCTCTCTTTTCTCTCTCTCTCTCTCTCTCTCTCTCTCTCTCTCTCTCTCTCTCTCTCTCTCTCTCTCTCTCTCTCTCTCTCTCTCTCTCTCTCTCTCTCTTTTCGCGCTCTGAAAATTCGTGTCAGGGCCTTGTACACTGCTCAGTACGTGCAATCCCACTGGCATCATGCGACTGGACCATAGCGAGTGGGGTGGCTGGGGAGTGGGGAGAGGGGGCCCTGATTTGTGGTCGCCAGGGCCCTGGCCCCGTGGACTGGACAGATTTAGTCCAGCCCCACGCGGCTTGTCTCTCTCTCTCTCTCTCTCCTCTCTCTCTCTCTCTCTCTCTCTCTCTCTCTCTCTCTCTCTCTCTCTCTCTCTCTCTCTCTCTCTCTCTCTCTCTCTGTGCCTCACTCGGCTCATTACTCCTCCAGCGACCGCCAAACTACTCGAAACTGGAAAAATAAATAGTGCTTTAAGGCGGCTGCGTTTCCCTCACAGCTTCCTTTCGCAAATGGGACCGGATCGGACAAAAGATGAGAGTTTTGGCCGTCTGCGCCGGTCTTCTGGCCCACTGTGCGACACTTCCGCATTGTCGTCCAGCGAGCAGCGGTTGGGATACGAACCCGGGACTGACAGACACTGATCGATCATTCAAAGTTTTCTATACTGTCCAGGGCGGCAGTGAGGGCAGAGTGATCCATTGAAAGGGGGTGGCCGGCCACTTTGAAAAGCGCCAACTTATTGTTTTTGGGGAACACGCGACAAGTTGGGGCGACAGTCGCCGAAAGCATTTTGGACGAGCATTCCATGTCCAGTATGGAATGCTGGTCCGTCTTGGTCTGCGCGGAGTGCGCCAGAAGACCGGCGCGGGCGGCCAAAACTCGAATGGGAATGGGAATCGAACCGAACTTGTGGCCACGAATGGATTGCTCCCCGAAAGAGAAAATCTATTGGTGGGGTTACACGTTCGGTTCGACTCCTGTCCAGCGACCTGGAGCTCAAAACGCGTCTAGAGTTTTGGCCGCCTGCGCCGGTCTTCTGGCCCACTGTGCGAGGTCGCGACTTGCGGCAGCACCCGGTACGACTCTCGTCGCTCCGCCCCCCAGCGCCCCTCAACGCAGCAACATGTCAGTGCGAGGGAGACAGAGCAAGGAAACCGCAGTCCGCAATCGCTCTACGTCATCCCGGTCGGGGTCCTCTCGATGTGATGCCGGTGGTCACCTGTCAAGCCGCGGGGGGTGGCGGCGTGCGGCGTGGGGGTGGCGAAGCGCCGCGCAGCGCGTAGCGAGGCGTAGCCAGCGGCGTAGCCACGCCACGCCCCGCATTGCCCCGGCCCCCTAGGCACCGCCCGCGGCCCCCGTGCAGGCGGCATTATATCGACCAGCCGAGGGGCACGTAGGGGCACGGCATGGCGTGGGGGCGGGCCGGGGGCGGGCCAGGGGGCGGCGCACAGTGGGTCAGAAGACCGTTGCGGCGGCCAAAATCCCGGACACGTTTTGAGCTCCAGAGTCGCTAAATGGGATTCGAAACGAACGTGTGACCCCACCATTGGATTCCTCGTTTGGAGGGCAGTCCATTGGTGGGGTCACACGTTCGATTCGAGTCCCATTGAGCGACTCTGGAGCTCAAAGCGTGACCGGGATTTCGGCTGCCTCAACGGTCTTCTGGCCCACTGTGCGGCGGCGGCGGAAGGGCGGGCCGCGGGGGGCGGTGCAGCACACCACAGCGCTAAACACAGCGGGCCGCGCGCGGATGAGCGGCGCCAACACGCGGAAACGAAAGGCATGGCATTGTCGCTCTGTCTCTCTTGCACCCGTCCAGGACGCCTTGTGAGTGCGAGAGAGACAGACCGACGAAAGCACAGTTTCTCGGAATCAGCCAGAAGGGCGGATTCAGCCCCCCCCCCCCTCCCCGCCTGATTAAAAACACATCGTGTCCAACAAGGACCGACTGCGGCGGCGGCGTGGTCTTCCTCTCCCTCCCCTTTTTGCCGCCGTCGCCCACCTCGCGGTGCCCAATTGTTTGAGACGACCCCCCCGTCCGGTCCGCTGACCACCGCCGCGCCGCCGCGCCGCCGCCCCGCCGCCCCGCCGCCCCGCCGCCGCCCCGCCGCCGCAAAGCCTGCCAAAAGGGCCGCTTTATGAAAAGGCGACCGCACACGCCGCGGGGGCCGCCAGCCAGCCAGCCAGCCAGCCAGCAAGCCAGCCTCCGCCCCCACGACGCCAAATTGCTTGTCGTAGGGGTTGCTGGGCTGCTATCCTGGGCCCGATTTTCGCAGGCGTCTCGTTGGTGATTGCGGTGTGGCTATGTTGGCGGCGGTGGTGGTGGTAGTGGTGGTGGTGGTGGTGGTGGTGGTGCCGATTTAGCGGAGAAGATTTTGAACGACCGGGGGAAGGAGTAAGCCACGCCGCTTAGCATGGCGTCCCACGGCATCGTGTGATGGATCGCTTCCCTGCGGGGGCAGCATGGGCAGCAGTGGGGCAGTAGGGGCGGCAGGTCGTCTAACCCGCAGCACCTGGGCCCGCACGCACCCCCTCATTCACGTGGAACACTCACACACGGCCACACGTTCTCTCACACAAATGAGCCCCCCCCCCACACACACACACACAGCACGCGAGCGCACGGATGGAGCGAAGTGGTTTCGAGCCGATCGGCCAAGACAATGGATGGCCGCGCGGTCCGCGCCGCGCTCACAGGAGGAGGGATGTAGGGGCCGGGCAGGAACTGAGCCCCTCTCGTGCGAGGAACGGGAAATAAGTTTTGGTTGCTCTCGCCGTTGGGGGGGCGCGCCGCTCCGCCCCGCCCCACCATCCGGAAGGGTATCGGAGCCGCGCTACAGCGGAGACGACGTGTCGGGTCGGTGCGCGCGGCTCTCGTCTTCTTTTCGTCCCCAACTCGTCTCCATCCTATTGCTCCAGGTGCGCCTGCCGCGACGACGGCGACGCCTGGCGACGCCCCGCCGCAGGGAGCAAATTCCCCTCGTCTCCATCACTTCGCCGCTCTATTGTCTTTTTTTTTTTTTTTTTTGCTCCGCAGCTGAAGGTGAGAGGCAACAGAGTGACGGAAGCACTGTGGGTGCGCGGTCCTGCATGCGGACTCACTGCTCAGCGCCGTGCACTAACCACGTAACAACGGGCCGATGGCGCCGCCACAGACACCAACCCCACGTCGCCGCACAGTGGGCCACAAGACCTAAATTTTTGACGCGTTTTGAGCTCCAGAGTCACTCATTGGGACTCCGAACCAAATGGTAGACCTCACCAAGGGATCGCTCTCCGAACGAGGAATTCATAGACGGGGTCACGCGCTCGGTTTGTGTCCTGTTTAGCGACTCTGGAGACGGAAACGTGCTCAAGATGCACCTGCAGCTGGCCTTGTCATTATCGCGGCAGGTAGGTGGGGCAAGGGCACGGCGGGCACGGCGCAGGGCGGAGCATACCGTCGAGGGCGGTGCATCTGGGTCAGGCCCGGAGAGCGCCGGAGTGGTAGGCAACCCAACGCGCGCCACTGCGGACGCGCCGCAGGCCCACCCGGCGCTTGCCGACCTACTCCTGAGGGGGTACAGGGGTACAGGAGTCACACGTTCGGTCCGAGTCCCATAGAGACTTTGGAGCTCAAAACGCGTCTGGGATTTTGACCGCATCCGGCCCACTGTGCGTCGGGGCGCGAGGAGCGACAGAGCGACGAAACCGAGGGGGAAGCAACCCAAAATTTTTGTGTACGTTTTACAAAATTCCTTGAATTTCTTACATTTTTTTAAAATTTTTGAAATTTTTATAATCTTAAGAAATTTTTTTTTCTTTAAAATGTAATTTTTTTCAAAAATTGCCTAAATTAAAGATTATTTTACATTTCTTCAAATTACTCATTTTTTTACAATTTTACTATAGTTCGGATGTGGGAAACACGGTGTACCCAGGCGCTGGCGATCGTGTTTAACTAAAAATAAATTTTAAAAAATGGAACTCTACACCCCCTCCCCAGTCTGAGTGGGGAGGCCTCCTGCTTTACTTCGGTGTTCGGGATGGGAACCGGTGCTATCAGGTAACTGGGGTTAATCCGATCCAGCGACTTCGATATCGTACGCCGGGGGACCCAGTAGGACCCGAGCCGCCGACACGGCCCAACATGGGCAGAGTAGAGTAAGGCAGTAACGCACCGGACTAAAGTTGGCCAGGAAAACGACCTTTTTCGACCGTATAAAAATAGGTCCCATGGCCTAAGGAACAACATATCGAGAGATGGCGGAAACAAATTTGCAAATTTACTTCGACTCTGGACTTAGAAACTTTTTCCTAGCCAGGAAAATTTTACCTTTTCGCTATCATATAAAAATGCGTTCCATGGCCTCGGGAACAACATATCGAGAGATGGCGGAAACAAATTTGCAAATTTACTTCGACTCTGGACTTAGAAATTTTTTCCTAGCCAGGAAAATTTTACTTTTTCGCCATTCTAAAAAAATGCGTTCCATGGCTTTGGGAACAACATGTCGAGAGATGGTGGAAACAAATTTGCAAAATGTACTTCGACTCTGGACCTATAATAAAAAAAAAAAAAAAAAAGAAAGGATGCAGTCCCCGAACCTAATGTTCGAGGATCGGTACCTTTCCACTCTCAGCCACCACGGACCATGTTGGCAGACGTTTGAAGTTGGCTCTTGATGCGACATGAGCGGCGGTCAGAGAAAAATTTTGTGAAGTCATAAATTTGGATGGTGGTCCCGAACCCTGGACCTCTCATATTCCGTTGGGTGCTCTTAACCACTCAGCCACCGGAACGCCACGGCGATCGCCGTGCCAGCGGTCATCTTGAAACTTTTCTTGATTTGCCTACTCATGAAAACGTTTGCTGAAAAAATGTACAGTTGGTGGTCCCGAACGCCGGACCTCTCACATTCCGATGGATGCTTTTAACCACCAAGCCACCGGGACGCCATGCGGCTCGTCGTGCAAGCGCTAACCTAACCAAACCTAACTTTGCCTAACCTAACTTTACCTAACCTTACTTTACCTAACCTAACTTTACCTAACCTAACTTTACCAAACCTAACTTTCCCTAACCTAACTTTACCTAACCTAACCTAACTTTACCTAACCTAACATAACCTAACTTTACCTAACCTAACCCATCCCAGCCTAACGCAGCCTAACGCAGCCTAACCCAACTTAACCTAACCTAACCTAACCCTAGACTCCGCCGAGCACACCAACGTCGGTGCGTTGTTGGTCATTGGTATGCCGGCGGCGCCAAGCCAGACTAATACATAGTTCGTGGGGCACCTCAATCACTTGGCGCCTGCCGGCCCGACCCCGCCTGCCGCACCGCAAGATGGCACCCTTCATCGCGTGGGTGGCACGCTGCGAATGGCACCATTCGCTCTCGAGGCCGCTACGCCGGCAGGCTAATCGGTCATTTAAAATTTGGTAAAAATAATAAATAAAAAATGGAACCCTACGACCCTCTCCCTCCCGCAATGGGGTTCGAGCCGCCTGCTTAACTTCGGTGTTCGGATGGGAACCGGTGTATCCAGGCTTTAACTGCTACCGCATAGTTCAGCTTCTGTAGGACCGCAATTGCCTTCCACACATGAAGGACCGCCGATGAAGGCAGCCGGCGATCGTAGGGTTGAAGAGAGAGGACAGAGAGACAGAGAGTTAAAGAGAGAGACAGAGAGTAGTTTTGGGAGCTTTTGTTTTCGCAGGCTGGTCGGTACCCAAATGGTACACCCGCTGTCCGGCGCTCCCAGACCCGAACATGCAGTCAGTGGGCCAGCTTCAAAGGACTTATCAACTCCATCCGACGAATCGGAATGGACCCACTCGCGACCAATCTCGAGTGGCTGACTCGATCGGGGATCGAACCAGTGCCGAGGCCAATCCGCCGAAGCGGACTGCTTTTTAGACACCCGGGTGTAATGGCCTGGATTGAGCCTAGACCACTACACCACCCTGACTTGCACGTCTGCCGAGTGTTTGACGACGGGTTTGAGTCGCAGAGGGAGGAAGTCAGTCGAAAAATGAAAGGAAATTTGCGGATTCGATCCCCTAACCTTAAGGTCAGGGTCGGACGCCTCAACGCCCTCGGCCACCACGGCTCATGTCTGACGTCGATTGAAGCGGGCTCTTGACGCGACAATGAGCAGCGGTCAGAGAAAAAAGTTGTGAAGTAATAGGAATTGAACCGCCGATCCTCATACCAGGACCGACGCGTCGACACATCCAGCCACCACGGCACATAATGCTAACTGCGCATTGCTGTGGGTTTGAAGCACACTGGGGAGGGCAGTAAAAAAAATGCATTTTTTGTAATTTTTTCAAAAAATCTTCAAAATTTCTAAAAAATTTCAATAGAATTTTTGAAATTGTTCTATAAAATTTTTCAAATTTTTCAATAAAATTTTTCATATTTTTCAATAAAATTTTTTGACATTTAAATTTTTGGTGTACATGTATTTGGCCAGTTGTTTCCCCCTTTGGACAAAACACTCTTGTACGGAACCGCTCGTTCTGGCAGTCCTGCAGCGGCGATAAAACCGAGTCTTCATTTTGGGGGCGGACTCTCCTTCGGCGAGTCGGCCCCGCCCCTTCCTGCCGTGTCACTCAGCGGAATCATGTTCTCGGTAAACAGGAAACCGACTCGATGAAATTTGGACGGAAAGGGGAGACAAAAGCCGCGCTGTTTCGGCGGGGGGCGTTGAGCGCCCCAGTGGGGCCGCCGCCGCCGCCCCAACCTGCCCCGCCCGGTGGGGGCCGCTGGCTAATGGGCCGCGCGGACTTCATTCAGAACGGGGCACCGCCCGAGCTTTTAGCTTCACAAAACGACGAATATTGTTTCCGAGCTCCATATCTCGGAAACGGTGAGCGTTACAAGCACACTGCAAACCCAGTGGCAAGGTTCCTCACCACTGGAGAGGCGCTCTCTACAGAATACCAAAATTTGGCCTTTTTGGAGCACCAATTGATGGCGTTCTGGTCTGTGGTGCTCTGGGGAATGCTAAATTTTCTCTCTCATTTTGCAACGCCAAAATTTTGCATGGAATGCGGAAACCAACCTAACCTAACCCTACACACTCCTCTTTTATGAGAAATTTACGAGCCCACTGTGCTTATTGGCACCGTATACTGCCAATAGAGCTGTATTCGCAGTAGGATGCTGCAAATATGCGATGAGATTAGTCAATTTCTCATGAAAGACGGGTGTCTAGGGAACAAGAGAAACTTCAAGGATAGACCTTTAAAAGGATAGGCGGAACTGCCGCGTCGACAGCGCCCTGTCTCCTCGAGTCGGGTCGTGGCCGCACCGCGCACCGCGGCGAGGCGGTTCCGCACCAGTTGAACCCACACACTCACGCCCCGCCTTGCCGTGTGGGCGGGGCCGTGACGTCACGCGTCACTGCGCTGGCACTGGTTCAACGCTCCCCGCCGTAAGTGCCGACAGCCTCGCTGCTGCAGGCCGCCGCCGCAAAAGTACTTGGTGGCAAACCGATCTCGGCATGGCCACCTCCACCCTGCCCGCCCCCTGCGCCACAACGGAACGGACTGCGACGGAGACACTGTCTCACCGTTCGGCATCATCTGCCTGTGGGATTGCTCCTGACGGCTGCAGCCCCCCTCCCCCTCCGGGGCCCCACATACGCCGTCATGGGTTGCGCCGCCCTCCCAACGGACAGGACATGCCGACCAAATGCCGAGCCTCTCTCTCTCTCTCTCTCTCTCTCTCTCTCTCTCTCTCTCTCTCTCTCTCTCTCTCTCTCTCTCTCTCTCTCTCTCTCCTCTCTCTCTCTCTCTCTCATCTTCGTCTCTCCCTCCAGGAACGCGTCCTGCATGGGCTCGGCCTCCGCGGCCCGCCTCCGGCACCGTGGCCTCCGCCGTGGACACGACATCTCGAGCCGACAATCGATATCGCTCGAATGGGGTGGTGTTCCAAAGGACTGGCAGTTCACTCTCAGTCAGTCGACGGGCCCGGAAGGGGGCGGCCGGGGGGGGGGGTCGCCCCTTTGGGCCGGCCAATGTGGAGCAGAGAGGCGCCGAGGGGGGGCGGGGAGGGGGGGGGGGGCTGGGTGCAGTGGGCCCAATTGGTCCACATAAAGGCACGGTGCGGCGCGGTGTGCGGGGGTTCCGCCGGGATAACCGCTCCCCGTCGGGATGATCCGAGCTGCCGCCGGCAATCAGGGTGGCGGCCAACGCCACGCGCCACTCTCGCGGCACAGTGGGTCAGAAGACCCGCGCAGGCGGTCTAAACTCTTGACGCGTTTTGAGCTCCAGAGTCGCTAAATCGGATTCGAACCCAACATGTGACCCCACCCAAAGATTGCTATCCGAACGACGAGGGAGGTCCTGTCAAGAAAAAAACGGAGGTCCACCCCGTGTTTTTATTTGGGCTCGTCGCTTGCATCGCGGGATTGGGGGGGGGCCTCATACTGCAAGCCCCTGGCACCAAATCCCGGTGGACGGCGGCGACAAAGCGCCCCGCCCCCTAGGGCCCCGGGCACTGCCAAGGTAAGCCCCTGGCGGAGAAAATGGGGGGGGGGAGGCTTTGTCGGCCCACAGCCCGCCGGCCGGGGAAGGGGATAGGGCAGCACCTCCAGCGCCACCCGGACCGCGCGTTCCAATGTCGCCGGCACGCCACGCCGGCAGATTTGTCGTCATCTCGGCCGGACAGCACTCAGTGCCCCGGGCTCTCTCTCACACACACACAATTGCTCTTTCACGTGCGGCACACACACACATACACACACACACACACACACACACACAAAACGGCGGCGCCCTTTCTCGCGCTGGCCGAGGCAAGGCAAGGTGTCGCCAGACCGTAGCGACCTGGCAAGCCGGCCGGGGCTCAGGGACGCTATACGGGGTGCCGTTTATACCGGAAGCCTTTTTCCCGGTTTATCCATGGCAGAGGAAAAAAGTTGAAAAATGGGGAAAGCGCTAGCGCTCCACTCCACTCGGGTCGGGAATCGATCCGTGGACCCGCAGCTCCGCGGCCGAGTTCGCTATCCAATACACCACACGGCGGCCGATCGTGGTGCGGTGCGCCGTGAGCACGTTGTGTGTACACGGCCGGCACGCCTCGTTAGCGGCATGCGGGGCGAACGTGATGTGTGTTTGGCTGCGGAGCGGACCCAGTGGCGCGTCTCCCTTTCGCTCACAGTGGGACGGGCAGAGAAGAGAGACAGACCGGTGAAATCACAGTTCAGCCTGCAGCGGCGGCAACCCTTTCCCCGCGTGGGTCGCCTATCTGGCAGGAGTTTCTTCACTGCCGCTTTTCGGCGACTTCCCCCCCCCCCTCGCTCTGGTTCGTCGCTCCTTCCGGGCTTTGAAGACTCCAAGACTCCCTCTTCCGTCCCGCCGGTTGGTCGCCTCTTGCTGCTCCGCGGCGGCGCTGGCCACTGCACGCCCACACCGCCCGCACCTCCAACTTCGCCTTCCTCCCCTTCTTCTCCTCCTTCTCCTCCTTTCCTCCTTCTCTCCTTCTCGCGCGGGGGTCACTCGTTCGGTTCGAGTCTTAATTAGCGACTCTGGAGCTCAAAATGCGTCTAGAATTTTGGCCGCGCCTCCACCGGTTTTCTGGCCCATTGTGCCCCGTTCGGCGTGTTGGCGAGTTTGCCGAGTTGGCCCCGCCGCGGGCTCCACCACCGCTCTCCTATACCTGACCCCCTGAGAAATCTGAGACGCCCTGCCTTCCCGTCCCCGCCGCCACCCCCACCACCCCCACCCGCAGCATGCAGCATCCCCGAACACACAGTGGGCCTGGACCTTGCACTCTGTACGCATGCACGCGTCTTCTTTAGCCGTACCCGCATTGTGTGCTCGACCACGCTATTTGCTCCAGAAAGGGAACGCGAGCACACAGAGAGGGAGAGGGAGCTAGGGCTGTCGGAACGCCGCGAAAGAAGAAGAGCGCGACGGCGCGACAAATGGACCGATCCACTCTGCGACGCCGTGAAGCCGCATTCTCCACCTTCGAGAGCGATGCGTCGCCTGGCCGCGCGCGACGTGCGAGGTCTTTCGTCGTGTCTTCTCCTTATACTTTTTTAATTATTTTTTCCTTTTTTTTTTTACTGTGCTCTGCTTGCTTGCTTGCTTGCCCTCCGTTGTGTGCATAGTGGCTGGCGACGCCTTCCCTGTGAGGGTCGCGCTGCTGCCGGCCACTGCGCTGCGATTTGAGTGTCTTCTCGCGATAAGCCAGCCGGCGGCACCGACCCGCCCGCCGCGGACGCTCGCTCAGGTACACGGACAAAAGGGGCCCGGGTTCGAATCCCCGTCGAGATTGTGGACCACTGCCTTTTTATTTTCAGGTGCGCGCGCAACGAGGGAAGACGCTATACGCGCTGGTAGAGGAGGTTCGGGGGGGGGGGGAACGGGGCGAGGTTGTTGCCTGCAGCATGGCGCGCGGAGGGCACGCACAGTGGGCACGCCAGGGGCACGCCAGGGGCACGCCAGGGGCACGCAGCGGCAGCTGGGGCCCCACATCCGGCGGCATGTGCTTCGCCCTGCTTCGCCGCCCAGCCCTGCGCCTGCAGACGGCCCGGGGGGGGGGGGGGGGGGAGCCCTTCGATGGGGTCCTAGGTCCCTTTGAGGCCCCCGTGTCTAACGACCTGCCCGGCGAACTACTGCTGCAATGCACTGCTGCGGCTGCAAGCTGTTCCCGTGTCGAAGAAACCGCAGCATCGAAAACTTTGCCGACGACTGGAAACTAGTACAGACTTGGAGCGATCCCCTGCAGTAGTCGCTGTAGTATGGGCACCCCTCTGTCGCGACCTTGGTACCCCGGCACTTTATGCGTTAGAGAACTCTCAGCGCGGAAATCCGCGAACAAGGCCACCTGCGCGACGGTGTTGCGACGCCCGCGATCCAGAGCATAGTCCACCTGGGCGACAGGTGCGCCCGGCGCGCTGCCCCCACTCCGGGCGGCAGCGCGGCAGCATCCCGGCCATGACTCCTGCCACTCGCCGCGCAGTGGGCCACAAGATGGGTGGAGGCGGTCAAACTTCTGGACGGGTTTTGAGCCGAAAACCGAAAGTGTGACCCTACGAATGGATCCGATCGATTACTCTCCGAACGAGGAATTCAGTGGTGGAGACACACGTTCGGTTCGAGTCCTGTTTAGCGACTCCGGAGCTCAAAACGCGTCGAGAGGTTTGGCCGCCTGCGCCGGTCTTCTGGCCCACTGTGCGGCCTGGCTGGTCGTGGCCGTCGTGACGCAGCGACGCGACGACGCCAAGGGGCAGGCGGCGACGACGCCATTATAATATCCGCTCACACACACGCACAGACGTGATGCACACATGCACGCAGACAGTGAACTGGCCGCCGCGTTGCCGCGTGGCTGCAGCAAAAGGATCCCGCGTGGTAAAGCGCGACCTACGCTACGCGCCGCCACGGCGGGGCCATGGCGGGGCCGCGGGCCGCCACAGCCGCCACGCGCCGCGAGGCCCGACGTCATAAACACAGCTGACCCGCGGGCACGCTGCCGGCAGCTGTACACTGTGCACTGTGCGTGCACGCCACCCACCTGGTTCTCCTGCGTGAGCAGCCGCAGCTGGTCCGTGATGAGCGAGTACTTGGCCGACTCCTCCTTGCGCAGCGCGCGCTCCTTCTTCAGCTCGGGGCTCCAGAACGTCTTGATGGAGTTCATGGAGGAGCCTAGCTTCTGGTTGGTGAGCTCCAGCTCCTTCTTGAGGCTGCCCAGGTCGCGCTGCAGGTCGATGTTCTGGTGCTGCAGCTCGCCGAGGTAGTTTGTGCCGGAGGGGTCCATGCCCATGCCCATGTGCGAGCGGTGCGGGTTGGGCGACTGGCGCGCCGAGCGCGCGCTGGGGCCCATGCCCATGGACATGGGGCCGCCGTAGAGGTCGTCCTCCAGGTAGGCGCGGTCCAGCGAGCGGTCCCGGTGGTGGGACTGGCCCATGGAGGGCCCCATGCCCTGGCCCATGCCCTGGCCCATGCCCTGGCCCATGCCGAGCCCCACGCGGTCCAGCGACCGGTCGCGCATGAAGTCCCTGTCGTGCGCCATGTCGGAGTGCATCATGCCGCCGCCGCGGTCCAGCGACTGGTAGCGCGTGGCCATGGCGCTGCCCTGGTGCTGCGAGGGCCTCGACGCCGAGCGAGAGCGGTGGTGCGCGGAGGCCGACAGCCCGCGCCCCCGGTCGTCCATGAGCACGGGGCTGCCTAGGTCGTCGTGGTAGTAGCCGCCACCAGGTCCTCCTGGGCCGCCGGGCACGCCCCCGGGCACGCCGCCCCCGACCGCGCCCACCCCCGAGTGGTGGTGGTAGCCTCCATGCTCGGGCGAGCTGTTGCCGGAACGCCGCCCCTTCCTCGTCCCCAGCGGCGACCCCCGGCTCGACGTGGCCGCCCCACCGCCGTACGTCCTGGACGGCGACCGGTCCACGGTGGGCAGCTCCGTGCCGCCGCCGCTCCTGCGGGCAGAGCGCGGCGACCGCGACCCGCTGCTGATGGGGCCTACGCCTACAGGCGCCGGGCCATATGGGTCGCGGGACATGTCAGGCCCACCGCCCCGCTGCGCATCCCCTCGGCGCCAGCCTTACGCGACAAGGCTGCGACGCCGCGGACCGTCTCACTGGCCGTCCTGGTGGTGCTGGTCCCGCCACTCACACCGCGGCACGGCTGCCACAGTGACACTCACGGCGCGACGCGCTGCGCTAGCTGCGCTCCTCGTGCCCTGCGCCCTGTCCTGCGTAGCGCCCGTCCACGGCCCGACTGCGGCGCGCCTCGCCTCGGTCGCCACCCTCCCCTACACCCTCCCCCAGCCCCAGCCCCTGGCCCGCCCCGCGCACTGATCAATGAAGCCGAGCGTCGGCGGAGACGCCCGAAGCGAAAGCGCGACCGCCGAACGGGTCCGAGCCCCTCGACTCGGGTACGGCCTGTACGCCTCCAACGTGCTCGTGCTCGTGCACCTCCCCAACCCGAGATCTTTATTTTCGCGCCAGCACCCCCCCCCCCCCCGGCCCTTCAACCCGGACCCTGCCCCCGCGCCGCCCCGCCCCGCCCCTCGCTCGCCTCCGCCCCTCCGCCGTTCCGCCCCGACCTTCGCCGAGAGAGATCACGGGGATGGCAGCCACTTCCGGCAGCGAACGCGGAAGCAGGCGAGGCAGCGCTGCAAGGCGCTGAGTGTCGCCGCGCCGCGCAGCGCCGGCTGGCGGCCAACGCGACGCCCCCCGAGGGGTGAATCACTCAGCGTTTTTGTGTACACACATGAGTACATGAGTACGGGTGGGTACACCTGATAATACTCATGAATTGGGCCTATTGCTGACGTTTTTCGGCCTCAATGGTCCTCTGACCCACTGTGAGACGGTACCCAGGTGTGAGGACGGCCGCCTGCGACTGAAATGCCGCCCGATGGGTAGGCCACCCACCGCACACGCCTGCCCGACGGGGCGCTCTCTCTGCCGGAGTCGCAGGCCGCGCTCCCCGGTCTCCGGTCAACCGAGAGATTCGCTAATGGGGCTCCGCCACACCAGACACACCACAGCCCGGCGCAGCGCCCCCCGACAACGGCGGTGCGCTCATCTATTCAGCCGCAGCGCCGAGCGCAAGTCCCCGAGCTCCTTCATTAGACAGAGCGGCACGCGGCAGCGGCGCTACCCCGCGTCGCGAAAGGACTCCGGTCGAGCGGCGCTACCCCGCGCCGTCGGTCGCCGCCAGCCGAGCAGCGCTACCCCTCGCGCGGGAAGACGCTGCAGTTATCGACCGGGCGGCTAGCGGCCCTCTGTACGCGGGGTAGTGCCCAATGCACTGCTCGGAAACATGACCGCGTTTTTTGGTTCCCGTCGTCGCTCACGCTTGACTCAGTGTATGGGCATCGCCACACGCACACGCACAAACTACACTTTGCAAAGCGAGCGCGAAACGTGACGGCCGCACGGAGGTCAGGTTGTGGTTGTGGTCCGGAAGTGTCTCAGAGGAGAAGTACTTCAGACACCTTCGACCTGGATTTAATGACGCCGCAACATGATTTCCTCTCGCAAAGTGAGCCAGTCACCCCCTCTGGCAGGCAGCACACAGTGGGTCAGAAGAACGTTGAGGCGGCCAAAATCCCGGACGCGTTTTGAGCTCCAGAGTCGCTAAATGGGACTCTGGAGCTCAAACCGCGCCCGGGATTTTGTCCGCCTCGACGGTCTCGGTGGTGCAGTGTGCGCCGGCCGACCAGGGGAATTCCCCCGCGCTGCTCGCTGTGGAGGCAGGCGGACGCGGACGGCCGGACGAGCGGGACGACGCCGACGTGTTCGCCGGGGCTCCGTCGGGCAGCAGGCAGGCTGAACAACACTGCCGCTGTGTCTCTCTCGCACCCGCGGGGCGTGCCTAGGCGTGCCGCAGGGGCGCGAGAGAGACAGTGACGCGGCTGCGCGGTCCGGCGACATGCATTACGCATCCGCCAGGCGCGCTGTTTCCTGCACATCAGCATGGCGACCACCGCGGTGGCGCGGCGCGGCGCGGGGCGGGGCGGCCAGCCGGCTTGCAAGGTCACAACGGTAAACAGAAACACGTGGGGATCCAGGGATCCAGCGCCGCTGGCCGCGAGCCGCGGGGAAAAGAGAGAGAGAGGGAGAGAGAGGGAGAGGGAGAGGGAGAGAGAGAGAGAGAGAGAGAGAGAGAGAGAGAGAGAGAGAGAGAGAGAGAGAGAGAGAGAGAGAGAGAGAGAGAGAGAGAGAGAGAGAGAGAGATCGTGCCTCGGAGATGGGCGGCAAGAATAGGAAAGCGAATGATACGGGCGAGAGACGGAGAGAGGGGCGGCGGCGGCAGGGAAGGCCAGAGAGGGCGCCCCGACTGGCGGCGGCGACCGGCGGCTTGCCGGTAGGGACCCCGGCGCGGGACGGGGGGAGGGGAGGAGTTGCCGTGGTAGCGGCCTTTAAGTTTGCTGTCGGTGGTCGGGGCAGCAAGGAGGTTTCCGTAGTGTAGTGGTTATCACGTGTGCTTCACACGCACAAGGTCCCCGGTTCGATCCCGGGCGGAAACAATTTATTGTTACCGGTTTCGAAACGGGTCGGCAGAAAATTTTTCAATAGATTCCAATCGTTCGGCTTGATTCTCTTTAAATTTAGTTATACTACTTTTGGGAACGCACTGGAGAGTTCTAACATAACACTTCCAAATGCAATGCTATTTGAAAACTTGGGAAGCGCAGTCCAGAGCTTAAAATTAATGAACTGCAGTCCCGAGCCTGCTTTTTGAACTCGGCCCACGGCGTTTGGCGTTTCTTTCCGGCCTGGGGCACCGCGCGCACGGCAGCTTGGGCAGGCAGCTTGCCTTGCAAGTCGCTGTTTATTACCAACCCCGGGCCCAACTTAGCCCGTAAGACAATTATTATCCAGTGCTTTTAAACTCCGGGCAGCACAATAATTTTAACAGAGTACACCAAACTCTGGTGCCGGAGCGTCGCCCCTCTCCTCTGCGCCGAGCCCCTCTGAGCCGGGACGGGACGGGTCTGCCTGCCCTGCCTGCCAGGACGGGCCGCCGCCGCGCCGCCGCCGCCGCCCTCACCCCCTGCCCCTCTCCGACAGCCTCCCTTCGTCGGGGACCCAGTGCGGGCACGGCCACGGCACGGCCTGTACGGCCCCGTCCCAGCACTCCAGGGGGAACACTCAGGTCAGTTAGGCTGGGTAGGTACACTCCCGTGAAAAACTCCTCGGCGCTGCTCGGCGCCAACGCGGCCGTCGCACTGTGTCTCTGCGAAGGCATCCTCGCGGGTGACTGTACACTAGGCTGTTCGGTGCGCGAGGTGTGTGTGGGGGGTCCGGCCCGCGGCAAGGACGGCAAGGACGTCCGAATTATTTCAATCCGAATTGATTAATTACTCGGCAGAGGGTATTGGATTGTGCGGAGGGGAGCGAGGGCATGCAAAATCCAGCATGTATGGCGCGCGAGGGAGGGACGGAGGGAGGGAGGGAGAGTTGGGGTATAGTTTGATCCCAGTTGGCAGGGAGGGTGGAATAGTTTGATGGCCGCAGCGAGGGAGCCGGGAGAGGAGGGGGGTGCCGGGCATGAATGATGGCAGGAGGGTCAGGAGGCCGCCCGGGGGCGGGAGGCGCGGGGGTGGCGCGGTGGCGGGCGGTGGGGGTAGCCCGGGGCGCCGCGCGCTGCCCCGGGTAGGGGTGCCATCGAGGTGCCGGCCGGAAAGTAGGGTTGCCACTCGGTTGGCCCAAATTGCAATTTCCCAAGAATTTCCAATTTCAGGTGCGGGGCGGCCAACCCTAGTGCGCTGAGGCCTCGCGGCGTCCGGAACGTGCGGCGGAGCGCAGCGTGGAGGAGGGGGCGGGCGTCGTGGAAAAGTCCCGGAAGAGCCCCCCGGAGGCCCCGTCCGGCGGCGTCCGGCCCCCGGAGCGCGACACGCAAATCAGCCGGAAGTGGCGGAAACTCGGGCGCGCCTTGCCGCGCAGTACGTACCCGCCGTGAAGTACGCCAAGTTCCCACAGGGTGGTCACCTCACGCAGGGAGGGGGAGCGGCTACACCCTGGGGGAAGCGGGCGTGGAGGCCGGGCGGCGGGGCGGCGGGGCGGCGGGGCGGCATGGGGAGTGCAGAATTGATGTGTGCGCTTGCTGCAGCCAGAGGGGAGGGCTTGTGCGGACGAGGGGAGGCAAGGGGTGGCGTGTGAAAAAATGTGGAGGCCAAGGGGCGGGGTGGAGAGGTGGAGCTGGGGGCGCGCCCGCCGCCGCGCGCGGGGTTCCGACGCAGAACTTCCTTCTCTGCTAAACAGCGTCGGGCAATCTGAAAAATGCTTGAGAAAAACTGGGCTCGAGCGGCGCGCACACATGAAAGAAGGTGCGGCCGCCCTTGTGGGCCGAAACGCCGAAATCGTTAAAACTTGACAGAAGTGACAGGTGGCCGAGGACGGGGCTGGGGGCTGCTGCCGCCGAGCGGCCCTGTGTCGGCATGAGCCCCCGTGGCCGCGCCGCCGCCGCGCCGAGGCGCATCCGCCGGAAACGGCGTCCCAAGACGGTCCTTCCCCGCGCACTCCATGGGGGCTGCAAACTAGAAGAGAAGGAATACCGCCACCACTTCTTTTCTGCGCGCCGATTCGATCCCGGCGGCGGAAGGGTGAAAGCCGCGCGACGCCGCACAGTGGGCCATTGAACCGGCACAGGCGGACAAAACTCTAGACGCGTTTGGAGCTCCTGAGTCGCTAAATAGAACTCGAACCGAACGTGCGACCCCACCAATGGATTTCTCGTTCGGAGAGCAGTCCGTTGGTGGGTCACAGGTTTGGTTCGAGTCCTGGAGCTCAAAACGCGTCTAGAGTTTTGGCCGCCTGCGCCGGTCTTCTGGGCCACTGTGCGCCGCGCCGACCGGATATGATAGACAGTTTGAGGCGGCAAGGACAAGGAAAGCGATTTCGGGTTCCGGCCTTCCGGGGGGGGGGGGACTCCTACGACGCGCGATTGCGAGGCCGAAAATTCGGCGGTCGCGGCGACGGAAGGAAGGACGCTGTCGTCCACTCGATGCCGCCGCCGCGTTTCCGTTTTTCCCCCTCGGTTCTCGGTTCCGGACAAAAAAAAAAACACCCCGACGGTTGGCCAGCGCCAACCAACGCCCAGCACGCAACACGCATGGAGCAGTTCATGAGGCAGCTGTATGGATGTTTACGGCGTGCTATGGGGAGCGGGGAGCAGCGGCGATCTGCGTAGGGCTGGTACCGTCACATGAATTCGACTTATTGCGAGTCGACCTATTGCGGGGTATAAACCCGATGGAAGGGGCTCGGAAACTTTGCTAAATTTTTTTGTACTGTTGGGTTTACACGTGCGAAAACAAGGGCAAAGAAATGGTGACTTTCGAACCACGATCCTCAGAGGTCAGACACTTTTAGCTGCAATCGCCTTCGTGTCTTATGCTTGGTGTCCTAGGGTACCTGGGCACTTGAGGGCAGTGTTTCAAATCGCAGGGGAGCCGAAATTCATGAGTAATGTAGCGAATATCGCGTAGCCTGCTCCGTGTGCCCCACGAGAGAGCAAGGAGGGAGGGAGGGAGGGAGAGAGAGAGAGAGAGAGAGAGAGAGAGAGAGAGAGAGAGAGAGAGAGAGAGAGAGAGAGAGAGAGAGAGAGAGAGAGAGAGAGAGAGAGAGAGAGAGAGAGAGAGAGAGAGAGAGAGAGAGAGAGAGAGCGGTGGTAATATTTTGCGCGGTGACGGGACGTGCGCCTCTAATGCATGGCGGTTGCCTACGTTGCAGGGGGCTGCGCTTCGCCCCGCTCCGCCCCACCCCGTCCCGCCACGCCCCGCTGGCAGCCCCGGGGCCCCAGGGGATGGAGTGGCGGCGGCATGGAAGGGTGCCGCACCCCTGTGGGCTAACCCCTTTCCACCCCGTCCCCCACCCTGCCCCACCCCCGCGCCGCCAGCCTACACTCTCCGCACCGCCTGCCTCGCCCTCCCCTAATTTCGCCGTCTCTCTCTCTCTCTCTCTCTCTCTCTCTCTCTCTCTCTCTCTCTCTCTCTCTCTCGTACTCCTCCCTTTCTTGCAGTGTACTGTATGTTTATGTCCTCCAATTATTCATCTTCGGCCTCGTTGCAATGGATGTCCCCTCTCGCGTCTCAGGGTATCGACCTACCCCCCCCCCTCTCTCCCCCCGTGTACTCACTCACAAAACTACCCCGTCGCAATAGATTTTACGCAGCTCGGGTATATTCACACAAAATTTTAAAAAATGAAAGTTGTACGGTATGGGTTTTGCATGCCGCGAGCAACCGCCATTTTCTCACCGGAACGGGCGGCAACTCTAGCCTCTCTCTGGCCTCATGACTCTCCGCGCCACCCTCACGTCCAGAGGATCCAGAGGGCATTCCAAATTATGAGTGGATCGGGGCATTATTTACCTTGCCTAGCCAGCCAGTCAGCCAGCCAGCCAGCCGACCTCCCCCCTCCCTGCCTTCCCTTGTAGACGTGTGGAATGCGGGTGTCGTGCGAAGGTTGGATGCCGGAGGGGGGCAGCAGCCCGGTCCAGCCCCGAGGGTGGGTACAGTCCACGCAGCAAGCAGAGGGGGAGGCCGCCACACAATGGTCGTGCATTCTTCTGCTTGGCGTGGCGTGGCGGGGCGGGGCGGGGCAGGGCAAGGCGGGGCGGCGCGCGGTGGGGCGGAGCGGCGTGGGACGGACCATCCCAATCAACAAGTTGCACCGCGGCCGTGGATCAGGTGATATTACACACCGGCTGAGCCGCGATGCCGCGAACAGGTCCGGCCTCCGCGTGCTATCGGCAGGGTCGCTCGCTCCCTCCCGCGAGGCGGTGCCGCGGCGCACGACGGGGTGCTCGGCACCTGTCCACCGGCCGGCCGCGGTCGGCGCGGGCCTCGCGGCCAGAAGTCCAGTTCTCCCTGCCCCTCCACTCCAAACTTCCAACTTTGGTAGGGCGGCGGATAATTGCAAGAGTGCCGCGCCGGCCGCGTGGCGCGCCTTTATTTCGTCCAAGGGCTGAGCCTGCGCTGGAGCTGGCGCTGGAGTGTGCGCCTAGGTAGCCAAAACTCCACACGTGTTTTGAGCTCCAGAGTCGCTAAATGGGTCTCGAATCGGACGTGTGACCCCACTAGTAGATTCCTCGTTCGGAGAGCAATCAATTGGTGGGGCCGCACGTTTGGTTTGAGTCCCATTTAGCGACTCTCAAGCTCGAAACGGGTCTAGAATTTTAGCCGCCTGCGCCGATTTTCTGGCCCACTGTGCGATGGAGCTGGGACCTTGCTGGAGCTGGAGGCTGGGGCGCTCGAACATAGGGAGGGTCTTTGTTGCCTGCTTCTCGTCGAGGGTCTTGGGCGAGGGGTTCCCGAAAACGCGCTCCAAATAATTGAAGCTCTGCGCGCTCTCCTTATACCTGTCCGGCTCAATCAGGCACACATCCTGTGTGACGGCGGCCTGGCCGAGGACGGCGACGGTGACACGGCCACCGGAAACGCATTATTTGCAGCCAGTGCTGCTGCATTATTCGCAGAGCAATTAGAATGCCGTTTACGGAGCGAGTCGCACTACTGCTCTCCGCGGCAGCCGTTATGGCCTGATGTCTTCATGACGCAGGCCACTTGCCAGCGCAGCGTAATCAAGGGCGGCGCGGCGGCGCACCGTGCGACCGTACCTGCAGCCGTGACCCGCGGCAGTTGCGTGGCTCTGCTCTGGCCACCGCACAGTGGGCCAGAAGACCGGCGCAGGAGGCCAAAAACTCTAGACGCGTTTTGAGCCCCAGGGGACTCAAACCGAACGTGTGACCCCACCAATCGATTCCTCGTTCGGAGACCCATTGGTGGGGTCACACATTCGGTTCGAGTCCTGCTTAGCGACTCTGAGGCCCAAAACGCGTCTAGAGTTTTGGCCGCCTGCGACGGTCTTCTGGCCCACTGTGCGCCGCGCCGTCGGACAGGTCACCGCAATCCACGCCACGCACCGAGACACCGCGTCGCAGCGCGCACTTCACACCCCTCTTGGAATGTGGAAGGACGCCGCCGACTCACTGCGACGAGACACTCGACCGCCACCGCGACGCGCTGCTTCGAGTGGAGCAGGAAGGGGGCCGCCTCAACCGCCGGCCTCGCATCGTTATGCTGCTAGGTCAACCCGGTTCGTGCGTGTTGTGAACTTTATGCACGCTTAAAACCTCACGAAGTGTTTTGAGCATATACAAACTAATTTACTTTGTTATACGAAGAAATAGTTCGGAAATTACAAAGTATTTTCTTTGTAAGGCCTAAAATAGTTTTTAAGGTTTTCTCAGTGTGTGTTTTCGCGCTCAGCCAGAAGTGGAGCTTTTTTGGCTCCGAGTGTCCACGCCCGCCGAGAGATTGTCCGCGACTGTACTCTCCTCATCGCGTGGAGGTGGCGGCCGGGCGGAGCTGATGCTCTGACAAAAGGCGGACCAATACCGGACGATTCAAAGAAATGTTAAACGCGGCGTGAAGCTGGCCGTCGCTCTGTCCCTCTCGCTCCTCTTTCTCTGCGCGCGCGGCACAATGAGAGCGACAGAGACACAAAGGCGGTCCATCCAGGTAAGCCGGGCACAGCCGAGCCTGCCGAGCCGCACAGGTTATTGTTCGTCTCCGAATGGCACTTGCTGCACCAACGGGCTTGCCCAGGCAGACGCGCTGGCACTGAAAGTCTGCACTGCACCATGCGCACCAACTTTTTCCAGTGCGTACTTATATTACGTACATATATATTCATATATAAATATATGTACATGTATTTGTACATTATATACATACATTTATATATTACAGCGAAATCGGCCGACGGGACAAGCCCCGCGCGGGGAGGTTTTGTTGACCACACCGAAACCCGTCAGCCGTTCAAACCACCAGCTGGTCAAACCGGAAGACCCATGTTGTTCCCGCCGAGTGGTCCACACAAGATGGCGGCCCACGTCCACGGGGATCACGGTGAGCGTCAGCAAGCAGCCTGTTGTTGTGACTGATGCTGTGTGCCAGGCGTGCCAGGACTGTTCGGCCGCGGGAGAAACGGAAAACCAATACCGTGCAGAAAATCCGCTGGGGAAAAAGTTCACCCACTTTCACACAACAACACAGAGTCGCGCAAAAATCCTTGACCCGTTTCGGCTCGTGCTTCTCACTGCACGCGGTGCAGGCAAGGTGCAGGCGTGCAGCGACCCCGTGGAGGCCAACAGCCCCGCCACGCCGGACATTTCATTTTATCGTGCACTTTTTTCTTCTTCCTCGCACCTTTGGACACCTCTGGGTGGACAATGAATCGAAAGAGGGACAGCCCCCGAATTTCTCGGGTGTATTTATTCTCCATCAGTCACGGAGAGAGGGAGAGGGAGAGAGAGAGAGAGAGAGAGAGAGAGAGAGAGAGAGAGAGAGAGAGAGAGAGAGAGAGAGAGAGAGAGAGAGAGAGAGAGAGAGAGAGAGAGAGAGAGAGAGAGAGGTGAAGGACAGGCCCGTACACCGGGAACACTAAGGGACACTCACCACCCCGTCGACGGCAGTGTTGCCACATCCGCCAGCCAACCCCTACAGCCAACAATCATTGTTTGGATTTCAAGGGCTGGACTCCAGGAACACGTCCCATTATTTTTGCCAAAACGCAGGGGCACAATTTTTACCCTTCTTCGTAGTTGTCCTCTGTGTAACTAGAGCGCGCCAAGCCAGGCTCCACGCGCGCCCCGCTTCCATTACGACCGCAAATGGTGAGAAATTCAGCGCGAGCACGACAGTGCAGCCCCATTGTGTGTCCAGCCGCTGTCCGGGCGTCCCTTGGACCGTCCAGGCACCAAGGCCGGGCGGTGCCGGGCAGTGCCGGGCAGGCCTAGGCAGGCCGTGCGCCGCGGCCACCCTCCTCGCAGCCTTGGCCTCCTTGCATGGCATTATGACATTGTCTCATTCGGCCAGCCGTTCCGGCAGCCTAGAGCAGCCCCCAGCGGGGCGGCCGGGGACCGCGCCAAGGTAAAAATTCACACCGGCGTTGACAACTTTACATGAAACATCTGTAGGGGTAATGAGACCCGCAGACGGCCTTGCCGCCGCGGATGAACGGCCGTCGCACAGTGGGCCAGAAGACCGGAGCAGGCGGCAAAAACTGTCGACGCGTTTTGAGCTCTAGAGTCGCTCTCCAAACGAGTAATCCATTGGTGGGGTCACACGTTCGGTTCGAGTCCTGTTTAGCGACTCTAGGAGCTCAGAACGCATCAAGCATGTTGGCCGCCTGCGCGGTCTTCTGGCCCACTGTGCGTCGCAGCACTCGCGCTGTCGCTCTGGCCCAGCCGTGGACAACGTGGTCAGCTTCCAGGAAGCGGCGGCGTGGCGCCAACCGCAGTGCGATACAAAAGCGCCCGGAGATTACCGATGGCGGCGTGGCGCGGCGTGGCGGCCGGCCTACCAGAAAGCGCCTGGGGCCCAAAACCGTGCGAACCCTACGCCACAAGAGCGCGCGATTTTATGCCTCGAAGCACCACCAGAGTTCGCCCACCGAAACATTTCTCGGCACGCATTATGATCGGCAAGGAAAATCAGTCAAGCAGAAGCAGCGTGGAGCAGGGGCGAGTCCAAGAGTACATAGTGGCCGGTGCAGCTAGCAGGGACAAATGTGTTCGAGTAGAATACTGAGGTGCGTGGGGCAACGGTGAGGGGGAAATAACTGGCCAAAAGCATGTACACCAAAAATTAAATTTAAAATTTTTTAAAAAATTTGGAAAATTTTATTGAAAATTTGAAAAAATTTGAAGATTTATAGTAAAAAAAAAAAAAGAAATTGTCTTTCCACGACCGACACAACATTTATTACTTTTCGCTGCCCTCCCCAGTGTGCTTTAAAGCCACAGCAATGCACTGTGTTCATCATCTGCCGTGGTGGCTGGAGGTGTACACCCGTCGGTTTCCCGGTACGATAATCGGCGGTTCGATTCTTATCACTTGACAACTTTTTTCTCTGACCCCTGCTCATTGTCACGTCAAGAGCCCGCTTCAATCGGCGTCAGATATGAGCCGTGGTGGCTGAGAGTGGAGAGGCGTCGTCCCCCGACCGTAAGGTCCGGGGATCGAATCCCAATGACTCCTTTCATTTTTCGACTGGCTTCCTCCCACTGCGACTCAAACCCGTCGTCAAACACTCGGCAGACGTGCAAGTCAGGGTGGTGTAGTGGTCTAGGCTCAATCCAGGCCATTACACCCGGGTGTCTAAAAAGCAGTCCGCTTCGGCGGATTGGCCTCGGCACTGGTTCGATCCCCGATCGAGCCAGCCACTCGAAATTGGTCGCGAGTGGGTCCATTCCGATTCGTCGGATGGAGTTGATAAGTCCTTTGAAGCTGGCCCACTGACTGCATGTTCGGGTCTGGGAGCGCCGGACAGCGGGTGTACCATTTGGGTACCGACCAGCCTGCGCAAACAAAAGCTCCCAAAACTACTCTCTCTCTTTCTTTCTTTCTCTGTCTCTCTATCGTCTCTGCCTTACTCTACTCTGCCCATGTTTGAGGCGTGTCGGCGTCCTCGGGTCCTACTGGGTCCCCCGGCGTACGATATCGAAGTCGCTGGATCGGATTAACCCCAGTTACCTGATAGCACCGGTTCCCATCCCGAACACCGAAGTAAAGCAGGAGGCCTCCCCATTAAGACTGGGGAGGGGGTGTAGAGTTCCATTTTTTTAAATTTATTTTTAGTTAAACACGATCGCCAGCGCCCGAGAACACCGTTTCCCATATACAAACACAAAAAATTTCAAAAAATTTCAAAAATTTCAAGAAATTTTAAAAAACGTACACAAAAATTTCGAGTTGTTGCCCCCTTGGGCAACGGGGAAAGGGATCATCACGTCGTCGGCCAGGGCGGCGCGCTGCGGTGCGTCCCACAGTGGGTCAGAAGACCGGCGAAGGCGGTCTAAATCCCGGAAGGGTATTTAGCTCCAGAGTCGTCAAATGGGCCTCGAAACAAACGTGTGACCCCGCCCATGGATTATGCTCTCGGAACGAGGAATCCATTAATGGGGTCACACGTTCGGTCCGAGTCTCTGGAGCTCTCAAAACGCGTCTACAGTTTCGGCGCCGCCAGCGCCGGTCTTCTGGCCCACTGTGCGCCCCGCGGCAGGAACGTTTTGTCACGTGTTGCCGCGGAGGCAATGTTCCTTGCGGTGGCGTTACGTCACTGGCGTGTCGCGTCTCGGCACCGCGGTGACGCGCCGTGCCGCCGTGCCGCGCCGCGCCGCGCGGTGTTGGCTCCTCCGTTTTCTGCAACTGCCGCGCCGCGCCGCACCGCCGCTGCCGTGGCCGGGGTGTGTCCCGGCGTGGTGGGGCCGCTGGGACCCCCGCAGACCCAATTTGGATTTTTACCATTAGAGTTGTGCCCCGGTTTCCCAACGGCGGCGGCCACAACGTGGACGTGCACGTGCAAGACGAGGTTGACTCCGCCGCTCTGTCTCTCTTCCTCGCAGCACCCCTACGGCACGCGCCAAGTGAGCGAGACAGCGGAGCCACCGCGCTGCTGCTGCATGCCCTCGCGATCTCAAATTCGTAAAAACGACACGCTCGCGCCGTCTGAGCCACTCGGCTCGGCTCCCACAGCGCGTCAAATAAAATCCGGCGACAAACTATTCGACTGGCTGCAGCCCCGGCCTTCCTGGAATACGACCGTCGACGACACCGGCGATGGTAAACGGCCCGGGCGTCATCGGCGTGGTGCGGCTGTTCTGGTCTGTCCACAGTGGGCCAGAAGACCGTTAAGGCGGCCAAAACTTTGGACGCGTTTTGAGCTCCGGAGTCACTAAAAATGGGACTCGAATCGAACGTGTGACCCCTACCAATGGAATTGCCCTCCAAACGAGGAATCCATTGATGGGTCACGCGTTCGATTCGAGTCCCGTGTGGCGGCTCTGGAGCTCAAAACGGGTCTAGAATTTCGCCCGCCTCAATGGTCTTCTGACCCACTGTGCTGTCTGTGCCCGACGATGCGTCGCGCCACCAGTGCCACCTGTACCCAGTTCGCACACCTCCCCCCCCCCCGCCGTTCCCGCCACCCCTCGAGCCTTAGCGACGCCGCCCCCTTTTCCAAGAACGTCGCCCTCCCTCCCATCCCTTGGTTCCCCTAGAACGGCCGCGTCATTTTGGGGACGTTTTAGGGCCTCGCCGCCTCGGGCGCGCTGCGTAGAGTCTTACAGTGTGCCTGCCACGCTTTTTTACACCCCATATAAGCGCCCCCGTGAACGTCTGAATAAAACGCAGCATAAAGATTTTAGGGCGCGGACCGGCGCCCCGGCCGGGCGATGAGTGTGAGAGAGAGGGCGTCCGAAGCGCGGCGCGCCAGCTGAGCGACTCCGCCGCAGGACAGGACGATTCTCACGCCTCCGCGGCGCCAGCCCCGCCCGCCCGTCGCACAGTGGAACAGTCAGAGGACCGTAGAGCGGCGGTCAGAACTCCGGACGCGTTTTGAGCTGGGACTCGAATCGAACGGGCGACACCGAACGAGGAATCTATTGGTGGTGTCACACGTTCGGTTCGAGTCCTGTTTAGCGACTCTGGAGCTCAAAACGCGCGTCTTTCGGCCGCCTGGGCCCGTCTTCTGGCTGTTCCACTGTGCGTCGCGGGGACGGTGGACGGGCAGCAGGTGGAGGATGGGGAGGACCAAATCAGATGAGTGGCGCCAATCCCTTGCTAACAAGGCTTGCTCGGATTCCAGGACTGTCCAGGACCTTTCCAAGCCGCGGGGTCCTGCTGAGAACCTTTTGAACCCTTTACACTCCACAGCCAGACCAGAGCCTAGAGCCCCTCTCCTCGAAGCAGCGCTCAGATTCACCACCTCGCAAGTAGTGCGGAATGTTTCGACGTTTCCTTGGAGTTCTTGCGGCTTTATAACGGTGTGGGGTGAAAAATAAACGGTATTTCTTCAAAAATATTTATTTATTACTCTAACATGCTCTAATACCCTATGAAAAAGGCAGCTACCTAAGATTACGAGAAGTGAAGCCAAAAAAAACTTCGTGACGATGCACCCGGCATACGTCGAGCAAAGTGCAACGGATAGAAATGCGAAAAACAGGAAATTCAAAGTTCTGATCTGCGACCAGAAATGGCATCACATGCACAATGTAACTGTATGCACACGTCAAAACAAAGTTGGGGAGTATCACAGATTGGCGGCGAAGCACGTCGCAGTCCTCTCCACGACGACGCACAGTGGGCCAGATAATCGGCACACGAAGCCAAAAATCTAGACGCGTTTTGAGCCACAGACAGAGTCGCTAGACTCGAACCGACCCCACCAACGGATGATTGCTCTCCGAACGAGGAATCCATTGGTGGGGTCACACGTTTGGTTCGAGCCCGTTTAGCGACTCACGAGCTTAAACGGCGTCTAGAATTTTTGGCTGCCTGCACCGGTCTCCTGGCTCTGGCCCACTGTGCGACGACGAAGACGTCATCCTCTTCCTTTGGAGGTGGCCCCCTTCAGAACAGCCCGACGCACTGGCCCCTGGGGACGGAGTACACGAGCTTGATCTTCCTGCCGTCGCCGAGGTCCAGGGCGTACATGAGCTTGTTGCACTCGTCGGGCGAGAGCACGCCGCCCTCGGTGTGGTGGTGGCAGGTGTCCTGGCAGTGGAAGCCGCCCGCTTGCACTGGAAACATGACGGAAAGGCGCGCGCGCGGTCAACACCGGTCGCCATTCAAATTGCGCGGTCTTCTGTCCCACACTGTGCGAGTGCCAAGCACCACCTACCGTTGAGCACGGCCTGGGCCACCACGTTGGCGAAGGAGGGCGCGTCCTGGAGCTGCAGCCCGTTCTCGGCCAGCGAGTCCACGCCGGGGGGCTCCACTGCCTCCATCTTGGTGTTGGTCAGCGCCATGGCGAGCCTCGTCTGCGAGAAGGAAACAGTGGACTATTGGACGGAGCACAGTGGGCCGGAAGACCGGTGGGGGCGGTCAAAATCCCGGTCGGGTTTTGAGCTTCAGAGTCGATAAATGAGACTCGAACCGAGAGTGTTATTACCCCACCAATGGATTGCCCTCCGATCAAGGAATCTATTGATGGTGTCCTACGTCCGGTTCGAGTCCTGTTTAGCGACTGTAGGGCTCAATACGCGTGCAGAGTTTTGGCCGTCTGCGGCCGGTCTTCCGCGGCCCACTGTGCGGGGACAAAATGACGTCAAACGGAGACTCGAACCCGCGACGACGACGCACCTGGTCGAGTTCCTGCGTGGGCATGGCGTTCTCGCGGAGTCGGCACGTCTGGCCCGACCGGTCGAAGCAGCGCTCCTCGAAGTGCTTGCTGCACACCTTGGAGAACTTGGAGGGCGCCCAGCCCGGGCCGCGGACGGCCATGCACCAGCGCGCGCGCAGCTCCAGGTTCTTGGACGGGAACCTGGAATAAGAGCAGCGAGTCGGGACCCGTCAGGACAGCAGGAGAAGCCCAACAATAGGGTTCTTCGGAGAAGAGCTGGGACGGAAGTTGAGAAGAAATCAAGAAGAACATAAGCCGGACTTGTATAGAGTAGTTGAGCTAACGCTGGACAAGAAGAAGAAAGGAAGAAATGCTTCAAGAACATGGCCGCCGGAGGCTCCTGATTGGCCTATAGCAGCCGACAAAGCCCCTGGCGGCCATGTTCTTGAGGGATTAGGTTAGGTTAGGTTCTTCCTTTCTTCTTGTCCGGCGTCAGCTCAACTCCTCTATGAGAATATAGCTCTGCGGAAGCAGCAGAACGGCGACGCAGACGCTCATTCTCACTTATTTCGCATACTTTGTTCTTCTTGATTTCTTCTCAACATCCGGTCCAGCTCTTCTCCCAAGTACCCTATGCAGCAACCTCTCTCCCGCCATTTTAAACGGTCAGCTGAGTGTTGGGTTGGGTGGTCAGTGGACTCAGCGGCCTGTGTCACGAGGAACCGGGAGACGTACCCCTCCTCCCGTAAGAATGAGCTATTCCTCTCTCTCGCACTCACGGGCAATCCTATCCTCCCTTGTCATTCGCCCTACCAAACTCTCGGAGGGACGACTGTGCAGTGTGCTGTGCGGCCCAATGGGCTGCAGGTTGGCTGCAGGCTGGCTGCAGGCTGAGAGGCGCTTTCGTCTCGCTGCCCGTCTAGCACTCATGGGGCGTCCCGTATGGCTGAGAGAGAGAGAGAGAGAGAGAGAGAGAGAGAGAGAGAGAGAGAGAGAGAGAGAGAGAGAGAGAGAGAGAGAGAGAGAGAGAGAGAGAGAGAGAGAGAGAGAGAGAGAGAGAGAGACGCACTCACGAGTGAAAGGTGATGCCCTCGACAGCCCTGTGAGGCATCCTCCGCTCCCTGGAGCGACTCTTGCAGCCGATGACGCTGCAGACACCCATGATGGCGCTCGGCAGCCCTGGCGGCGCCAAAAGACAGAAAATTTGTAAAATATTTCGTCCGGCGCGGAGTCGGCTTGGCTGCTTCCGCGGCGGATGCGCGCGCCACACTGTGGGCTAGTGGGCTTGGTGGCCCGACGTGGCCCAGCAGCCCCTCCCCCTCCACCCGCCAGTGTGCCAGGCAGCCAGGCAGCCAGCCAGGCCAGCCCAGCCAATGTGGCAGGCAGGGCAGAGCCGGCAGAGCCCGGCGGCAGAGCCCCAGCCGGCAGGCAGAGGCTACCACTGGGCCACTCCCCCACCCCTGCCAGCGTCGTCTGCTCGTAAGCGTTTTTCGCGGGGTTTTCTTTTACCTTGTTTTCGCGGGGTTTTCACGGGGTTTTCGCAGGGTTTCTTTGCGGCGCCAAGCGCATGTTTTCCCAGCGCGACGGCCGTGTGCCGAGCAGAGTGACGACCGGACTGACGAGCCGACGTAATGAACGACACGCACGCGACAATAAATGCAGTCAGTGACAATTACGGGCGCTCTGCATCGACCTCGTTGATTACCGGTGGAGAGTCGCACTCAGTGGCGCACCGGCTTTATTGATCCGGACGAATGAGCCATGAAATACTGAATGGCACAGCAGGCCGATTCTGACTCGCAGTCTCGCTCGCACCCTAACGAGGAAGACGCTTGAGACTGATTTCACATTTGGGCCGAGAGGTTGTGTAATTTTTGTCACAAAATGCATGCAGAGTATTTGTTTTTCTTTTTAATTATGATGTTGAGAGAGAGAGAGAGAGAGAGAGAGAGAGAGAGAGAGAGAGAGAGAGAGAGAGAGAGAGAGAGAGAGAGAGATGAGAGAGAGAGAGAGAGAGAGAGAGAGAGAGAGAGAGAGAGAGAGAGAGAGAGAGAGAGAGAGAGATAGAGAGAGAGAGAGAGAGAGAGAGAGAGAGAGAGAGAGAGAGAGAGAGAGAGAGAGAGAGAGAGAGAGAGAGAGAGAGAGAGAGAGAGAGAGAGAGAGAGGCGTAAGCGCCGTTCGGAATCAACCTGCAGGTCGGACTAAATGAATGGCTCAGGGGAACTCGTGGGAGGTACGCCGGTGGTGCGCTGTTTTGACCGTGGTGACGCGGTCTCCTCATGAATCGGCCGGTGCACAGTGGGCCAGAAGACCGATAGAGGCGGCCAAAATTCTGGACGAGTTTTGAGCTCCAGAGTTGCTGCATGGGACTGAAACCGAACGTGTGACCCCACCGGTGAATTGCTCTTCGAACGAGGAATCCATTGGTGGGGTCACACGTTCAGATCGAGTCCCATTTAGCGACTCTGGAGCTCGAAACGCGACTAGAATTTTGGCCGCCTGCAGCCCACTGAATCACGGGTGCCGACTCGCAGTCAGACTGCATTCGGGCAAACCCAGCAGACAGTGCAGACCCTGCTGTCCCACGAGCGGACGGACACTTCGCGCGTCATTTCGCTTTGGCCGCTTCCCCTGGTTGCGGAACAAGAACCCAAACTCCAAACCGAAACTCTAGCCGGCCCGCCGCCGGGGCTCGGCTCGGGGCGGCTGGCTGCAGGGCTGCATGGTCGGGGCTCAGATAGAGCGCGGGGCGTGGTGGAGGGAGGGAGAGGGAGGGGCTCCCCGTGTACACGCACTGTACTGATAGCGCAGGCCCCGCTCCGCTACTCCGCGCCCCTCCCCGCCCCGCAGCGCCCCGCCCCTCCCCGCCCCGCCCCGCCCTTCCTCCGCACCCACCGCGCGGCTGGCCGCGTGCGAGAGGGTCGCCGGTCCGGCTGTCTCGCTCTGCGGTGGAGTGGGAGTGGGCCGGCGGGAGGGAGGGAGAAGGACGGCGCCGCGGACGCAGCAGCTACGCAGCCCGAGCTCAGCTCGCCGCCGTACAGTGTTGCCGTCGCACCGCTGTTGTTGCCTCGGGCCAAAGACGACGAAGAAGACGAGGAGGAACGGAGCGGCCGGCAGAATTTTGTTTACGATAGTGACCATTCGGCTGCCTGTTCACTCGAAACAAGAACACCGGCGGGGAAAAAAAAAGGTTAACGCTAACGCTAACGTGAAAACAGATGATACTAATGAGGATGTTTTTTTTTATGTATGGTTGTTTATCACTTAATTCATCAAAAACAATCAATTTAAATATAATTTCTAGGAAGTTGAATGTGTTGTGTCATTTCATTTGCAAGGGTATACACTTGAAAGTTTATGTGAGTTAAATTTCTTACGCATGGTAAGTTACGAAAATGATGATTTTATTATAACTTTTTGAAATATGAATGTGACATTGTGTTTATAATGTCGATGGTACTTTGACATGCTCAATGCCACTTGCGTAAGGTATCATTTTCTTTGTTTCTACGTAAGGATGTACAATATGATGGCCAATCGGCAGCCAACGCGTGGCGTATCAAGGGGGGGGGTCTGCTGCACTTTATCGCTAGGCCGTAGGCCTGTCTCTCTCGCCCCGGCCCGCTGGCACGGTGCTGGAACTCCAGCAGGACGGCAGCGTCGGCAATGCCGGCAAGGCCTCTGGGGCGTGCAACCTGAGCCTGGCAGCAGCAGCCCTCCTGGAGGCTGGCCCCGAGGCTGGTGGGGCGCGCATTGGCCACCAGACTCATCTCTCTCTCTCTCTCTCTCTCTCTCTCTCTCTCTCTCTCTCTCTCTCTCTCTCTCTCTCTCTCTCTCTCTCTCTCTCTCTCTCCTCTCTCTCTCTCTCTCTCTCTCTCTCTCTCTCTCTCTCTCTCTCTCTCTCTCTCTCTCTCTCTCTCTCTCTCTCTCTCTCTCTCTCACCGCGAACGTGTGACCCCACCAATGGATTGCTGTCTGAACGAGGAATCCGTTGGTGGGGTCTTCCGTTCGGTTCGAGTCCAATGTAGCGACTCTGGAGCTCAAAACGCCTCAAGAGTTTTGGCCGCCTGCGCTGGACTTCTGGTCCTCTGTGCGCAGGGAAGTCCCTGCAGGGGCGGAGAGGGAATTTTCGGAACGGGAGGGTGGGTCGTGGAAACAAAGTGGGGGCCGAGCAGGGCGGACCGGCGGCTTCGGCTCCGCCTGCGGACGGTCGGCCGAGGCCGAGCTCTCACGTTTCGCTGACGGAGCAATCTGCCTTGAATTTCCCGTTCGGGGAAAATGGTGGGCTTGAGAGTTGGCGTGGGAAAGCATCTTTGCGGCGGGGATCGGCGGAAGGGGTTTCGAGCCCTGTCAAAAGCCAAAAAGCCTAGGCGGCAGAAAAAAAAATCTTGATAGTACACAGGATTACGGACAGGCTGTTTCGTCTCCCTCACACTCCACAGTGGGTCAGAAGATCGTTGAGGCGGCCAAAATTCTAGCCGCGTTTTGAGCTTCACAGTCGCTGAATGGGACTCTAATCAAACGTGTGACTCCAAAAGCTCAAAAGCTCAAAACGCGTCTTGAATTTGGGCCGCCTCAACGGTCTTCTGACCCACTGCGCACTCTTACCGGCTCACCGCTGCGAGACAGGCAGCGCCACGGCATGTCCTGCTGGTTTGCTGGAGGCTCCTTGAGTGAGTCACCTGCTGGCTCTCCCGGCCCGTCCGCTTCGAATCGACCACCTCAGTCGCTCGCGCTTTGTTTCGTGTTCACCAGTCTTGCATTCCGCGTCGTTCCATTTCGAAAAAGAAAAACCTTACTTGCAAAAGTAAGTGCGCGCGCGCGCGTGGGGTTGGATGGTGGATCTCATCGAGGCGGCCGTTTTGCCCCGTTTTCATTTTTCGCTGCAGAATAAATAATGGCGATTTTATCTGAAGGAGCCCGAGCTGGCACGGCGCTGGCGGGGCGGGGCGGGGCGGGGTGGGGCGTTCCGAGGTTCAAGCTGCCCGTTGGATGAAGTGCAGCACGGCGGCGTGAACGACCGCCTTTATTTTTTTCTGCCTTCTTAATCAGCGTTATCAGCGGAACTTTAAGGACGGCCCCCGTCTACTCCTCCAGGCCTCGCAACAGCCGTGGAGCGGCGGACGGGACGCCCCGCCGGATCAAGCAGGGAGGAAGGGGTGCACCGAGCGCCGGAAGCGGGCGGAGCATGGCCGGCCGCTTAGTGGGCCAGAAGACCGGCGCAGGCGGACAAAACTATAGACGCGTTTTGAGCTGCAGGACTCGAATCGGACGTGTGACCCCACCGATGGATTCCTCGTTCGGAGAGCAATCCATAGGTGGGGTCACGCGTTCGGTTCGAGTCCCATTCAGCGACTCTGCAGCTCAAAACGCGTCTACGAGTCTTGGCCGCCTGCGCCGGTCTTCTGGCCCACTGTGGCCCGCCACGCCGTGCCGGGCCCTCCCCGTTGTCTTTATATGCAAAAGGTGCGTACACGTCTTGCACCGACTGACCGGAAGTGGACGGAAGGATGCGAGCTTCATTGATGGGCGTTTCAGTTGTTTTACTTTGTGTGTGTGTGTGTGTGTGTGTGAGAGAGAGAGAGAGAGAGAGAGAGAGAGAGAGAGAGAGAGAGAGAGAGAGAGAGAGAGAGAGAGAGAGAGAGAGTACGCGGTGCACGTCGTCGCGCTGCGACGGAAGTGGCCGCGAAGGGCTGCATGCATCATGGTCTCCGTGGCCGTGGTCGTCTCCAGAGAGCCAGAGGTGCTCTGGAGACGGGGCTACGGGGCCGGCCGGCTGCGACGCAGAGCAGAGCCACAGCGGCCACCGGCGTCGTCCGCACCGCTCCACGTACGGCTTCCCTGCGGCGGCGTCCTGCCGACCTGCCACACCAGCGGCGGATCCAGGCGACTGGAAGAATAAGGGGGGAGAGGGGGAGGGGGCGACACAGTTTCAGACTGTAACGGGAGGGCGCGGAAAATCGGAATGGAAATGAACGTTTTCGAGCAGGTCGCCCGCGTTTTCTTGGAAAAGCGCTTTAGCAGTGGGAAGGGCGAGGGGACAGGCATGGCATGGCTGCCGACTGGCCGGCCGGCGAGCCCTGCGCCCTGCATGGAGGAGAGGGGCGGTACGCCGGCAGCGGTGCACGTACGGATAGTCTTTGAAGCCACCGGCTGTGACGCTGCCGTGGCGGATCAAGACTGTCTTCAAATACCCCGGTTTTCATCCCCAGGCGGCCCCATGGTGACCGCAGGCGACCCCATGGTGACCCCAAATGACCCCAGGCGATCCCAGGCGACCCCAAGCGATCCCAGGCGACCCCAAGGACCAAGCCGCGACCCCTAAATATTTTTCAGCGACCCTAAGTTTCGGAATTATTGGTCTAAAATTTAAGAACCTGTCTACATCTGTCGCGGACTCCGATTCATGTGCACTCTTTCCTCATAACACTGACTGCAGTCGTCGTCGCTTCCCTCGCCAGGTCGCTGTGCCAACTTCCCACGAGTCTCAGCTCTCCATGGCGCGGGGCCGAAGGGCTGTGTGTGTGTGAGTGAGAGAGAGAGAGAGTGCGCGCGCGCGTGTGTGTATGCGTGCGTGTGTGCCCTTTATTCGGTCCCCTCCATGACTCCTCCGCCCGGCCCGGCCCAGGGTCCATCATTTCCACGAAAAGCGCGCGCACGAAACGATCCGACCGTTTGAGTTGCCATTCCTTTTATTCGCGTCGTCATCGCCAACCTGTTGGGGGGGCTCGGGGGCGCCGTGGGGTGCTTCACGGCCTCGGAGGCCGCCGGGAGCGAGCAGCGGTCATGCCTTCTCCCTCGCCCTCGTGACGCGTTCCACGGGGGTGCGGGAGAGACGCTGTTGGGAATGAACCTGCAGGACAGCGGAGTTCGTCCCACGGCAGGTCCCGCGCGCCGCCGCCAGCGCGGCCAGCAGCCCCTCGCTGCAAGGGAGGACGCGCGGCTCATGGGCCGTCGCGGCCGTCGCGCCACCGCCGCGGGGTGTGCGTGGCGGAGGCGATCGGCAGAGAAATAAAGCAGAAATAGACCGGGAAAAGAGAAAAAAGGACGACGAGGAGGAAAATGCGCGTTCGCCTCCCTCGGCGGATTTGAACCCGAACCCGTAATTTGATCTGCAGGGCGGGCAGGCCGGCTTATACACTAAAGTGCCCCCTTCGGCCGCCTTCGGCTGCCTTCGGCTGCCACTCGGGACGCGAGGAGGGCAGGCCGGCAGCGCGTCGCTCTGTCTCTCTCGCAGCCGCGCGGCGCGCCCCGCGGGTGCGAGAGGGAGCGAGGCGCTCGGGATCAGTCCGCCGGGCAAGGCGCTTGTTAGGCCGTCACCTTCACGTCCCACCCTGGCCATTAGAGAGAGAGGAACAAGAAGTACGCGAGGGCGAAGGGGCGGAGGACGAACAAGGAGAAGAAGAAGCAGTGGGAAAGCGCGAGAAGCAGAACGATGCGCCCTCCGACCGGCAGGTAGGCAACCCGCCGCGGCGCCGCGCTCGGCAAGAAGCTCCCGGCGGACGCTGCACAGTGGGCCAGGGAGGCGGTCAAAACTCCAGACGCGTTTTGGGCTCCAGAATCGCTGAATGGGACTCAAACCGAACGCGTGACCCCACCAATGGATTGCTCTTTGAATGAGGAATCCATTGGTGGGGTCACACATTTGATGCGAGTTCCATTCAGCGACTCTGAAGCTCTAAACGCGTCTATAGTTTGTGGCCGCCTGCGCAGGTCTTCTGGCCCACTGTGCGTCGTTGCTGTCTCCCTCGCACTCTCGCGGTGTTCCGTTGAGGTGCGAGAGAGACAGAGCGACGAGACAGTGAGCGGAATCGTGGACGGCCCCTTCACTCTTCACGGATGATTACAGTATCAGTGGCGCGACGCGAGACGAGCGACGCAACAACCCTCGGCCTGCCGCCTGCCAGCCTGGACAGTGAAAGTGCGACAAGGCGAGTGACAGTTTCTTTCTCATCGTCCAATCGAAGTAAATGGCGGAGCGCGGCCGGAAATGCAACGCAGCAACGCGTGGCGTGTTTCGCGCTCCGTCTCGCCAGCGACACGCACGCGACACGCAAGTGACCCGCCAGCGACACGCACGCGACACGGACCGCTGCGTCGCACAGTGGGCCAGAAGACCGACCCAGTCGGCCAAGACTGTGGACGCGTTTCGAGCTCCAGGGTCGCTAAATGGGACTCGAACCCAACGTGTGACACCACCAATGGGTTCCTCGTTCGGAGAGTTCGGTTCGCTCCGACCGACTCTGGAGCTCAAAACGCGTCTAGAATTTTGGCCGCGTCCGCTGGTCTTCTGCGTTGCGCTCGGCGTGCAGCCTTCGTCCCGCAGGACGTCCTGAGGGACCGCAAGAAGGACGCCGCACTGCGCAAGCGGCGGCGCAGGCCGTTCTGGAAGGCGGCCGTCGCACAGTGGGTCAGAAGACCGTTGAGGCAGACAAAATTCTAGACGCGTTTTGAGCTCCATAGTCGCTTAATGGGACTCAAATCGAACGTGTGACCGGCCGAAAATTTAGAAGTGCCGGAATTTTGCGGTAAGGTGACGTGTCGTGTGGCGGTCATCGAGGTGGATGGACTGCGGCGGCAGTCAGAGGAGAGGTTAGGTGAGGTCCGCCGCTGCCTCGCAGGCCGTGCCGTGCCACCTGGTTTGGGGACACCGTGTCCCGGACACACCGGTGGATAGTCGCCCGGCAAGGACAGGGGCTTCTCTGTGGCCACGACGCCCGCCCCGCCCCGCCCCGCCCGGCCTCGCCCCGCCCCGCCGGCCGCACTACGCCCGCTGCGGTCTAAGTCAACTCACGGGGCCTGCCTCGCCCGCCAACGCAGACCAGCGTATCTCAACGCGTCTCCAGCGCCAGTTGCGGCCCTCCTCTGTACACGCGGCGACGCGGCTCGGAGCGTTAGGCTCCGTCCGAGTAGAGGCTGCCGAGGCCGTGAGCAGGGGGATGGGGCGGTGGGGGGAGATTCAAGGGGAGATATCTCTGGAGAAAGAGCTGCTCTGTCTCCTCTACATGCACACACATACATATTGACAGAGAGAGAGAGAGAGAGAGAGAGAGAGAGAGAGAGAGAGAGAGAGAGAGAGAGAGAGAGAGAGAGAGAGAGAGAGAGAGAGAGAGAGAGAGAGAGATATGTGAGTGCGCGTATGTGTGTGTGCGCGCGGGCGTGCGTGTGTTTATATGTACGCAAGTGTGCGTGCATGTGAGTGAGGATGAAACAGGGCGAGGGGAGAGGGTAACAAGACAATGATGGCGTATTAGGCCTCCTATACACCACCTTGCAGAGCGAAAGAGACGGCTGCTTTAATTGCAAGGTATGCATCTATTACTTTTCATGGCACTGTAGCCGGCGCGGCGCGTTGGGTCCGCCCCGCCCCGCCCCGCCCCGCCCCGCCCCGCCCCGCCACGCCAAGTTGCGCACGTGTAACATGATTCACATGTACGCCCTCAAGGAGCCTCCCAACTTTTCAGAGCGGAAAATGTGGAACCGGCACGAGTCTTGGGCAGCGTGGTGTTGCGAGCGGGACACGCGTTGCGCGTTGTTGGTCTTATCGTGTGCAGTGGAGGCGTCCTGCCGAGCACGCGGTAACCAAGGGGCTCGCGATAGGCCGCCGGTTTTTCGAAAACCGGTACGGAATTTCCGCCTTCTCGAATGACACCACAGCAACCCGCGCGCCGCCCGCCACCACCGTGTGGCAGGAGCACCTCAAGAAACGCGGCGTGCACTTGCAGCGGCCGGAGGCTGGGTTCCCGTCCTCGAGGTCCCCGTCGACGACGTGCGTGCCCCCCGCGCGCTCCCGGGTGTTTGTTCTTCCCCGCGTGGGTTCGCGGCACGACGATGGGGGTCACGCGGCGGTCCGAAATGAAAAGCCTTTGCTTCGGAAACGCGCTCAATAATGTGGACCAGGCCGAGCCGAACAATGGCCGCGGCAACGGGAGGGGATGCACCGGCAGCGCAGCATCTTTTTAACCGAAATGATTATCAGTGGGGGGCCGTGGCGTTGAGGCCGGGGGCCTGTCGGGAGGCAGGGAGGGCGTCCCGCGTCTCGGGCTCGGCGTCGTGGAGACGCTGGCGGCCGCCGGGTCGGCCCCGCTGCAGCCAGGCTGCGCTGCTGGCCTGCTGCTGCTGGACGTGCTGGCGCGGCCCTGGGTCTCCAGGAGGGCGCCGCGCGATGTGGCAACGCCGCGTGAGCCAGAATACAGCCATGCTGCCGGCGCGGCTGTGCGGCTCGGCGGCTCGGCGCGGAGCATGGCGTAGCAGCGGCAACATTGCGTCATGCCGCGCCCCGCCACAGCAGCAACCGGCTGCACCTGCACCGCCATGCCGTGGTGGCGTGGCGTGGCTTGGCGGGCCGTGCCGTGCCCGGCCACGACGGACACGCCCGTAATCAAGACGACTATCTGACGGCCCCGCTAGGGTGCAATGCGTCTATGGCTGCACCATGGAGGCGCCGCCATCCAGTCCATGAAGTTGGCCCGCGGAGAGACATTTGGCCGTGCATCGTCCTTGGCCGCCCCCCCCCCCTTCTCCCCCGCCCTCTAGCCATGTAGCGAGCACCATGCCGGCAGCAAGTACCCTCCACTTGGCAGCCCGGCAAGGTCCATGATGCCCGCAAGCATCGACAACAACCCAGAGCCTCTCTTGCAGCCTCAACTCTGTACTGATGCGACTGATGCAAACTACACAACTCGATTGCTGGACTCGGGTTCGAATCCTCGCGTCCGCCTGCAGTTTTCGCGGACACGATTACATGGGCGGCGGCGGACAAAAACGGAGGGAGACCCTTTCCCTGGCCCGCAATGCACCCCGCTGCTGCCGGCTGATAGGGGGTCGCATGCAGTCGCATCTCGCGCCCACCGTCAGTGCGACAGAGAGGGCAGCGCGCGTTCATTAGGGCGCTGGAGCCTTGCCGCAGGGGCGGAGGCTCCAGGGGAGCGAACGCGGAGCACGGCCAGCGGCGCGGCCAGCCAACCCCTTTCCATTCTCATTTCCAGTTTCCAGCTTCCAGTGGCCGCGGCTGCGGCTGTGCGTGCTGCGGGGGTGGCGCGGCGGCCTGGCCGTGCGCAGAGAGCGCCTCGCCAAGTGGCAAGGGGTGGCGGGGGCCGTCCGTAAACGCGAGGGCTGGTTTGGTTAGGACTGGTGGCCCTGCGGGGTTGGACGTTGGAGGCTGCACCGCCGCCGCACAGCACCGCCGCCGTTTAAAATAAGCGGATAAGCGCCGCGGGAAACAACTTCCGACGGCGGATATCAGTATGCACGGGGTGCAGGGCGACCCCTGCCGCGCCGCCCCCACTGCACCCCCTCGCCGCCCCCGCCACGCACACGGCTCTCCCGACCTCCCCGTCGGCCGCGCGGACTTGCAAACGAGCGGGACAGAGACGGAGCGACGCGTGAAGTGCGGGGCAGGGGGCGCGCGGGGCGCGCGGGGCGGAAGCGGGAGTAACGAGACAGGTGCACGTGTATTTCCGTTTCTCCCGGATAGAGGATGAAATATTCACAGGGCGGCGCGCGGCAGGAACGGCGGCGGTGGAGCGGCGGGGTGGGGGCGGCCGGCCGGTTGGTTGGGCCGAGGGGAGGCCAGGCGGCGGGGAATTAAAAATGAGCCTCCGTTCGCGACCCGCCAGCGGCAAAAGCCGGCAAGGCGTGCGAAGACGCCGGAGGAGCGGCCAGCGGCTCATGGCGTCCCTCATGGCTCCGCCGCGGCCGAGCTTCACCTTGACGCCGTCCGACACAACATCTGTCATGAGTTGCACTCGTGGTTCAGCTGCAACAACAAGTCGCGGCCGCCGTGATCGTGGCACCCGTGACTGCAGGCTGAACGCGCAGTGGGCCAGAAGACCGGCGCAGGCGGTCAAAACGCCGGATGCGTTTTGAGCTCCAGAGTCGCTGAATGGGACTCGAACCGAACGTGTGACCCCACCAATGGATTCCTCGTTCGGAGAGCAAGCCATTGGTGGGGTCACACGTTCGGTTCGACTCTGGAGCTCAAAACACGTCCGGGATTTTGACCGCCTCCGCCGGTCTCCTGGCCCACTGCGCGAGAGCGACAGAGCGACGAAGCAGCCCATTGTCGAAGCCCGGCCGTGAGACACCTATCGACGATTCAGCACAGGCCGGTTTCCGAACCGCGCTGCTGTCCGCCCCCCTCGCACCCACGGTCCGTCCCGCTGGGGTGCGAGAGAGACAGCTCGACGACCCGCTACCTGAATCAGCCGCGGCAGTACACGGGGCATTTGAATTTGGCGCCGTTCGTCCGGCCCTTTATAATTAGTCTAGCCGAGCGGCGGCGCGCGTGTTCCGCGAACCCGAACTCAGTCTAATCCACTAACTGAAAATTCTAAATTCGCTGTTTGCCCTCTCCCACTTTAATTACCGGCCAGTCCCCGGGGAGCAGCGGCGGCGCACAGTGGGCCGCCGGGAAGGGGGGAGGGAGGGGGGGCCGGGCCGCGTCGACCTGCTGCGGGGAAGGGGCCCGACCAGCAGCGTGCGTGCGTGTGCGTGGAGAGCGTGTCTGCCCCAAACGCGTTTCAAACGGAACTGTCAAGCTGGAGGAGACGGGGCGGGCGGCGGGCAGGCAGGACGTGTCTTGGGGGAGCCGGTGGGTCTTGGGGGAGCCGGTGGGTCCGCAGCGCCGCCGCCGTGGTGGTGCTCCCCGCCGTCGGGCACACAGTGGGCACACAGTGGGCTCACCGGCACCGCGGGGCGCTGGGGCGCTCTTGGGTCGGCCGGGCAGGCCAGCCGGGTCCGGACGGCGCGGCGTCCCTCGTCTCTCTCGCACCCGGATGGACCGACGCGCGAGTGTGAGAGAGACAGAACGACGACCACACAACGGCCCAGGCCCAGACACGGCTGCCCGCCGCGTTCCTCTCGCGAACTGAATTCGAATCACGCGATAGGAAATGGCTGTGTTCTTTTAATCCCCGCGCCCCGCCTCCAAGTTGGCTCGGCGTGCTCGCCTCATCCACGACTCGCTATTCTTTCGCGTTTCGTTCAAAGTGGCCCAATTTTCAGTCCGAACGCTTTCCGACCCCCCCCCCCTTTTTCCCCATATCCGCCAGTTTTCGCGCCCCATCTGCTGGAAAAGGCAGGAGGGAGGCCGGGCGGGCCTCTGCTGCTTGATTCCGAACAGCGCTTTCGACGCTCTGTCTCTCTCGCACCCCTACGAGGTGCCCTATGAGAGACGAAAGCACTGTTCGGTATCAAACGGCTGGGTTTGTGTCCACGCGCGCGCGGGTGTGTGGCTGCAGGACTCTCTGCGCCCTTCCACTGGAGAATTCTAGTCCTGCCCCCCTCAATCCCTTCCCCTACAAAAGGAGAAACCAGGGCGGAAAAAAAGAGTGTTACCCATGTCAGAAAAGAAAACAAGTAAAAGGAAAAGAGCTCTAAGGGAAAAGGCACAGTCATGAACGAAAGAAAACAAGGGCCAAGAGAGCTGGGAGAAGGGGAAAGGGAGCGAGGGGGGTGGGTGGGGGGCAACCAGCGGGTCGGGCTCGGAATTCTGGCAGCGGGGTCCAAAAAGACCTAGACTTTTTTTTAGTTACGCTGGCCGGTCACATTTTATATGGGATCTTTGTTCCGAGAAGTTGGAGACTCCGGCGGGGCTGGAGCCTGCCTGGCCGCTTGGCCCATGTGCAGGCAGGCCGTCAGAACAGGCACAAAGACCCTGCCCTGCAGGCATATAGAAACCCCACGGACCCGAGAGGAGAGGGGAGGGAGGATGACGAACACAGGATGCGTGAAGCCCTCGGCCGGCCCACCCCCGCCTGCAAAGCCCCATGCAGTTGGTGAAAAGACGCAGATACCTGCTGCCATTCAGTGACATGACAGTCCCCAGCACACTCATGTGTACACTAACAAAAAAAAAGTAATGCAAGAAATGTGGAATGTGGGACGGAGGCCAACGGACGGCGATGTGTGCCTTAGCAGGAAAATTTCTGGCATAATCAGAACCATGTGTGTTGGCCTCCACGCGTCTGTTCGGCTTCAAATCTCATTTAAAAGAAACAAAAAAAAAAACAGTTTTAAGATCTTTTTGTACAGTCCCGAGGTCCAGAGCGTAATCGACTTGGTGCACTTATAGCATCTTTTATCCCTCAGTTATCATTAGTTGTATTCAATCCCTCATTTGGTTGTGTTTTTTCTAAATTTAGCATCATTCTCTTGTTTTTGCTCTCATAAATATTCCTTTTCTTCCTTCTGGGGTAATGCGAGGAGTGCGAAGGAAAAACAAGTCAAATAAATTCTCTTAAATTTGGTTACTATAATTAGAAAAATGAACAATGAGATGGCAGGCGTAGTAACATCTACCACAACAGCATAACTCACCGAATCTTGGTGACTCATATTTACAAAAATCAATTTAATCGTTAACATAATCAACATCTTCCTCTTTACATTCATACAATATCACACAATCAGAACACACATCCACAGCACACCATCATACGTCAGTCTCTCGATACGTATATAAGCATTTTTCGTTTACACAGTCACAAAAAATTTGAGACAAGAAAACTCGTTGATCCCTCATATGAAAACGACATAACAAAAAAAGACATTCAAATTACAACAAATTTCTCACATGGCAAAAAAACACTGTAAAAAAATTGAACATTAACAAAACGGAGATAACATATGACATGAAATTGGTCAGATAACATTAGTACAAACGGTAACAACAAGGAGTAAAACACAGTTCATCATCAGCCGTCAAAGCGCAGGGGAACGGAGAAAATCATCAGCTAAATTTGGGCAAGCCGAGTCGGAGTCAGTTTGGTTCGTCGGCACCGCGGCGCACAGTGGGCCAGAAGAACGGCGCAGGCGGCCAAAACTCTTGACGCGTTTTGAGCTCCATAGTCGCGAAGCAGGACTCGTACCGACCGTGTGGCCCTACCAATGGATTCCTCGTTCGGCGGGGTCACACGTTCGGTTCCAGTCCCAATTGGCGACTCCGAGGCTCAAAAACCGTCCGGCATTTCGACCGCCTCCACCGGTCTTCTGGCCCACTGTGCGGCGCCCCAGAGTGCGATGATTGAGGTAACACTTCCACCGCGACTGCCGCGACGCGACGCCGCGCTAAAAGTCGAAAAGGCACGACGAATTTCGTCACCGCCGCTAATTGCGGCAAGCCGGGCTGGCAAACCGCAAAACACAAACCCAAGCCAAGACGGGACAAAAATGAAATGGGAGCGTTGCGCTATCGCCAGGCCGTGCCGCGCCTAGCCGCGCTGCTCCACGCCGCGCCGTGCAACTTCGCGCAGTTTCAAAACTCGGCGCGCATTCACCCGCGCGGATAGCGGATTGGAGTATCAGGACGTTCCACAGGAAAAACGGGTATTTTTAAAATGCAAAGGTCGCAGCAGCGCGTAGTGGGCCTGCTCCCCACGGGGCGAGCCGTTACCACAGCAACCACGCACCCTGCGTGCGGGTACAGTCCCCCTCACAAAAACGCATTTCGCGCTGCAAGATATGGTTAGTGCGGGGTTTGTCTTCCAGGACGTTTCCCAGAGTTTTGGAGGAGAGTGTACCGCGGCGGCGCCCCCCGCGAGACCCGCGACGCGCCACACCCCGCCCCACCCCGCGCCACACCCCGCCCCACCCCCGCTCCGCCCCTAAAAGCATCCCGCAGTCCCGAGGCACCCGAGCCACGTTGAATATTCAAGGGCCCAATGCGCTTATCTCATCTGATAACAACGCTATCTCAAAAAGGCCCACTGGGCCCTGGGCCCTGCAAGTGCGCAGCGTGGCGTGGCGTGGCGTGGCGTGGCGTGCCCGGACACAAAGAGGTGAATACGAAGCGCCGCCCGGATCAGCTGGCATACGGACAAGTGTGACATTGTAATGACCTACATACTCTGGCCCCCCGCGAATCACAAAATAACGCAAACCTACGACGATGGAGTGTGCTGCTAAGAATGCCGGCAGGAATTCAAAGTTATAGCGAGGAGACAGCACCGCCACAGCGACCAATTCGTATTCTCAAATTCTCGTATTTGAAGTGCAGTAGGACAGCATTGTGAGCAAACTGGGTAACGTCTGATAAGACAGGCATGTGGATGGCATTACTTAAAGTGTGAATCACGAGATAAAACGGCAGCAGAAGTCGATTACTGCAATCGAAACAAGCCATCATACTGGCTCGTAAAAACCTCGGCTACACATATAATAAAATTTCATAATTAACTACATTATCACAGAGATAATGACACCAGCGGTACTGGCGCGAACAAGCATCATGGCTAGTATGCTGACCTAACACCTATATCACAAACAATTAAACAATCCTTTCGCGGGACATGCACTCCCCATGAAAAGCAAAGGTAAATTAGTCTGAGGAACGAGGTAGACAGTACCACAGCCCACAGAGAGCATTTTCCAGACCGTAAGTAATGCCAACCACACTATGGTACAGGGTTTGAGCCGGCTTGAAACTCATCCCACCCACCTCTCGCACGCACACACACACTCACACATTCTCTCTCACACACACAATCAATTTGTTGCTAATAATCGATATATAATTGTAATAAACAGCTCCTCGTTTACTACATGCGTCTAACTATAGTTCTATATAAATTATCACAATGGAGTAGGGCGACGACGGCCCGAGGGAATTCCACACTTCAGTTCACTTCCGGCCTCAAGCGGCGCCCGCCACCACACCGAAAAATATTTCACGGCGCGGATTCGAACCCGTGACCCTCCGCCCCGACAGCCACGACGGTATCCACTGCGCTGCCAGAACCGAGAGGCGCGAGGCGGCCTAGGCCCCCGGCGAAGAGTGGCACTGCCGTCACCGCACGGCGACGTGGCCGAGGCCCAGGTTGATGGTGGCCAGGTTGGGCATCTTCATGAGGCTCTCCATAGCGCCGCGGGAGATGCCGGTGCAGCCGTACAGGTCGATGTACTTGAGGTTGCTGCAGGTCTCCGCCACGGCCTGCAGCCCCGCGTCCGTCACGTGGCGGCACTGGCCGATGTTGAGCGTGTCCAGGTCGGCCAGCTCGCGCGCGATGCGCTGGATGCCCTCGTCGGTGACGGGGCACGCGGACAGCGACAGCGAGCGCAGGCCGTACAGCGCCTGCGAGATGTGCTGCAGCGCGGCGTCCGTGATCTTGTCGCAGAACGACACGTCCAGCTGGTGCAGCTTGGCGCCGCCCTCGGCCAGGTACGACACGCCCACGTCGGTGATGTTGTCGCACGCGCGCAGGTTGACGGCCTCGAGCTGCGGCATGCGCGCCAGGTGGCGCAGGCCCGCGTCGCAGATGCCGACGCAGAAGCTGAGGTTGACGCTGCGCAGCTTCTTCATGCCCTGCGCCATGTGGCGCAGCGCGTCGTCCGACAGCCGCTGGCAGTCCTGCAGGCCCAGGTACTCGAGCTCCAGGTTGCCCTCGGCCGTCTCCGGGTTGAGGCCCGACAGGTGGCCGATGCCCTGGTCCGAGACCAGCCAGCACGACCGCAGGTCCAGGCGCCGCAGCCGCTTCAGGCCCCACGCCACCAGCAGCAGCCCCGTGTTGGTGATGTTGGAGCAGCCCTCCAGCCGCAGCACCTCCAGGTTCTTGACGTACTGCGCGATGCGGCCCACCGCCGTGTCCGTCAGCTGCTTGCACAGCGACAGGTTGAGCTCGGTGAGCAAGGGCAGGTCCGCGACGAAGGCCTGCGACAGCCCCGCGTCCGTCACGTTGTAGATGCCGCTCAGGTTGAGGGACGTGAGGGCGGACACGCCCGTCACCACGTCGCGGAGCGTTCGCTTGAGGGACAGCACCTGCACCTTGCGGATGCCGCGGCACTCGAGGCTCTGGAACAGGGACGGCGTGCTGCGCCGCAGGTGCATCTTGGCCTCCACGCCGCGCCACACCGACTTCTGGTAGGCGGCGTCGCGCCACGACGTGCACACCTGGGCCGCGCGCCCCTTGCCGGCCACGTCCAGGTAGCTGAAGATGAGCGCCAGGATCTCCGGGTAGAGGCACGTGACGTGCGTCTGCTCGTCCGCCTCCTCCTCCACCTGCTGCTGCGCCTGGGCCTGCTGCCGGAGCAGCTGGTGGTGCGCCTGGTGGTGCTGCTGCAGGAGCTGCTGCTGGAAGTGCAGGCTCTGCAGGCTCTGCTGCTGCAGGGCGTGGTGGTGGAACGCGTCCAGGCGCAGCTCCAGCGGCGGCGAGTGCACCCGCTGCACGTGCTGCAGGTGCGGCTGGTGCAGGCGGTGCAGGTGGTAGGGCTGTGGCCGGTGGTAGTCCGCCTTGGACGTCCGGATGGTCGTCATGGCCGTGGTCATGGCTGCCACGGGCAGCTCGGTGTAGATGAAGCGGTCCTCCATGGCGGCGCGGACACTCACTGATGCACTCACTCACTCACCACTGGCACGCGCGCGCACACACACACGAACGACTATATCGAGTTCGACGCCATCGTCCCCGCGGCGGTTCGCTCCGTCCTGAGGTCGTGGTGCTGCTCGTTCTGGTGCTCGCACACGACTGGCGTGGCGTGGCGCGCGGCGCGCGGCGGACGTCGGCGACGACGGGGAGGGAGGGGAGGGAGCGGAGGCAAGGCGGGCGCACCGGCGGACACGGCGCGCAGTCACCCCCCCTCCCCCACGCTGCCGCGGCGTACCTCTCCCAGCGTCCGCTGCAGCGCTGCAGCGCCAGCGTGCGGGGGAAGGCCGCGCGGTGTGGCGCTGGCGGCATGGAGTAGCGCTGGCGGCGTGGGGTAGCGCCGAGAAATACCCCCCGCGTGCGGCGCGGACTAGGGCTGTGCGATTGACCTCGATATATCGTGATATCGCACAGCCCTAGCGCGGACCATCTCACAGTGGCTCAGAAGACCGTGGTAGCGGCGAGGGGGAAACAACTGGCCAAATACATGTGCACCAAAAATTTAAATGTCAAATAATTTGAAAAATTCAATTGAAAAATTTGAACAAATTAATTGAAAATTTGAAAAAATGTATTGAAATATTTTAGAAATTTTGAAGATTTTTTGTAAAAAAAAAAAAATATATAATGAAAAATGCATTTTTACTGCCCTCCCCAGCCATCATGGCAACCAGTGTTGCCATATGGCAACAACTCGTAAATTCGAACTGCGGTGTCCGGGAAAGTTGTGATGGGCATTTTGGGGTTCAGTTAGGTCCAAATAAGTCGGAAATGAATAAAAATATTTATTTGCGACACTTGGCCCCAGTGCGGTAGTTAGAGGGTTAATAAAAACACAGGCACAGTGGGCAAGGCACAGTGTGCTAACCGCCGGCGGCGGGCAGCTGGGGGATCTGCGGCATGTTGGAGATGAAGCCCTGGATCTGCTGGCCCATGTTGGTGGCGGCGGAGCCGGGCATGATGACGGCCTGGAAGGTGCCCACGATCATGCGCGAGTCATTCATGGCGCCGCCGAGGCCCTGCAGCTGTCCGGGCAGCTGGTTCTGCACCGTCCCTAGGAAGGACCCTGGCGCCGCGGTGGTCGCGTCCGCGTTCGCGCGGCCCTGGACGCCGTCGTCGGCGATCTGTGCGGCGCCGGGCGCCTGGCGGACCACGAGGCGCAGCGCACGCCGGCTGCGGAGGTGTTCACGCCCCACGCCAAGGCCGCCGCCGCCGTCGTCGTCGTCTTCGTCATCGTCATCGGGGTAGTCGGGGTCCAAGGCGCTGGCGATGGCCTCGCCCAGCCCTTGCAGCTGCCCCGGCAGCTGGCTCTGCATCGTCTCTAGGAAGGAGCCCGACTCCGGCGCCGCGGTGGTCGCATCGGCGCGGCCCTGGAGCCCGTCGTCGGCGACCTGGGTGGCGCGCCGGCTGCGGAGATATTCACGCCGCAGGCCCAGATCCTCGTCCACCTGCTCGTCGTCCGACCCCAGGGCGTCGACGTCGTCCTCCAAGACGCGAGTCTCCCGCGGCTGGAACCCGAATCTCGGGTCTAGTACCGACTCCTTACCGCGCATGCCTTCTCACACGGGGATGGCTTACCTCTAGTTGCCCCGATTCCGGCGCGGACTTTAGGCTGCGGCCGAGGCGCAGCACCACGACGTCATCGCCGTCCCCCGGGCCAGCGCCGTGCTCCGCGGTGGCCAGCGGCGTCAGGGGGTCCATGCTGGAGAAGAAGCGCATGGCGCCGGGGCCCTCCATGGGGTCCTCCGCAGACTGCGTCCCCAGCAGCCTGGCCAGGAAGGCCGCCGCGCCGCCGTCGTACTGCTCGCCGTCATGGTCCTCTTCCTCCTCCTCGACATCCCTCACGGCCAGGGGCGGCGCCTGAAGCGGCACCAGCAGCACCCCATCACCGTCGTGGGCTGGGTACTCCCGCAGGCCGGCCGTGTCCTCCAAGGTGGGCGCCATTCGCACCAACTGTGAGTTTGGGTATCCGGCCGAGACTCTAGACGCGTCTTGAGCTCCAGAGTCGCTGAAGAGGACTCGAACCGAACGCGTGACCCCCACCTATGGATTCCTCGTTCGAAGAGCGATTCATAGGTAGGATCACACGTTCGGTTTGAGTCCCATTTAGCGACTCTGGAGCTCAAAATTGAAAACCTGGATTTTGACCGCTTCCGCAGGACTTGTGGCCCACTGTGCGGCGTTGCATTACCGGCACTCACCGCGATCTGCGCCGGCCTGCCGTCGGTCACTGCGGACACATTGAAGGATTTCCGTTTAAGGACCCCGCTCAAGCTCAAGCTCCAGTGCCGCCACCACACTTACCGGAGGCCAGGGCCAGGGCCGCCAGCGCCAGGACGCTCGGGGGCACCATGCCTGCGGGGAGGTGTCCACGCCGTGAACCTGGCGTCGGCGTCGGCGTCGCTGCGTCGTCCTGGGAGCACTGCGTGACAGCAGGTGCTGCCTGTGCTGTCGCGGCGATAGCCAACTACTTTTCAGAACGAAATAACCGGAACACGGCATGGGGGCAGCGGCCGCGGCAGAGATAGCGGCGCTCGAACACGGCGGTCATTTTGCACAACACGAACCAACCTGCCGTCGCCTCTGCCTTATTTATGTGGGCTTGTAATTATACTATCGGCTTGTCCTGTCACGGTTTTTAATTGTTTTTGTTTGTCGTTTATTAGGGATGTTGAACGGTGCGTACTAACTCAACAACGTTATCAAAAAAAAAATCAAAGACCTTATTTGTTGAAAAAAAAATTTAAAAAATTGGAAAGCGAGTAACAGGTGTGCTAAAGACTTTCATTCAAACTCATACTACGTATTGTAATAGTGGATTTAGCTCTTAAAAATCGAAGTGAACGTCTTTTTTTTCTTTTTTTTTTCTTTTTTTCTTTTGAACATCTTGCATGTTTCGGCACATGATTTCGATTCCAACGTCTCTCGTATCGAAACAAATCCTCATAAATTCTTGAAATGGAGAGGGAATTCAAAGAAAGTTGTGTGTATATATTTTTCATCATCTTTATTCAAACCGTAGGCAAAAACATGTTGACATACATCGTCTGCTCTCCTCTTTCTCAACCATCCTGATTCTACAGCATTTTATTTTTAGTTTTACATAAAAAACGCTGACCACCGCAGCAGAGGTGAAGATCCGAATGAAAACGAACCGCTCACGCCGTGACGTCATTTCATGTCCATTTGGCTACTTTTCGTCAAATTTTCAAGCCTCGCCCCTTCCCTAAAAAAAACATTTTGACTAATTTGTGCGTGTTTTCGTGTCGTCGACCACAACCTGCAGTCGAAGGGCTGCAAGAGCATTGCCGTTCGGCGGGAAGGCGGGTTTGCTGGGGGGTTCCCGGCAATGTCGCTTGCCGATGAAATGAGATCAAACCGCGCTGGGACTTCCCCTCGCGTCGTCCCCTGTTGGACGGACCGTCGTGGCGGCACTCCGTGCAGCAGCCTCTGCTCCTTCTTCTCCTCCAGCACGGCCGGTCTCAGTGGCGGCGTGCAGGCCGCCTCAGTCCTCCAGCATGGTCTTGCTTCCCACGCACTTGTACATGGTCTGGAGCTTCTTGATGTCGCCGGCGCTGAAGCCGTCCCGCTGGCCGAGCTCACCGCCGTAGCCCTGCGCCGCCACCACTCATTACTCGCACCTCGGCGGTGACGCACAGTGGGCCAGAAGACCGGTAGGGGCGGTCGAAATTCCGAACGGATTTTGAGCTCTAGAGTCGCTAAATGGGATGTGAACCGGACGTGTGACCCCACCCATGGATTGCTCTCCGGACGAGGAATTCATCGGTGGGGTCACACGTGCGGTTCGAGGTGTTCCTGCGAGTTGGCCGCAGCTCACAGACCGGACTTCCTGCCCGAGCACTTGTACATGGCGCGCAGCTTCTTGATGTCCCCCCGGCTGAACCCGTCCCTCTGCCCCATGCCGGCCCCGCCTCCACCAACCTGCAGTCAGCCAAGGGGTTGGGCTCAGTGCTGTCCCCACCAATGGATCTCTCTTTCGGAGAGCAGTCCATCGGTGGGGTCACACGCTAGGTTCGAGTCCCATTTAGTCACTCTGGAGCTCAAAACCCGTCCGAGATTTTGACCGCCTCCACCGGTCTCCTGGCGAAGCGAAGCCTCTCTGTCCTTACCCTGGCAGAGATGGTGTCCGCGCCGTCCTTGGTGAAGGCCTTCGCCGAGTAGTGCATGACGCTGCGGTAGTCGTAGCTGACGCCCTGGCCGTCCGTCGTCGCCTGGTCGGCCTTGTCGAAGTTGTTGTTGCGACCTGCAAACCACGACGGACACATGCGCCAGTTCAACTCCCACCCACAAAGCGTCATTTTTTATTTTAGCCTTTTCTGGTTCCACGGACCTGACTGGATGTGTTCCCAGTTGATGGTGACGTACGAGTCGCGCTCCCAGCGGTTCTGCTCGTGCATGAAGCCCATGGCGTGCATCAGCTCGTGGATGGGAGTGCCGATCTTGGTGAGGCAGCCGGGGGACTGCAGGTTCACCTCCTGGCGCCCGGTCACTCGCCCCACCGACGACCAGCAGCCTGCGCAATTTTATTTTTTTTTTGAAAAAAAAATAAATATAAATAAATCTTATTTGTACTTGCTGTGCAGTTTAATTTGGTTTAGCTTGCGCACCTGTGTTGCCGTTAGTGATGTATAGGTAGTCGTAGTCGGTGCCCCGGCGAGGCACGAACCGGATGCACGTGTGCTTGTGGTACTCCTCCATGGCGTTCAGGATCATCTGGCGGTCCGAGTTGGCTGCCGAATCGGACGCGCACAGTCAGAAAAACCGTACTCAGGGCGGGTTGCACAGTGGGCCAGACGACCGGTGGAGGCGGTCAAAGGCCCGGACGCGGTTTGAGCTCCAGAGCCGCGAAATAAGACTCGAACCGAACGTGTGACCCCACCAATGAATTGCTCTCCGAACGAGGAATCCATTGACGGGGTCACATGTTTGGTGCGAGGTCTGTTCAGCGACCCTGGAGCTCGGTCTTCTGGCCCACTGTGTGTTGCTGCCATCGAAGAGACGGGTCGCTTACAGAAGCCGTACGAGATCTCGAAGGGCACGACGGCGCCAGGCCAGCGGGCCGAGGGCGCCTTGAGGCCGTTGCGGCCCAGCGCGGCGTTGGCGGAGCCCTTGTTGGTGAAGAGGATGTCGCCCTGGGTGTACTCGCCCAGCTCCTCGGGGTTCATGCCAGACTCGGGCTTGAACGCCTTGAGCAGCTCGCCCGTGCGCTCGCTGGGCGTGCCGTAGATGGCCGCGCCGAAGCTGCTGATGAGCTTCCAGAAGGCGACGCTGTCCGCCGGCACGGGGTAGGCGTGGAGCGAGCCGGCCAGCGCCAGCGCCAGCACCGCCACCAGGACTCTGGTCGTCACCGCCATGCTGCCGTGGATGCAGTCGACGTCCGCTGCTGTGGCTCCCTCCCTAGCTCCGCGAGTCCCGGTGCGGCGCGGCGGCGGCGGCTGCTTCTCTGGAGACTGAATCGGCACAGCGGTTCACAGTGGGCGAGGCGGTCAAAATCCCGGACGGGTTTTGAGCTCCTGGAGTCGCCTGGAGTGGCCTGGGCGGGGCGTGGGGCGCACTGCGGTGGGTGCGACAGGTGTTGGCCGAGTGAGGAGCCTTTCCGGCGCCCCGGCCGGATATATATGCATGGCGGCGAGGTGCAGGCCGAGTCCGCCATGGCCCCGCCCGGCCCGGCCCGGCCCGGCCCGGCATGGCCAGCCGGTAATTGGTTTCGGTTTTCCAGTGTCCTCGCCCTGCGTCCCAGTGGACTGGACTCCGCCCGGAAGGCGGGCCGCCGGAACACTCTTTGACTCATTTACTTGGAAAGGTGGCGCGGCGCGCTCCCGCCCACCCCGCCGCCGGAGTCACCGCCAATCGCTGTGTCTCTCTCGCACCCCTACGGATCGCCCTTGGAGTGCGAGAGAGACAGAGCGACGAGCCGCGCGGTTCGAACAACTCCGTCCGCGAATCCAGCCCCGGCCGGCGCTTTTGTCCGGACTGTCGTCGCCGGGATGGAACAAGCCAATTATCCGGGACTTCCCCCGCGGACGGACGACGGCGGCGCACAGTGCCGCAACTCGCGGCGGGCCGCGGCGGACTTACGGGGCCGGAAGCGGCCCGGCGATAGCAGCGTCCTGACGAACCACTCCGGAGACTGACTCCGAGAGTCGATGCTCTGTCTCTCTCGCACCTGCGGGGTGCGTCCCGTGAGTGGGAGAGAGACAGAGCGACGGAAACCACTCTTGGCATAGGTGTGCACTGCAGGGAGGCGCTGACAGGCCGGAATAAGGAATAAGGGACCCACCGCACCGTCTACGCCGCACTGCTTTCGGACGACTTTGTTTCGTGCGGAACACATAAGTTTCAATTACCACGGTTTTTGTTTTTCATTTCATTAACAATTATTTTTTTTCTGAAAAAGAAAAAGAAAATTACCGTTGAAACAAGTACGGCAACAAGAACAGAGAAAGGATAATTGTAAATTTTGCTGGACTTTTTTTTTTTCCTTCAACGACCGACGGGATTTGGTAGATGGTCTGCTGCACGGATGCGGGTCCGTTCGGCGCTCGATTCAAAAGTGGCGGGGGAAACAGCTGCTTGCCTCCCACTTCCGCCGCCCCGCTGCCGCCCGCCCCCTCGTCTTTCCCTCTCTCTCGCACGGGTTGCCGTTACTTTCGTCTGTTTCTCTCCTCACATCTGATTGTTTGGCACTGTCCTTAGCGTTTCGCCGTCTGCTGGGGCTCTGTACCCGATTTTTCTCAAATTTTATGATTTTTACTTTTATATTTACGACGAAATCCAAGTAATACCAACACATCAAGATGGTAATTATTTTTCTAAACGCTTTCCGCTGATTCATTGACAGTTTGTAGGTTATGTTGCTCTTTGTTTTCTCCTCAATCTGACCAATAATCATCATAGTTTGTGCTTAATGATGATGAATTCCTCATCTCCGGTTCAATTTAAATGACTGATGGCCTTTATCTTGCCTGGCCATCTAATTTTTTCATTTTAATAAGTATATTTTCATCGCTCTCCTGCAAGTGTCATCCATTCAAGAGGACATTCTTTTTTTAAGCTGCTATGTTTTTTAGTATGGTCAGTTCATTTATGCTGTAGGAGCTCTATGTAACATTTTTTCTTTGTTTTAGTTTGTTTGCTCCGCCAGGATTGTTGAGAATTAGGTTTGGTTAATATACTTTTATGAGCCAGCTGGTTGTTATGACGTATCCTTTGTTTCAGTTCGGGTTTAACATGTTTCCGGAGACCCTTCGTCCCTTCAATGTGCAATATAAGTGTTTTTCCGTTTCAATGTTGCCTGGAAATGAAAGGGATGATGTTGAGAGAGGAGGCAAAAGTATGTACTCAGAAGAAGTAAATTGTTCTCCTTAAAAAATTTTATTTTGTAATCCATTGTTATAATATGGTTGTTCTTTTGTGAAAATTGCAGTTATAATGCCACCATCAGCTCTTGACCAACTAACACGGCTCAACATAAACTATCCTATGGTTTTCAAGCTGACCAATAGAAAAACAGAACGCATCACTCATTGTGGTGTTTTAGAATTTGTGGCTGATGAAGGAAAAGTTTACTTACCTCACTGGGTCAGTCAGCAAACTCTTTTTTCTCCTTACTTATCAGTTTCCATTTTAATCTTCTGCTTTGGTGATGAAAAATGTTTTTTGTTCCAGATGATGCACAATCTTTTGCTTCAAGAGGGGGACTTCCTGAATGTCGAGAGCACACATTTGCCTGTAGCAACATTTTCATGCTTTCAACCACAGTCTGTAGATTTCCTAGATATTACAAATCCCAAGGCTGTGTTAGAAAATGGACTCCGTTCCTTTGCATGTCTTACTAAAGGAGATGTTATAGCCATCAAGTATAATGACAAAGTGTATGAACTTTCTGTCTTGGAAACAAAACCTGGACCTGCTGTTGTCATTATTGAATGTGATATGAACGTAAGTTTTAAGTGTTTCAGTGAAATTGTGCTACACACCACCCATCGATGTGGAAACTTTCCAACGTTAGAATTAATTATGCTTCCAGGTTGACTTTGCTGCCCCTGTTGGATACAAAGAACCAGTACGGAATCAAGAAGAAATGCAGGTTGATCCTGCAGAATTGATGCCGGAACCCACAGGATTTATTGCTTTCAAGGGTGAAGGAAATAGGTACAGTAACAGGTTTTGTTGCCTCTTTCTTTAGCTTTTTAAAATAATTATTTTCATGGAACCAAATATTCTACAGGCTTGATGGTAAGAAAAAGAAGACGACCTCCATATCTGAGGAACCTCCAGTGACTAAACCAGTTCCATACCAAAGGGGTATCCCTGATTACAACTACCAAATTGGCACTCTTAAGTTTTTGAGGAATTCTAGACCCGCTTCGTCCAAAGATCCCAATGTGAGCCATTTCTCTTATTCTAACCTTGCCTATCATTAGATGCTGTGAATGAGGTTTGCTATTTCATGTGTACCTATGTCGCAGGCTGAAGATGGCAGTGAAGAATTTAAGGCCTTTGGTGGTGCAGGCAACTCACTCCGGAGCAAAAAAGCGTGATAAGGTCCAGCTGTGATTAAATTTTGTGTAATGTATAATGTGCCCTGATACTTTGTTCATGCTGAATGCTTGTCATGTCACAATTTTGTTCATAGTTTGTAATTAATTATTCTTGTGATTATGTTTTGTTTTGTTGCTGACGTTCATGTTGATTATCCATCAACTAACTATTTAATATGTCAATGATTAACATTAAAAATTGATGGGTATTGTGGGCCTTCCACAATATTAATTCAAGCAATGTATCTTATCTTTTTAATTTTCCCTAGCATGTTGTGTAATGATCTTCAAATTGTAACAAGGAGGATTTCAAAAACGTCAAACAACTTCTCATGTTTCTTAAATAAATTTATTTTTGACAAAAATATTATAAATTTGTGGAGATGGTAGGACAAGGATGGGTCAATTTTGTAGTTTGTGAACATGCTTCTTTTCTTTACCACAGCTAAACTTTGTCATGTTCACCTGGTTTACAGGGTTTAGTTAACAAGCCTTACTCTAAGACATTTCAAGAACAAAGAACAATTATTATGTACACGTATCAATGCTAATTATCACAGTATTCATTTAATCACAAACTTAGTGTTTGTGAGAGTAATTTATTCAGTTGCCTAGTGTCAAAAAATGAAAGAATGATCCCCCATTGAGGCTGAAGCAAATGACCCCTGAGATTGTTTATGCTCTTCAGGCACATGAGATGCAAAATTTCGTCTGGTATAAATGTATAAGATCTTCAGGGAAAATTCAATTACAATATGACTAGTGATCTCATGCAAGAGTTACGAGATAATATTCTCCATTTGACTAAAAAAAGTTCCATAAAAATAGAAGGTTTTTGAGAATGCAAGTACCACAAGTCGTCTGTTATTCTAACGCGAAGACATTAAAAAATCAGACAAGTTTGGTTGTTTGCGGTTGAACAGCATCAAACGCAAAGCATGCAACAAACACATGGAGTCGGAAAGCGGTCACATGACGAACAGCTAACGCACATCGAGAGGCCACCTTAGCGACACTTTCGTGTTTGTCGGGGGGCTTTCGAAGAGAAAGACAGAACAGATCTAAGAAGACAACAGAGGAACACGCCAAGGCTCACAACAGAGGGACACCACAGTCATTAATATCACTTGTGCATCTTGAAGACCAAAGAGTTTTAATATCATTGGGCAGGAAGTCCTTGGCACTAGAATGGCACGGCCGCGGCCTCGGGGGGCGGGTTGGGGCTCTGTCTCTCTCGCTCTCATGGGGCGCCCCGTGTAGGTGCGAGAGAGACAGAGCGACGACAGCCCTCACTCGTCCGCAGTGTCGGTAGAGAGCGCGGAGCCCTGCGACGAGGACACCCCCGACGAGAAGGAGCTCCGGGCGGTGTCCACGGCCAGCGCCGAGGCCAGCGCGTCCTCCGGCAGCAGGTGCGGCGACCACACTCCGGGCGGCACCGCCGGCAGCAGCGACACGGACACCGTCAGGGCGCTGGCGTCGTCGTCGCCGCCCTTGCCGATGCCGGAGATCGTCAGCGCCGACGTGCTGTGGGAAGGAGAGGGAAGAGGGTGAGTGGCCGTGGTTCAAACATCATCAGGCAGACGCGGTGCACAGGCTAGGAGACCGCTAGAGAGCAATCCATTGCTGGGGTCACACGTTCGGTTCGAGCCCCATTTAGCGAATCAGGAGCTCAAAAACCCGTCTGGGATTTTGACGCCGCCTCCACCGGTCTTCTGGACCACTGTGCCGCGTCTCATCGACTACGCGTACCTGTCCGACGGCGTGCTGCAGTCCTCGGCCAGGCTGGCCATCAGGTTGTGGGGCAGCAGCCTCCGCGCGCTGCCGCCCCCGCCCCCACCACCACCGTTCACCTGCAGGCGGCTCTTGACGCCGGCCGCCCCCAGGGTGCCGCGGCCGCGCTCCAGGGAGCCCTTGCGGCCGCGCGGGCACAGCATGCGCCGAACCTGAAGAGCAACGAGAAGAGACGAGTTAATGGGTATGAGTTCACCGGTGACCGCCCAGTCGCACAGTGGACCAGAAAACCTTTGGAGGCGGTCAAAATTGCGGACGGATTGAGAGCTCCACAGTCGCTGAATGGGACTCGAACCAAACGTGTGACCCCACCAATGGATTGCTCTTCGAACGAGTAATCCATTCGTGGGGTTGTGCGTTCGGTTCGAGTCCTGGGTATCGATTCTGTAGCTCAAAACGCGTCTGATTTTTGACGCCTTCGCCCACAAGTCTCTCTGCGCACCTCTTTCTGCACGCGACGGTTCCGGAAGGCGAACAAGCAGGGCGAGATGCAGACGGCGGCGGCGAGGGCGGCCAGCGCCAGGGCGTCCAGGTGGCGCGGCAGCGAGGACCTCCCCGGCGTGGCGGGGCGCGGCAGCGCGGCGTGCAGCACCAGCACGGCCACGTAGGGCGCCCAGCAGCCCAGCGCCATCACCACCACGATGGCGGACACGCGCGCCGCGCGGCCCTCCTCGCGGTAGCGGAACAGCGACGCGTTGGAGATGCGGCAGCGCAGCGAGGACACGAGCCACGCCGACGCCGAGCGCACGGGCATCGTGGGCGGGGAGATGGTGACGGTGACGGCGTGCGCGTGCGGGCAGCTGCTGCGCCGCCGCTCCGACCGCGGCGGCATCACCATGCACGTCGTCGTGGAGGACGACGCCGAGCTGGTCTCGGCGCGCTCCGCCTCGCCCGCCGCGGACGACAGCGAGCTGCGCCGGCTGGCGGGCAGCTGCAGGTGCTGGTCCGCGGCCGCGGCGGCGGCTGCCTCCATGGCCGCCGCGTCCATGACGGGCGCGCTGCGGCTGACGGGCAGGCCCGGCGGCGAGGCCCGGGCGTGGCCGCTCAGCGAACTCGTCGGCGTGGGCCCCACGCAGCGCACCCCGCACTCGGAACAGCTGGACTCGGGGGGCGGCGTGGACGGCGCCACGGAGCCTGCAAACACAGAGTCCCATCAGACCAGCGCGACCAACATGAAACACATCAGATGCGACACGGAAGGGCTCTCTCGACACTGATAGAGAAAAGAACAGAAATTACACGGAAAATGTCTGGTCAATCTAGTCAACCACAGAGAACCAGTCCGGAAGGTCCGTACGTTTTCTGTCCTCCATTTTCCGTACCAAACCACGGAATTTTTTTTTTGCTGTACGAGGGAGACGAGGGATCTGCGAGCCGATTCCGAAGAGACACGTGGTCGCTGTCTCAGTCGCTCTCAACGCACGGGGCGACCCGTGTACATAGGTGCGCGAGAGAGACAGTGCGACCAGACAACTCTTCAGATTCGCTCGGCTGAAGGTAAACGCGCAGGCCAGGCGTGGGCACGGCGGGCGGGGAATGTGAGGGCCGGGCCGGCGGGCCGGCCGAGGCAGGACAGGTGCAGGTACGCGTGGGAGAGGCGGGCTGAAGCAGCAGCAATAGCGCCCGCGGGGTAGGCCGCCCGCACGCACGGCGGCCGCTGCGTTGCCTACTGCCCGCAGCGCAGGCTGACGCGGGACGCGGCTTGCCACGCGATAACCACACGTGTCACAGTGGGCCTGAAGACCGGCGCAGGCGGAAAAAACTCAAGACGCGTTTTGAGCTCCGGAGTCGCTAAACAGGACTCGTACCGAACGTGTGACCCCCACCTATGGGTTTCTCGTTCTAAGGGTGGGGTCACACGTTAGGTTCAAGTCCGATGTGGAGCTCAAAACCCGTCCGGGATTCTGACTGCCGCCCGACCGGTCTTCTGGCCCACTGTGCGGGCTAGCCCTGGCCCTGGACCTTCTCCTTCACTCACCCGAGCCGTTGCGCCGCGTCCGCTGCGAGTTGCGGTGCGCCGCGCTGTAGATGGACACGTAGATCCAGCAGAGCGCGGCGAACGGGATGACGAACACGACGACGGCGAACACGCCCGCGTACACGCGCCGGTACAAGGACACGCCATCCTGGTCGGCGTCGGGGAGGTCGCGCAGCCCGCAGGACGCCCACAGGCCGGCGCCGCGCGGCTCCAGCGCGCCCAGGATGCCGGCGAGCAGCGCGCACAGCCAGGCCGCCGCTAGCATCGCCACGCTCCGGACGGCGTCCACCTTGGAGTGGTAGCGCAGCGGGTCCACCACGGCGTAATACTGGTCCACTGGGGAGGCAAGAAAACAGCGGTTAGCACAGAGAGTGCGGCCAATCTTGCACAGAGGGTCAGAAGACCGGCGCATGCGGCAAAAACTCTAGACGCGTTTTGAGCTCCAGAGTCGTCGGACCCGAACCGGACGTGTGACTCTACCAATGGATTCCTAGTTCGAAGAGCAACCGATTGGTGTGGCCACACGCTCGATTCGAGTCCCATTTAGCGACTCGGGACCTTCAAAACACGTCTACAGTTTCGGCCGCCTGCGCCGGTCTTCTGGCCCGCTGTGCGCTAACACACAGCGCGCTACACACCTGCGATGAGCAGCACGCCGAGGATGGAGGCGGTGCAGTAGCCGGCGGCCACGCCCTCGCTGATGGAGCACAGCGCCGAGCCGCCCGCCATGGACGTGGCGCTGTCCAGCAGCAGCAGCGGCAGCAGCGACGCGCACGCCACCAGGTTCACGACGAGCAGGTTCATGACGAAGCGGTTGGACAGCGTGCGCAGCCCCGGGCCGCGGCAGAAGGCGACCAGCGCCAGGGCGTTGGCCGCCGCGCCCAGGAGCAGCAGCAGCAGCAGCAGCCCGCGCCCGGACCACAGCAGCACCGCCACGAGCGCGTCCTGGTCGTCGTCGCCGACCTGGGGGTCCCCGCGGACCGCCCCCGCCGCGGACTCCGTCTCGCCGGCCATGCCATAGGTATCGGGCTGCAAGCAGAAGAAGCACATGATTGACAACATTGCAGTGGACAGAGAGCGAGTCAGGAAGCTATTGGGCACTTGTACCGCGGAGAGGCAGCAGTTGAGCCTAATATTCGGACTGGTTGGTGCGCGCCGCTGCACTAAGCACTGCCTGCTAGCGGGCCCCGCGGCCCCGCGGGAGGTCCGCCGCAATGCGAACTGGCTGGGTCTGGATGCGCCGCGCGTCCAAGGCGAGCCCCCGACGAGCCGCACAGTGGGCCAGAAGACCGACCGGCGCCGAGGACCAGGGGGGCTCGCGTCCGCCGCACACATCCAGACAAGTAGCCTCAGCCTCGCGCGACCCTGCCCTGCCCTGCCCGGCGCCATTCGATGCGACGCCGTCAACTGGACTCAATGAATATTCCTCCCCCGAGCCGGGTGGGGCCGCCGCCGTCTAGCCGCCGCGGTCCTGGTGGGGGCAGCCGGGAGGCAGCCGGCGCTGACTGGTGGCCACAGGAAGTGCATCAGTTGGTCCCAGTCGCATGTGATTCCGAAGGATCACTGCGTCGCTCTGTCTCTCTCGCACCCCAAAGCGACGCCCTATGAGTGCGAGAGAGACAGAGCGAGGATCCCTCGGCATCAGGCGGCCGATCGCCGACACGCCTCGCCACGCCCCGCCCGAGCAGCCAGCCAGGCCAAACCGGCGGGCAGGCAGGCTGCCAGAAGACTGGCGGCAGGTCGGGGTGGGTTGTCATTATCTCTGATGGGGTCCGAATGGACTCGTTAGCGAGGCGTTAGCGCCACCACGCACCGCCGCCTCCAATCAGTTAGCGGCACCAAGAAGGCTCGACACGGCGAGGCACAGTGGGCCGGAAGACCGGCGCAGGCGGCCAGCACTCTAGACAGGTTTGAGCGCCAGAGTCGCTAAATGAGACTCGAACCGAACGTGTGACCCCACCAATAGATTTTCTCGTTCGGAGAGAAATCCATTAGTGGGGTCACACGTTCGGTTATTCGAGTCCCATTTAGCGACTCTGGAGTTCAAAACCCTTGTGGCATTCTGACCACCTCTACCAGTCTTCCGGCCCACTGTGCGCCGCAGCGGCGGATCGCGCGTGTGCGCAGGCTCTAATCAAGCATGCAGCTGTCTAGCCTCGCGGCGTGGCACGCACCGTCTCGTCCGTCGATGGGGAACAATGTGGACGCGGACACAAAGGGCCTGCGAACGGGGTCACTCACTGACACCGCGGCCGCGAGGTGGCGGCGGCAGCGGCGGCAGCGGCCAGGACAAAGCCAGCGCGCCGCTGACGCCACGCCGGCCGACTGCAGTGGGATTAGACTCTAGGATTACTGCGCCGCCGAGCGAAACCCAATATTGGCGCCCAGTCTCTTTAACCGGATTATTGAAAGCGTAGCCAGGCCGGCACGTGAGTCACGTGCGGGTGCCGCGTGAAAGGAAGGGTGCTAGCAGACGGCCGGCCGGCCGCGTCGAGCGACCAGTGACTGCGGCGGGGCACAGGTGAGCCAGAAGACCGGCGCAGGCGGCAAAAATTTTAGACGCTTTTAAGCTCTAGAGTCGCAACATGGGACTTAAATAGAACGTGTGACCCCACCAATGGATTCCTCGTTTGGAGAGCAATCCATTGGTGGGGATCACACGTTCGATTCAAGTCCCATTTACCGATTCCGAAGCTCAAAACGCGTCTCGAATTTTGGCCGCCTCAGCGGTCTTCTGACCCACTGTACGCCCCGGCAACACCCGGTCAGTCCGGGCCGCGTCGGAAGTGCCCGTGCCTTTGCGCGAAGGACCCAGTGAGCGCCGCGGGCGTCACAGTGGCCGAGACCGCCGATCCCGCCTAGCGACAAGTACACTCCAACCCAAAACCACAACGCCGTCCCGTCCCCCTTCCTCTCTCCCTCGTGACACCCGACCGAAAGCAGAGTGCCACGCCTGCTGACTTTGAATGGCCCGCTCCCCTCCGTCCGCAGCTACTGTACTCGACTCGTGTCCGCGCTGCTGCGGAAAGACGGGCGCCGCACAGTGGGCCGGAGGCAGTCAAAATCCCGGACGCGTAAAGTCGCTACATGGGACTCGAAACGAACGTGTGACCCCACCAATGGATTGCTCTCCGAACGTGGAATTCATCGGCTGAAAAAGCGTCCAGAGTTTGGGCCACCTGAGCCGGTCTTCTGGCCCACTGCACACCGCAGTAACCGAGGTGGTCACCCGGGCGAGCAGCGCTGGGCAGGCTTGAGGATCAGCATTGCACGTGCATAGGTGCACGTGGCACCTGCAAAAGCCTCGACAGCCGCGCCCTGCTGCCAGCGGTCCACGTTTGCAGACGAATCGGCCCATCGGGTGCCAGCTCACTGAGGACGTTTCGTTTCATCGTTGTCGCGATTCGTCAACATGAGCACGCCGAATCCGTGACGTCGTGGGACCGCCGTGACGCGCCGCGCCGCCACGGGGAGTCCGTTCGTTACACTGACGAGGTTTTTGTTTTCCCCGCCGCCCCCATTGCCCGATGACGCGGTGCCCTTGAGGCGGGCCCTTTATGTAAGTCCCCCAATCTCCAGTCCCGCAGGAAGGACCCCCGCGGCGCAGCGGGCCGGCCGCCGCCACTACCGGCACACAGTGGGCCAGAAGACCGTGCGCAGGCGGTCAAAAGACGCGTTTTCAGCTCCAGAGTCGCTAAACGGGACTCGAACGGGACCCCACCGATGGATTCCTCGTTCGGAGAGCTATCCATTGGTGGGGTCACACGTTCGGTTCGAGTCCCATTTAGCGACTCTGGAGCTCAAAGAGCGTCTAGAGTTTTGGCCGCCTGCACCGGTCTTCTGGCCCACTGTGCAACGGACCAGTCGACACTAACGACAATAACGACAAAAAAAGAGGTGCTACTCCAGGTTCTCGTCTGTTCCTTCAATTCGCCTCGCCCGCCTTCCGGTGGCATCGCCTCTTCCGGTCTTCCGGTCTCACAGTGGCATCGCCGCGACGGCAACGGCTCAGCGACCGCGGAGTCTGCGCGTGGTCTGCGGGGCACAGCCTGGCTGCTGCAGCCCTACTTGCAGGCCAACAGGACCGTGACGGGGCCGGGAGACTGGCACCGCAGCACAGCGGACTCATTCCTGTCTCTCTCGCGCCCACACGGGACGCCCCACGAGTGCGAGTGAGACACAACGGCTCTCGGCATGGGTCGGCCAGCGCCGTTCCACGAGAGACCGCAAGGCTGCACCTCCAGTCGTTTCGCGTTCGGCTCTGGCCATTACAATACAATCAGCGCCGGCACAGGTTCCACGAAAACTTTTCATTTTCCAGTGGCGTGACCGACGCAGAGTGGGCTAGAATGCTAGAAAACCGGCGCAGGCGGCCAAAAATATCGACATGTTTTGAGCCCCAGAGTCGCTATGTGGGACTCAACCAAACGTGTGACCCCACCAATGCATTCATCTCCGCACGAGGAATCGATCGGTTGGGTCACACGTTCGGTTCGAGTCCCATTCAGCTACTCTGGAGCTCAAAACACGTCCGAGTCTTTGACCGCCCCCCACCGGTCTTCATGCCCGCTAAGCGACGGCTACTCTTGGCCCTGGCGCAGAACAGCCTTGCCCCTTTATCCAAAGCGGCCAGCCAGTAGTAATGACAGATGAAGAACGGCGGCTGTGACAGCTGCAGTTGCTTTCACAGCTGTCCCGCGGGCTGCGGCGTGTGTAAGTGTGTCTGTGTGTGCCCCATTCACTCGGCGGTTCAAAAGGCAGGGGAGGGGCGGTGGGCGTCGTCTCCAAGGTCAGCTGTCAAGGCCGCGGGCGATCAGGGCGTGGCGGCGGAGCAACGACCAGGAGCATCACCGCCGCCGTCCTGACGCAACGCAACGCCAATCTGCAAACCCGCTTTCGCCGAGGACGAGTCTCTCACGCCCCAGCACACTGCACAGTGGGCCGCAGGCAGCCAAAACTCGAGACGCGTTTTGAGCTCCGGAGTCGCTAAACATGACTCGAACGGACCGTCTGGCCCCACCAATGGATCGCTCTCCGCACGAGGATTCCATTGGTGGGGTCACACGATCGGCACGAGAACCATTTAGCTACTCTGGGAGCTCAAAACGCGTCTAGAGTTTTGGCCGCCTGCGCCGCCCACTGAGCGTCCCGTGTGGATGCGAGACACAGACCGGCGAAAACGACTCGAGTCACGATGAGTCACAGCTTGACGGCGGCGCGCACGTGTGCGGCCGTCGCGAGGTACCGCCTGCGGCGGACCACCGCAACGCCGTCGGAGTGCGCCAAGCCCTTCATTCGGTGGCCCGGGGGGGACTCGAACCCGCGACCTTGCCCTGCGCGTGCTGTGTGGCAACCGACGCGGCCAACGCGCAGCCAATCAGGCCGGCCAGTCAGGCAGCCCATTAGAGCGGCCGATCGGACCTAGCTTCATTGTCCCACTGTGGCGCCCGGTGGCCCCAGCCAGCCCTGCCCTGCAGTCGCTCTGTCCCCGCACGTACACGGGACGCCCTTCGAGTGCGAGGGAGACAGAGCGTCGAAGCCGCCTCTCAGTCTGCAGCGGGCTTGTCACTGGCGCCAACCGCGGGGACGCGAACCGCCGCCCGCGGGGCGCTGGCCGTGACCAGGACGACGGCCTGCTCTGAGGCGAGGGGCCCTGCTGCAGCGCACAGTGGGCCAGATCAAAATCCCGGACGGGTTGTGAGCTTCAGGAGTCGCTAAACAGGAGTCGAACCGACCGTGTGACCCCACCAATGGATTCCTCGTTCGGAAGCAAGCCACTGGCGGGGTCACACGTTCGGTTCGAGACCCATTAAGTGACTCTTGAGCTTCTTAACCCTTCCGGGATTAGAACCACCTCCACCGGTCTTCTGGCCCACTGTGCGCTGGACGTAGGTACTAGTGTACGCCGCCGCCGCGGCGAACTGGTGTACCCGGCGTGACCGCGGCGTGAGAACGCGGCTGACCGTTGCCCCTAATCCATATTCCCGGCCGCGCCAGCGCGCCCAGCCCGCCCCGGAGACTCGACGGAGACCCCTCGGCGACAGCGGGGACCCTCAGCGACGAGCCGCGCGCGACCCCCAGCCACGGCAGCACAGAATTCAGATAGGAAAGGCGGTAAATTTATGCCGAGCGCCGAGTCGCACTTTGCCTAAATGTGCTCGCGACCGCGGGGACCCGGCCGAGACCCGACTCGCGCTAACCCGCCGCGGCGGCGCTCAGCAGCATCGGCCACTTGTCCGCGTGTTCGGCGGGGACCTGGTGGTGGAGGGGGCTCGGTAAAGGTGACCTTCCACGTTGAACACCAACCATGTGACAGGAGCTGAATGGCCCGGGCCCGGCCATACCGCGCCGAGTCAGGGGCCGAAGGGCCTAACCCGCGCAAAGTAGACCAGAAGACCGGCGGAGGCGGTCAAAATATCGGACGCGCTTTGCGAGCTCCAGAGACGCTAGATGGGACTAGAACTGAACGTGTGACCCCACCAATGGATTGCTCTGCGAACGAGGAATCCATTGGTGGGGTCACACGTTCAGTTAAAGTCACGCGGTTTGCTTGTCCGTCTGTCCGTCGGCCTCTCTCTCCCTTTCCCCACGATCGTTTACCCGCCATTACATTTTGACTGTTTGGCATCCCCCCCCTCCTTCAGCACGGTTCGGAAAGTTCCGCCTTTCCGCGATAAGTGCCTATAATAGAATCATTCAGCCGACCTGTGTTCTCTGTCTACCTGTCTCTCTCTGAAATCACCGGCCATACACAAGCACGACTCTGTCAGAAATAAACACTTCATGTTGCAGCCAGGAAAAAAACACTAAATAATTTCTGCGATGACGAACAAAATTGTCCAATGTCAAATACTTTTGGCACACGAAGAACTCACGACGAGAACCAGCACCCGTGCGGCCGTGTACCAAAAGATAGCCGCACCCGCCTTTATGGGGCACGCCACAAAAGGTGCGCGTTTGCTGTGCGTTCGCACGTACGGGTGTCCGCCGGGGAAGTCCCCACCCACGGGCCGCCGCCGCCGCACGGTGGGCCAGACGACCAAACCTCGAGAGGCGTTTTGAGCTCCAGCTTCACTACTAGACTCGAATTTAACGCGGTCACACGTTCGGTTCGAGTCCCATTTAGCGACTCTGGAGCTCAAAAAACACCTTCCGTCTTTCTGGCCCACTGTGCGCGGCGGCGCGGCACTCAGACCCGCAACAGCCTGTCGACTGCACCGCCAGGGGCAGCACACCGCCACAGGCCGCAGGGGGCGGCCGGCTGGCTGGCCAGTGGCGAGGCAGGCAAGAAACACAAGTTAAAAATATACTCCAGCCGCGCGAACAACTGCGCCGCGTCATCGGAAGCCGCGGCCGCGCTAACGGCGATGAAGTGGTGCAACCAGGCGGCGGGGAGACGCACCGCCGCGGGGCTGGACGACGACGCGCTGCTCGGATCTGGAGTGACGACCGGGCGGCGCAGGTTCAAGGAGCAAGGCTGGAAAGGGGGCGTGGCGGGGCGCGGCGGGGCCCCGCAGCAGCGCGCCGCCCTTGGGGCCCGGGCCGAGCCCTGCACTCCTGCTACTGCGTCTGTACTGCGCCGCGCCGCCGCCAGAGCTCACTGCTCCCTGCCGAGGACGGCCGGCGAGGCTGCACGACGGCGGCACGCCGGCAGCACGCCCTGCGCGTGGATGAGCCGCCGCCGGCCGCCGCCACGCCGGGAGTGCAGCGAAGGGCCCGGCCGGACCCAGAGATGGCCGCGCCTCACAGTGGGCCAGAAGACAGCATATGCGCGGCTGCCGTCCGCGGGGGGGTCGCAGACGGCGAGGTGGGCGTCGTCGCGCGGATTCTGGGGCACGGCGAGGCGGCCGTGACCTTGCCCAGGTCGACGTCGAGGAAGTCGCCGACCCGGCCTGCCTGCAGCAACGCCCGTCCATCCCACCACTGCACCGAGCACGGCGAGCATCGCACCGAGCAGCCAGCCCACTTGACCCACATGTGTGTTTACCTCGCCCCGCCCCGCCACCACTATCGTCCGGTGCCCCCTGCAACCCTGCCGCCATCCCGCCACTGCCAAGGCGTCACTGACCACCTCTCTCCAATGCACATTATTTATCTCGACGAGGAAAAGGTAGCGAGAGGTGTATGAGAAATTAACACGTCGGAGGTGACCAAGGACTCGCAACATCCTCCTGCTCGCACAACCGCCGACGGAGAGAGAGAGAGATAGAGAGAGAAAGAGAGAGAGAGAGAGAGAGAGAGAGAGAGAGAGAGAGAGAGAGAGAGAGAGAGAGAGAGAGAGAGAGAGAGACGCGGCGCTAGACGGCGGAGCGCTACAGGTGCGCAACGCAGCAAGCAAAGCGCTGCCGCCCGGCCTGGTCGGTCGGCCCGACTCCGGCCGTGAGGACGAGCAACGCAGCAAGGCGGTGGCGGAAAGGGAAACACAGTGGGGGCCGCGTTTCGCAAAGGCGGCGCTCTTGCTGCAGGACAAGCGCACGACGGGCCTGGTCTGCTTGCCCACTGTGACGCTCTTGCAGCAATATCCCACGGACAGACGACCCTCCCTTCCACTCCAACGGTCATTTACAGCAGTGTCACATCGTCAAGTGGAGAGAGAAAGAGAGAGAGAAAGAGTCAAGTTCCGGCAAACTCTGCAAAGCCATTTCCCCGGCAAAGGCAAACAAGACGGACGCCGTTCGCGCAAGGACGTCGTAAAGCTAAGCAAACAGCGCTTTAATCACAAACACACACACATACGAAATCGTTCGCCAACACAACGGAAAGATACAGTGTATGCGAATTCTTTGCTACACTGCGAAGAAGACCCGTCCACGTATTTTCGACCTGAGTGCGGGGAAGAGAATGGCCTGATAAGAGTCGAGTAAAGAAGTCGTTGTCGCGTTTTTTTTTGTTTTTTTTTTCTTTCAAGTGAGTGGTTTGTCTTCGTCATTTCCAGACGCTTGCTTTTTGCCACGGCTCGCCTACTGCACGCTCATTCCGACTGCGCCCCGGCCTTGAGCCACTGCATGTAGTAGAGACAGATGCGCCCATTGAGTGTCTTCGGGCGGGAATCAATGGGCTGGGCCCGGCGCCGCCGGTGCGTGGGTGGCGGAGCGTGGCGGAGCGTGGCGGCACTCTCACTCTTACACACACAGTCGCTCTCTCTTCATCATTCAGCCGGCCTGCCTTCTCTCTCTCTCTCTCCCTCTCTCTCTCTCTCTCTCTCTCTCTCTCTCTCTCTCCTCTCTCTCCCTCTCTCTCTCTCCTCTCCGACGCGGCGCGGTAGTGGAGAACAGCCGAATCAGCGCGACACCGCCCGCGGCGCGAGACACTGAGTCACCGCGCCCACCACCATCGCGGCGCTGGGGACGTCCTCGCGCCGCCACCGTTCTCCCAAGCGGCGGCCGGGCGCGCCGTCCAGCCCGGCTTGCTAGGCTCCGCTCCACTGGGCGGCTATCAGGCCTCGGCGGGGGGAGATTCCCCGCGGCCTCTTATCGCGTGACTCACACCTGGAGTGGAGACGTCTGTCTCGCTCCGCCGCGGGAGCCACGCCACAGTGGGCCAGAAGACCGGTGGGGGCGGTCCGAATCCCGGACGCGTTTGGAGATCCAGAGTTGCTGAATGGCACTGGAAGCGACCGTGTGACCCCGCCAATAGATTGCTCTCCGAACGAGGAATCCATTGGTGGGGTCACACGTTCGGTTCGGGTCCTGTTTGGTGACTCTGGAGCTCACAACGCGTCTCGAGTTTTGTCCGCCTCGCGCCGGTCTGACCGCCAATGTGACATGGCCAGCAGGGAGGCGCGGGCATAGCGCGCTGCCCCCCGCGGGGCCACGGCCAGGGGGCAACGTGGGCCCCGATGTGGGTCACTGGGCCAGCGCGGCCAACCCTCATCGCTCAGGGGTGCCTTGGCCTCCACGATGTGGTGCTGATGGAGTAAAGAGCCCCATTTACCCCCCCCCCCTGCCCGCGTGTGCGTGTGTGAGTGCGTGCGGCGCGTTTGTGAATGTGTGCGCGTGAGTTGCAGACACGCGTGCGCCCCCCTCCTCCCCCTCAAGAAGCCCCACTGCCCTGCATTCCTGCGGCACGCGGCAGGGCCACGGGCACTGCTTTGCTCCTTCCTCCTTCGCTTTCTTGCTCTCTTGGTTTACTCACGGTGGAAGGGAAGGGCAAAAGTAAGTAAAGGTGACGCGGGGAAAAAAAAAGGAAACCACAAAAAGATGGCGGTGATGGTTACACGGCATCCTTCGATGCTGGAACGAGACAAGGAAAGTGATTCGGCGTGCGTGGGAAACGCGATGGCGGCGGCGAGACGCGACGTTGATGGCCGCGTTCACTGTCGTCGGTTCGAGTCCCAATTTAGCGACTGATGCTCAAAACCCGTCCGGGATTTCGACCGCCTGGCCCACTGCGCGACGAGGCGCACGTGCACGCGGAGTCCACACGGACGCGGCGACGGCACACTCTTGCTTTCGTCAGGCTAACGGTTCCGGCCGCGTTCCGGCCCGGGACTTCGGCACTTTCCGCCACTCTCGATTTATTCTCGCTTTCCGTATTCGCCATTCAGAGGGGAAACGCGCCGCACGCCGCGGCGACAGGCAGACGCAGAGCGATTGCAAAATAAAAACGCGTCAACTAGAGACGCGTCCAAACGCGTCGCTCTCTCTCTCTGTCTCTCTCCCGACGACGTCGACGGACAGACAGGACGCACGGACGAGAACACGGTGCTGTCTGAGAGTGACTGGAGCGAACGCCTGCAGGGTAGGCAATGCAGACATAGCGATGAGGCGGGTTGCCTAACCGACGCGCTGCAGGCGGCAGGGAGCCTGCAGGGTAGGCAATGCAGACACGGCGATCCGGCGGGTTGCCTACCAGACGCGCTGCAGGCGGCAGAGTCCACCTCTCATCCCTAGACGGCGGGGCCGGTCCAAATCCCGGACGGCTTTTGAGTTCCAGAGTCGCTTAATGGGACTCGAATGGAACGTGTGACCCCACCAGCGGATTGCTCTCCTTCCGGGCAGTCCATTGGGTGGGGTCGCACGTTCGGTTTGAGTCCTGTTTATCATGTTGGAACTCCAAACGCGTCCGCGCCGGTCTTCTGGCCCACTGAGCGTGCTGATCCTGGCGGTTGCGTGAGTCCCGTCCGCAGTGGCGTCCGCTCGCAGAAGCACCACCGACAAGGCGGTGGAGATAAGCGGCAGCGCACTGACCTAGGACACGGCGGCGGCCGCCACGCCGACGGCCATGCGGTCCGCGGCCAAACAGATTCCGCTCCGCGGCCGACCTCACCGCGCCGCGTCACTTGCAATCACCGAGCCAGTTTAATTATTAGCATTCTTAGTGCGGCGCCCTACGGCGCCCTGCGGCGCCCTGCCGCGCAGTGCCGCTCGGCCTGGCCTGGCCGGCCCGCCTGGGCTCGGCTCGGCTTTGGCCCGCTGCGGCCCGCTGACCTAGTTTCGTGCGATCTACGCAGCGTCACATTTTTTACGCCTCTGGTGCCGAGTCTGCGCCAGGCACCTCTACGCACCGTTCTGCTCATCAGGCGCCTTTGCTCTCTGCATCTGTGTGTGTGAGAGAGAGAGAGAGAGAGAGAGAGAGAGAGAGAGAGAGAGAGAGAGAGAGAGAGAGAGAGAGAGAGAGAGAGAGAGAGAGAGAGAGAGAGAGAGAGAGAGAGAGAGAGGGAGAGAGAGAGAGTGTTCCGGGTCCATGAGGCTCCCCCACACGCCGTGGGCCTCGAACCGAACGTGTGACCCCACCAAAGGTTTGCTCTCCGCACGAGAAATCCATTAGTGGGGGGTCACACGTTCGGTTCGAGTCCCATTTAGCGACTCAGGAGCTCAAAACGTGTCTATAGTTTTGGCCGCCTGGGCCGGTCTTCGGCCCACTGTGCGCCGCGGGCTACCGCGGGCCCAGCACGCACTGCATGCGATGCGGGCCCGCTGCTCACTGCTCGCCCTATCGGCCCATACCGGCCAGGGAAAGTGCTCGGCGTGGGCGGGGCCCGGCCCGGCGGGCGGGCAGTACGGCCCGTGCCACGCCGCGCGCCCTGACGGACGTGAGCCCCACTTTATGAGCGACATAAATAACCGTTTCGCGCGGAGCAAGCCGGATGATGCACGCCAAGCGTTGTTTCGGCAAGTCAGCCGTGCCGGCCCAGCCGGTACGAAGAACCATCCTCTCGCCGCTATCTGTCTCTCTCGCACCCCGGAGAGAGAGAGAGAGAGAGAGAGAGAGAGAGGGAGAGAGAGAGAGAGAGAGAGAGAGAGAGAGAGAGAGAGAGAGAGAGAGAGAGAGAGAGAGAGAGAGAGAGAGAGAGAGAGAGAGAGAGAGAGAGCGCGACCGTCGTCGCCGAGGTGGCGCGGCCACTAAGCTGCAAGGCAGAGGGCGGTGCTGCTGGTGGGGAGAAAGGCGAGCTTGACCGCGGCACCGCGACGAGCCGAGCGGGCCGCGAGGAGGTCAAGCCGGGCCAGCGCACGGCGCGGCGCCGAGCCGCGCGGAGCCGAGCCGGGGCGCCTGGCTGCCAGGCGCTGCACAGCAACGGCGAGAGGTTTCCATGCCAATGTCAAGAGCAGCACGACGACGGTCTGCATGGTCTTTAGCACGTCCAGGCGGCGTGGCCACTTAAGCCGGCCAGAGCGGCGTGCACGCCAACCAGGCCGCGACGCAGAAGGGCAGCAGCCTGGCCGCCGAGCGCCGCGCAGGTCGGCATGGCGGGGGCGCCGGGAGCGGGTGCATGGCCTACGCCGCAGGCTGTTGCCACCAGCCGTTTTCGTCGCTCTGCCTCTCTCGCACTCACGGGGCGTTTCGTATGGGCGAGAGAGAGAGAGAGACAAAGCGACGAAAACGAGTCTCAGAATGAGCCTGAAGAGCTGGCTGCTTCGGCCCCAGGAGATCAATTCCAACGCACCGTGCTTCTTCTCTCGACACGCGCCAGCAGAAAAAGCAGAGCGCAAGAAGCGGTCGGCCACGCGCTGCAGGTGCAAGGTGCGGGCCGGCCGCGTGCGACTGCTAAATGCAGCCTTCCGGCGTCTTGGAGCGACTAGAATTTTGGCCGCCTGCGCGGCCCACTGTGGGGCCCGGCCCGGCCCGGTCGACGAGCGGGCAGCGGTCCGTTAACACGCTACACAGCGGCAGCTCCGCCGCAGCGTGCCGTGACAAGCGACAGGAGCTGAAACAACGCGCCGAGGAGTTATTGCGGATGTATTATTAGAACTCGCCGCGACGGGCAGTGGGACAGGGAGTGCGAAAACGGCAAGGAGAAATGGAGGAGGAGGAGGAGGAGGAGGAGGAGGAGGAGGAGGAGGAGGGAGGAGGAGGAGGAGGACGGGGGGGGGGGGGAATCGAATCGCGCGTGTCAGCGGACCAGTGTCTCTTCCAGGCGCGCGCTGAACGACGATAGCTTCCACGATGTCTGTGTCTGGATCCAGAGACGCGGCTTCAGGGGGGGAGAACCAATCAAAATTTGCCTTCTTACGGGGGCCCAGTGCGACCTCTGCCTACCTTCCCTTTAGTAGGAGGGGAGGGGGCGACGCCCCCTCTTCCCAGTCTGGGTGACTCATCCCCAGCGCCGCAGTCATTGCCACCGCCAGCGCTGCCGCGGAGTCCAGCGGCGCGGCGTTTGGTCTTCTGGCCCACTGTGGTGCGAGCCGAGCATCGACACGAACATCGTGACCAGCCTCGTGCCTGGCGGCGTGACGCGCTGCCTGGCCTCCGCCACGGGGAAGCGCCAACGCCGGCAACGCCACTACTTATTGGTGATAAATGGAGTGGCAATGGCATGGCAGCCAACAACCCGAGCAGCGGCCCCGCCCCGCCCCGCCCCGCCCCGATGGGATGATAGTACTGTTCGGCGGGGGACACGGCTGCGCCGCGTGGCCCGACTGGGCACAGTGGGCCAGTAGACCGGTGGAGGCGGTCCGAATCCCGGATGTGTTTTGAGCTCCAGAGTCGCCAATGGGGACCCGAACCGAACCTGTGACCCCACCAATCGATTGATCTCCGAACGAGGAATCCATTGGTGGAAGTCACACGTTTGGCTCGAGTCCCATGTAGAGGCTGTGGAGCTCAAGACGAAGTCTAGCGTTTGATCCGCCTGCTGGCCCACTGTGCGGGCCGGGCCGGCGGGGCACGCGCCGCGCACGTGCGGACCGCGTGCGGCCAATCACGCGTCCGCTTTCAAATATTTATAGAAATAATGCGGCAGACTGCCTGGCGTCGTTTTGCGGGGCCCCGCTAACGCCGCCGCAGCGCCGCCGCGCCCATTCCGAACGCACCGCCGCCTCTCGCGCGCACCGCACGCCGCGGCAGGGGGGCGAGTCAGACAGAGCCGCCCAAGCGCCACCGTTCGGGGTCGGCCGGCAGAAGACAGAACACCAGCCGCAGACGCCCGCTTCGGCTCGCAATACTTTTGTTTCTTCCACTTCTTTTTAAAGTCCATCTGGGCGGGGGGCGCCGCCGGGAACCGACACGTTGAGATAGTGCATGCGGTGCCCCCGCCCAGTCTGGTCCCGCGCCACGCACCAGGCAACAACAACAAAAACTACAACAACAACAACAAATGCCTTCCTTCTTTTTACAGCCTCGGCGTCATCGGCGGGGCGGTGGTGCCTGGCCTGCCCGTTACGTCACCAATCGCCACCACACTGTACTCGCACACGTGCAGTGCAGGGCCGTGCAGTTAACGCGCCTCGCCAGCCGCCACCGCACCAAAAAAAAAAAAAACACACAAACAAAAAAAAAACAACCACAAAAGCAGACCCGATAGTGCGGCGGGCGCGTGGCGAGGCCCCGGCGCACGCACAGCACTGCAAGACCTCTAGGACGACGTGCAGTGTGCCTGAGCCAGGTGCGGCTCCGGGATTTTTATTAAGGAAGGGGAAATGAAGCGCTTACGGCGCACTTGCAGTTGCAAAGTGGTGCTGTTTGCCCACCTCCCAGGCGGCCCACAGTGGGCCAGAAGACCGGCGCAGGCGGTCAAAACTCCAGACGCGTTTTGAGCTCTGGAGTCCTTTAACAAGACTCGAACTGAACGGGTGACCCCTCAAATGGATTCCCCGTTCGGAGAGCAATCTATCGGTGGGGTCACACAAGTGGTTCGAGTCCCATTTAGCGACTCTGCAGCTCAAAACGCGTCCGGGATCGGGGTGGCCCACTGTATCTCCTCCGCCCGATGAGCCGTACGGCTGCCCCCTCCCCCGCAGCCGGCTGGTCCGTGTGCCTCGAGTACTATACACGGCCACGCTGCTGTGTACACAAATGTCAATGACGGAAAAGTCCGGCCAGCCGCGCGCCTCAATGGCCGACCCGCTGGCCATCCGTCCGTGGGCCCGGCAGCCAGGCAGCCAGGCACGGCCTGCTGGCAGGGTGGCGCACGGTGGGTGGGCCAGAAGACCGGCGGAGGCGGTCCCGGACGGGTGGAGTGAGCTCCAGAGTCGCTGAACACGACTCTAAACCGAACGTGTGACCCTCCACCGATGGACTCCTCGTTCGGAGAGCAATCCATTGGTAGGGTCTTGCTTGTTAAGCGACTCTTAATTAAGCTACAAACGCTTCTGGTGTTTTCGCGCCGCCTGCGTCGGTCTTCTGGCCCACTGTGGGGCGGATGGTGACGCCGGGGCGCGGGGGAAAGATCTCGACGGACCCGCGCGTCCAAGTCGAACCGAGCCAAGCCGAGCCGAGCCAGGGCCAGAGACAAAAGAAGTCCGCGCGGCGTTGGCGTTTGGGCCGAAAGGGAAACATTCCCGGGCGGCGGCGTGGCGAGCCAGAGGCCTGCGCACACACTGTGGTGCGCGGACCGCGGCGCCGCGGCACACCCGGGCACAGCGGCATAAAGGGAGAAAAGACGAAAATACGCGCGTCGCCGTCGGGAGAGGGGCGGGGCGGGGCGGGGCGGGGCGGGGCGGGGCGGGGCGGGGCGGGGCGGGGCGGGGCGGGGCGGGGCGGGGCGACTGCCAATGCCCCCGGGAGGCACTTCGCGCCGCTCCGCGCGCTGCACTGCAAGAGCAGCATCGAACGGCAAGTGCCGCGCGAAAACACGAGCGCGACCCCGAAGGATCATTCCGTCGCTCCGTCTCTCTCGCACCCTCGCGAAACGCCACCATCAGTGCTAGGGAGCGCGACCCTTCGCTCGGCGCGGAGACCTTGCTGCGCTTTCCATCGCCAGCAGCGGCAGTGGAAAATAATGCCGATGCGGGCGGGCAGATTCGGAGCAGCACGTGCAGCGGGTCGGCGCACTAGACGCGTTTTGAGCTCCAGAGTGGCTAGACAGGACTCGAACCAAACGCGTGACCCCTCCATCTATGGGTCGTCATCCCGAGCATCGCCCCTCCCAGCCCAGGCCGCACCGCACTCCAGGACGATGGTTGCCATGGCGACCGCGCAGCAGCAGCATCACAGTCCCCTACCTGTTTCATAATTCCGTCTATTTTTTTCCTCAAAGTACACGTATACTCGAAACGCACGACAGACAAGCCAAGAGCGTGGAAAATAAAAACGCTTTGCAGGCAATTTACGTACGTGGCCCCTGCCTGCCCCTCCTCCGTCCTGCGCGCCGCAGGGAGAAAAAAAAAAAAAAACACACACACACACAGAGACACGAGAGCCCAACGAGGGCTCGCCGTGGACGACGATGATGATTGCTTTGACTTTCCGCGGCGGTAGCAACGCAGTCGCTACACTCGAAAAGTGGGCCTTTGCGCAATGGACGCACGCACACACACACACACACACACACAAAATGCAGCAGCGGCTCACTGCGCCGCACTTTACCGTTACGTCACGTGCATCAAGTGCAGGAGGCAGTCCGTCCCAATAGTCCCTCCACCTTCCGCCGGCAGCACGGCAGCATCCAAATGGCGTCCAATGGCGGCACCGGTAACCTGCCGCACAGAGGGCCAGAAGACCGATGGAGGGGCGGTCAAAATCCCGGACGGTTTTGTGGATTGCTCTCCGAACGAGGAATCCATCGGGGATCCATGAGGTCACACGTTCGGTTCGAGTCCTGATAAGCGACTCTGGAGCTCAAAACGCGTCGGGCGTTTCGGCCGCCTGGGTCGGTCTTCCGGCCCACTGTGCGCCGGGCGGGGCGGTCCCCACCCCAGCCTCACAGAGTCGTCGTCCCGGTCGGACCGTCCGCCACACTACGCCGCACTACGACGACCTCGTCCCTTGGCGCTGTCTCAGGTGGGCCGACCTGTGTCAACAGCAGCACACTCGTCCCGAGAGCGTCTCGTGTCCGTCGCTCTGTCTCTCTCTCCCACCTCCACGAGGCGCCCCGTGAGGGCGACAGACTGCCGGCATCGGTCTGCAGGCTCGCATACGCCCGCTCTACTTCTATATTCAACCAGGCCCGCCTGCGACGTGCCCTAGGGTTAGTCGACCCGTCGACACAAACAACCGAACAACAGCTGACAGCCCCGCTCATGCGGAAAGCGCCACACAGTGGGCCAGAGGACCGGTGCAGTCGGTGAAAATCACGGACGCGTTTTGACCTTCAGAGTCGCTAAATAGGAACCCCACCAATGGATTGCCCTCCGAACGAGGAGTCCATTGGTGGGGTCACACGTCCGGTGGCCCACTGTGCGCCACTCACCGAAAGGGCCGGTTTCGCGGTTTCGCTCGCTCACCTGTGTCTGTTGGTCCAGGAGGCTGGCGAAGGCGCGCAGGCTGGCGGCGGCCTGCTGGCTGGCGGCCTCTCTGCCGGCGGTATCCAGTCTTGATGCGTCACTCGTCAGTGGTTAGTCGGTTAGTCATTAACGCGTAAATCCGTGGTTCGGATTCAGGTTCCGATGGGTTGGTCCGTGGTTCAGATTCAGGTTCAGATGGGTTGGTCCGCGGTTCGGATTCAGGTTCCGATGGGTTTCCGGAGCAGGCCCCGCTCCCTTCGCCCGGCGACGCAGGCGGCGATGCGGACGGCGGCTCTGGCCTGGCCAAGGGGCACCATGGCCACTGCTGGGGAGTGCGGCACCCTGCAACACAGGAAAGCAACCAATCAAACTCCAATACCCAGAGACTCGGCTCGATAAGGACCCCGGCCAGACCACAGTGGGCCACGCTGGCGGCTAAAACTCTAGACGGGTATAGAGCGCCGGAGTCGCTAAACAGAACTCCAACCGAACGTGTGACCCCCACCTATTGATTCCTCGTTCGGAGAGCGATCCATCGGTGGTTTCACACGTTCGTTTCGAGTCCCATTCAGCGACCCCCTCCACCGGTCTTCTGGCCCACTGTGTCCGGGCGACAGTGACACCGCGCCTCGCACCGCGCGCCCCGGACGCGGACGAGACCCACATGGCCGAACAGGCCGGGCGGCAAATCGACAACAGGAAGGCGCGGGGGGCCGAGAGGCGAGGGACATGTGTCGTTTTGACGCAAGCCGTGACGTCGCGTGGGGCCCACGTGCAGGGCACGCAGGCCGCGTGGCGGCGAGCACGCCGACGACGACGCGCAGCGACGGCGTGCTCCAGGGGTAACCGTGACGTGGGCTATACCGTGACGCCACACACACTCACACAAACAAACACACTCGCATACGCACGCAGGTTGCCCCCGGCGACCTGCCGGCCCCGGCCTCGCGGCTCGCGTTCAAAAACAGCACCACCAACCCGACGGCGAACTGCATAGACTGATTCCGAGAGTCTTCCTCGTCGTTCCGTCTCTCTCGCACCCACGGGGTGTCCCGTATCGGTGCGAGAGAGAGAGAGAGAGAAAGAGAGCGAGAGAGCGAGAGAGCGAGAGAGAGAGAGAGAGCGAGCGAGAGAGAGAGAGAGAGAGAGAGAGAGAGAGAGAGAGAGAGAGAGAGCGAGAGCGAGAGACGCTGATCAATCGGCAGGCGGCAGCGGAATGAGGGCGGCGGTGGCGGCATATAGCGCCGGGACGTCATCCCCGTGGCGGTGCCGGACGTCATCGGAGTCCCTGCCAACGAACATACCGCCGCCGCGCTGCCCCCGGCCTTTCTTTTGAACGACGCGCGAGGCGCCCGAGGTGCCCGTCACGCCGCGTCGCGTCAAGGATACGCCGCCTTCGCCGTCCTTGCGTCCTTTGGCCGCAGTTTGGCGGTCGCCCTTTGGGTCACCTCCGCGACTCTCGAGCCGCCCTTTGGGCTGCCTTCCGAACGCCACCCTGTGGAGGCCCTCTGCCCTCTGGCCACCTTCAGGCCCCCGTCGGCACGCCTTATGACCACCTCAATGACGCGCCGTTCCCGGAAATCGAAACCGTCACAAAAAGGAAAGGGAAGAACAAGTGTTTTCCCGCGCAGCTTCCATACGCCGCGGCTACCACACGAACGCAGCACAGTGTGCCGGTGGCCGGAAAAAAAATGACAATAACAGCAAGAAATGAACGTGACGGTGCATCGGACGAGCCATTCGCGGAATGCGCCGCTGTGCGTTGACGTGGTCGGTGCGCGGCCTGCTCTCTGTCTCTCTCACTCGTGGGCCGCCCCCCGTGGGGGTGCGAGAGAGACAGAGCGACGCGGGCAGGCCAGGCCTGGCGGCGCGGCCGCGATACGCGCGTCGCCAAGACGACGTCTCGGTTCTCGAGATCGGCCGAAAGGTGCGTCCGCTGGATAGCCGCGGAATGCCCCGTCGCTCTGTCTCTCTCGCACTCACGGCGCGGTCGGCAGGGTGCGAGAGAGACAGGGCGACGGCGCGCTGCGCGCGTCGAGCGTAGGAACGCGGCGAAACCATTACGATCGCACTAGCGGCTATCACTGGCTCAACGTGGTCGGAGAGGCGCGGCGTCGCAACGCGCGGTCGCAGTTTCCCACTTCTCGTGTCATCTGGACCCCACGAGGCACAGTGAGCCAGAGAACCGGTCAAAATCCTGGTCGCGTTATGAGCTCAATTGTCGCTAAATGGGACTCGAACCCCACCAATGGATACCTCATTCGGAGAGCAATCCATTGGCAGGGTCACACCTTCTGCTCTGGTCCCATTTACCGACTCTGGAGCTCAAAATGCGTCCGGGATTTTGACCGCCTCCACGCCCACCGTGCCAAGGCTCCAAGGCGAGACGCGCTGCGCCGCACCTCCGCGGCTATCTCGTCGACGCACAGTGGGCCAGACCGACTCGCGGGGGCAAGGCGATCGGCGGCCACAAGCGGCGGGCATTCGAAAAACGAGACGCAACGCCACTAGAACTACCGCCACTATCGACCCACTTTACCGGGCGGGCGTACTACAGAGAGACGGAGCGCGGCGCGCGCTAGTATTCCCTATCGCAATCACAGCCACGATTATCTAGGTCCATTCAAATCCCCCGCCACGCGGCGTACTATTCGCGTCGGTCTACCTCGCGATCAGAAAATGAAGCATAAACGCGTCGATATGACAGGCAATGACAGGGACGGACTACAGAGTCGTTTCGCCGACGTCAGCATGGCAACCAAAGAACCCCCTCGGCACCGCGATCTCCGCGTTGACGTTGGCCGGCAACAGGCCGGCCAGGCGAGCACATGGAAACTCGTAATGAAAACGCCCCCCTCCCACCCTACAGCCTCGCGCTGACCCGCGCGACGGCCAGCGATATCAGCCTCTAAATCATCGCTAGATAGCAGCGCCGGGCGCGCGGTTACGCTCAGTAGTCACTCCCATTCCAAAGAGCAGATGGCAATGATTTCGGCCGGGTTCCTCCCTTGCTCTGCCCGCTGAGTGTCTCGTCGCACAGTGGACCAGAAGACCGACGCATGGCTGGCGCGCCGCCCAATGACAGCATTGCCAAGGCAAAATCGGAAGAAAGAAAAAAAAAAAGATACTGATCTTTACTGGGCGGGAATCGATCCTCGGACCTCCGCAGCCTCGCATTGTTTTACGGCAACCGCGACCCACCTGACCTTCCGCGCCGCACCGGCAACGGCGGGCCGTGCTCATAAACCGCCTCGCACTGCATGTCAAATCGGGGCATGCGCGGCAGGAAAAACAAAAAGACGGGAATAAAATAAATATCTGAGTCGCGAGCGGCGGGGCGCTCATTTTGGCAGCGCTTTGGCCGCCGCTCGGCAGTCATTTGTCTCGCCGGCGCTGCCAGCAGTCATTCTTCTTGCGTCGTGTCATCGGAGCGGAGCTCAGCACAGCGCACAGTGGGCCAGAAAACCGGTGGAGGCGGTCAAAATCCCAGGGTTTTGTGCTTCACGGTCACTCAATGGGACTGGAACCGAACGAGTGACCCCACCAATGGGTTGCTCTCCGAACGAGGAATCCATTGGTTAAGTCACACGTTCGGTTTAGCTACTCTGGAGCTCAAAACCCTTCCGGGGTTCTGACCGCGTCTCTCGGTCTTCTAGCCCACTGTGCGCCGCCACCGCCGCCTGCTGGAGCACTGGACGGCTAGCCGCGGCTGCCTCCAGTCGGCAGTGCAGCGGCCAGGTGTTCTGACCTCCACTTGTCCAGCTGCGCCGCCAGTCCCACCCGAGACCGCTGCCGTTTAAGAGGGCCGCCCGCCTCACACGACGCCCGCGATTTCCCGCGTGCCGCGGCCGCGACCTCCCGCCCGCCCCGCCCCGCCCCGCGCACAGTGGGCCAGAAGACCGGCGCAGGAGGCCAATACTCTACACGCCTGCGCCGGTCTTCTGGCCCACTGTGTGCCGCGCCCCGCCCACGCACGCCGCGCGGGTGACCTAATCGACGCCCTGGAGGCCCTGGCCGTGGCGCTAGTCCAAGCCGTCAAGGTGGCAGCGAGGCTGACGGCGCGTGTATTTTCGGAGGGATTATGATGAAGCTTGGTCCACATCACCGACCGTCACGGCCCAGTATGACGCGCCGGACATCACTGTGTGGGAGCACAGTGGGAGTCCCATCCGGCGGGGCGGGGCGGGGCGGGGCGGGGCGGGGCGGGGCGGGGCGGGGCGGGGCGGGGCGGGGCGGGGCGGATTCAGCGATGACGGCGGGAGGGAGCTTCACTTTCGGCACTAGGCCGTCACGGCGGCGTCACAACGTCACACTTTCTCCGAATCGACGACGACGCTCCGATTGAGGAGCGCCGAGTACCTCAAACATGGCGGCGGCGGCCGCCCCCGTGCGGCACCTTGGACCAAACGGGAAAGCTTTCTGCTCTGCAGTTCGTTTGCGTTTTACGCGCGCGACTCGCGGCCGCGTTCGGGGGGGGGGGGGGGGGGCGTCCTGTTCACAGTGGGCCAGAGGACCGGCGCAGGCGGCAAAAACTCTAGACACGTTTTGAGCTCCAGCGTCGCTGTGTGACCCCACTAACGGATTCCTCGGTCGGAGACCAATCCATTGGTGGGGTTACACGATCGGTTCGAGGCCCATTTAGCGACTCTGGAGCTCAAAACAGGTCTAGAGTTTTGGCCGCCTGCGCCGGTGTTCCGGCCTGCTGTGCTGTTGCAGTGAGCCGGGCAATGGCGGTGTCGTCTTGAGGGAGAAAAGATCGGCCGTTCTCGCACCGCGTTGCAGCCTTGACGTGCCGTCTCGCCGATAAGGGGCGGACAGACAGACAGACAGACAGACAGACAGACAGACAGACAGGTACTCTTGCGGACAGGGAAGTCCACCACGCTTCAGTCAAGTGCAGATGGCCGACGGCGGCGACGACGCTCGAACCAACAACCGGGCAGTAATGGATTTAGTATAAACAGAGAGGTGCACACGGAACTGTTTCGAAAAAGGACGCGCACGCGGAGCTATGGATGGGCTGTCAGACGCCTCTCTGACCCTCTCACTCTCTAGCCCGATTTGGTCACGCTCAGTCGTACAAGGAAGAGAGAGAGAGCGAGAGAGAGAGAGAGAGAGAGAGAGAGAGAGAGAGAGAGAGAGAGAGAGAGAGAGAGAGAGAGAGAGAGAGAGAGAGAGAGAGAGAGAGAGAGAGAGAGACGGGGTTTCTCCGCCGTGGCCTGCCAGCAGCGACAACGCGACAAACGCAACGGACCTACACACACGCACATTCCGCGCCGATGTCGCGGGTTCGATACCCGCACCGAAATAAAAAGACTTTTTTGCTCTCTCTAGCCGTGGCACTGTATTCTACTTTCACTCCGAGAGTCCTTTACACACTATCGGTCTGGGAGGACACGGGCCGAGAGGCCTTCACGGACGCAGGGAATGACCAGTACGCGGCCCTTCGGACACAAAGGGGCGCGCCGCGTCACAATATCACGTGGCGCGGCGTGACGAAGAGTAACGACGGAGAAGGCAATGCCCTCTTCTCTCGGCGGCAGCGTCCGCGGCGCACAGTGGGCCAGAGGACCGGCGCAGGCGGCCAAAACTCCAGACGCGTTTTGAGATTTAGAGTCGCTACAGAGGACTCGAACCGAACGGGCGACCCCTTCAATGGATTCCTCGTTCGGAGAGCAGTCCATTGGTGGGGTCACACGTTCGATTCAAGCCCTGTTTAGCGCCCCTGAAGCTGAAAACGCGCCTGGAGTTTCAATCACCTGCGCTGGTCCTCTGGCCCACTGTGCGCCGCGGTCCACTGGACCCCGCGTTGACGCCGCCACCGTCGTCACCCGCGCCGAGTCGCTATTCTCGGAGTCAGAATGTTGCTGATGCTGCTGTAGTTGCTTTCCGTGAGAAATTGGAGAGGCCTGCTTCATCGCCGGCGCGGCCGCGTGGCGGGGCGGGGTGGGGCGGGGCGGGGCGGGGCGGGGCGGGGCGGGCAGCACTGGATGTTGAAGGGCGGGACGCGGCGCCAACGCTTGCCGCTGCTGGCCGGCTGGCTGGCGGGGCCGGCCGTGGAGGTGGGCGGTGGCAATGCAACCTGTGAAGGCCACCACAACCTCCACTGGCATCGCGCCGGGCGTGGCGGGGCGTGGCCGCGGATAGCGACACACACGCACACAGAGAGAGAGAGAGAGAGAGAGAGAGAGAGAGAGAGAGAGAGAGAGAGAGAGAGAGAGAGAGAGAGAGAGAGAGAGAGAGAGAGAGAGAGAGAGAGAGAGAGAGAGAGAGAGAGAGAGACGCAGTCTGCGGCGGGGCGGAAGGTGAGAATTTTACGCAAACACACACACACGCACACACACACACACACACACACAACACACCGGCCAGACTCGATTTGATTCGCGCAATCATAGTCCGTCATCGGCGCGCTAATGGCCATAGCCAGGGCACCACGGCTCCACTTGATGAGGGAGGACCAGCCAGGCCCGCCGCCCGCCGCAAGTCCAAAAGATGAAAATCAGCAGCCAAATAAAAACAGCAGCAAGAACCGAAAACGAGTAAGGTCACGTGAAAATACACAGACGGATGAGATGGCCGCGGCGAGATGCTCGCAACAAGTGAGCGAGTGAGGCCCGAAGACCGGCGCAGGCGGCCGAAACTCTAGACGCGTTTCACCCATGGATTCCTCGTTCCGAGAGCAATCCCTTGGTGGGGTCACACGTATTTGGTTCGAGTCTCGCATTAAGCGACCCTGGAGCTCAAAACGCGTCTAGGGTTTTGGCCGCCTGACCCAACCACCGCCTGTCGTTTCAGTGATTCAACTCGAGAGGGAAAAGTGCAGTGGCGGGACGCTGCAGTGTATGGTATGTAGTCAATGCCGCGGCACGCGCTGCATCCCCGCGCACGCGTGTCGTCCACCAGGCTCGCTCCGTCTCCCTCGCACTCGCGGGGCGGCCCGTGGGGATGCGAGAGAGACGGCGCGACCACGCTGACCCTGGGGATCAGTGCTCCTCGCCAAGGGCACGCCGTCGATACGCCCTTCGCGCGCGGATCGTGCTCTGACTTTACAATTCGGCAGCCGCGCGCCGCCGAGGCGAAGCGCGCAGCAGAGGCGCGCGAGGCGTGCCAAGACGCACGCAAGTGTAGGCGAACGTGGCGACGCGTGGTGGGCAAGGCACCGGAAGGAGCCGCGGGTATGCAATGGACGGTGGGTCCGAGACAGTGTGTGTCACGCAGAAGACCGGCGCGGGCGGACAAAACTCTAGACGCGTTTTGAGCTCCAGAGTCGCTGAAAAGGACCTGAACCGAACGTGTCCTGGACGCGTCCCGGAGGCAAGCAAGCGCTTCCTGCGGCCGGACTGGAATTTAGGCGCAGATCGTATCGCATGCAAATGTCCGGGCCACCTGCCACAGCAGCCCGACCACGCCCACACGGTCTAAACGCGCCCCCTCACCAATTATGTACTTTTTTTTAAACGCGGGTCCAAGTCGGTATTCGAACCCGCGTACGCGGAACCCCGCGCGCCAACGGCGCGTTGACCCGGTTCGTGGCGTCCGGCCGGCCGGCCGGCCGCCTGCGGCCCATCATGGACATGCAGTAGCGTCGGGGAGGCGTGTCGAAACCCCGGCGGCGTGCCGTAACGCCGTAACTGCACCGCCAGCAGGCAACCTGGCGCTCCGTCCTTCTCGCACTCATGGGGCGTCCCGCACGGGGTGCCAAAGAGGCGGAGGCAGAGCACCGTTTCGGGCGGGGTTCGTGTCCGGCTGGCTGGCTGGACGGCCGACCGACGGCGCCACATTGTCAAGAAGGCCCCTGGAGGCCGGAGGGCTGAAGCGGCAGCACCAGTCCGACGGGTTGGCATGCGTGGAATGTCCGGCCTGGCGGCCCTGCTGGCCCTCTGCCCGGGTTGGCGCCCTACGCCCTCCCCCCCCCCCTCGCACCCCGAAGGGCACCCAGGTAGCGCCCCGACTGTACACAACGCGCAGTGGGCTAGAAGACCGGCGCAGGCGGTCAAAACTCTAGACGCGTTTTGAGCCGCAGAGACGCTAAATGAGCCTCAAATCGAACGTGTGACCCCACCAATGGACTGCTCTCCGAACGGGGAATCCATTGATGGGGTCACACGATCGTTTCGGGTCCCATGCAGCATCGTTCTTTCTGTCACCCCTGCGCTGCGGGCGCCCCGGGAGTGCGGCAGAGACAGAGCGCGGCGAGACGGTCCTGCGCCGAAATCACTGCGGCTGGGGCGGCCAGCACCGCGTGGTCGCGGCGTGCACCGCAGCCTGCCCCATGCAGTAAGACACGAGATGACATAACCGCGAACCCCTCTCCGCTCCGCCCGCCCCGCCCCGCCCCACCCCGCCCCGCCCCTCGCCGTGATAGCGCGGCACGCGTTGCCCCACATTCGGCTACCCATCCTCGAAGGGCGGCCGACAGGACTGGCTGCCGACCGGGCGGGCATAGGCCGAGGGGAGCTCGACGCGGGCCTAGACGTTCGCACAGTGGGCCAGAAGACCGTTAAAGGTAGTCAAAATCCCGGGGTGTGAACCCACTAATGGATTGCTCTCCAAACGAGGAATCCCTTTTGGTGGAGTCACACGTTCGGTTCGAGTCTAATTTAGCGACTCTGGAGCTCAAAACGCGTCTAGAGTTTTGGCCGCCTGCACCGGTCTTCTGGCCTCACCCACTCACGTGTTGCGGGTATCTCGCCGCGGGCATCTCATCCGTCCGTGTATTTTCACTTGACCTTACTCGTTTTCGGTTCTTGCTGCTGTTTTTATTTGACTGCTGATTTCCATTTTTTTTTTGGACTTGCGGCGGGCGGTGGCGGGCCTCCTGGTCCTCCTGCTTCCGGCCCACCGTGAGACGGGGCGGCGTCTCGGCCAACACGCCGGGCCGAGGCACGTGCGGTGCCGACGCGTGCCGACGCCACCAAGGGCACCGGCTTCCCTGCGACCCTTGACCCGGCCGCTCAGCCGTGGAGGGTGGTTCGGCCAGAGCCCTGGCCCGAGCACGCGGCAGCAGCTGGCTCATTCCGAGAGTCGCGGCCGTCGCCCTCTCTCTCTCGCGCACGGCTTACCGTATGGGTGCGAGAGAGAGAGCGACCGTCTGCAGTGGCGGCGCGGCGCGGCGGACCGCCCGCGGAGCTGCCGGGGGGGACGCGAGGCGGCGTCCACTCGACGCCACTCCAGGCACGGTTGGTTGACAAGTCGCGGCTGGCAGGTGGACACGTCAGTCAGTCAGTCCCTCGGGAGGAAAAAAAAGCACACACAGAGAGAGAGAGAGAGAGAGAGAGAGAGAGAGAGAGAGAGAGAGAGAGAGAGAGAGAGAGAGAGAGAGAGAGAGAGACAAACACACGCACGCGCACCGCGCGGAAATGCGCTGCAGACGGGGTCCGTTTAGCGAGTGACTTGGTTAGTGTAAGCGGCCGCGGGGGTCAAAGTCTCCGTCGTCTGCGCGCCGGCCGACCCTGCAGCGGCGAGCCTGGGGGCGCGCCGACTGAGTGGAGGTGTGGAGTGCGGCCCGGCCTTCTGGCCCACTGCGGGGCAGTGACGCCGGATCCTATGCTGCGGAGCGCTACGCACACTATTGTCACCATTGGCGCGGTCACACGTTCGGTTCGAGTCCCAGTTAGGGCCTCTGGAGCTCAAAACGCGTCTATAGTCTTGGCCGCCTGCGCCGGTATTCTGGCACACTGTGCGTCGTCTGCTCGCTGGCGCCGCGACGCTGCCTCTTGCCGTCATTGCCATAACTCAATCGCACTGATTGTATGTGTACGCTGCGGTTCACTGAGGTTCAGTGGCCGCACGGCGCTCGGCGCTTACACACGGCGTTGCTGGGCTGAGCGGGAGGTCCACGTCCGCCTCTCTCTCTCTCTCTCTCTCTCTCTCTCTCTCTCTCTCTCTCTCTCTCTCTCTCTCTCTCTCTCTCTCTCTCTCTCTCTCTCTCTCTCTCCCCCGTGCGGGCGGGGGGTTGAGCAGCGGGTGGGGGAAAGGCGTGGGGTTGAGGCAGGGCTCGGGAGTGACTCATAAGGCTGGCGGCAGAGGGCAGAGCGCCTTGCAGGGAAGGGGTCGGACGGACGGACGGTCGGACGGACGGACGGACACACACACACACACACACACACACACACACACACACCCGCACACAGGCTGACTGCGCGCTCGGCACTGCTAGGGTCGGCTAGGTGCGTGTGGGGGCGGCGGCGGCTGTCTTTCGTGGAAGCGGAGACGCCGAGATAAGCGGACACACCCCTAGCAGGGCGAGGCAAGGCGGGGCGGGGCGGGGCGGGGCGGGGTGGGGCGGGGCGGCGAACCCGTCCGCCGGCAGGTCCTTGCTGTTGTCCTAGGTCGGCGCCTCCTCCTCCGCAGTCCCTCCAGTCGCTCCAGCGGTCCTTTCCAGCGCTTTCTCCCTGCGCGGCTACACAGACCCAGGGACCACTACCGAACGTGTGACCCCACCAATGGATTGCTCTTCGAACGAGGTATCCATTTGGTGGGGGGAGCACGTGCCGTTCGAATCCCATTAAGCGACTCAGGAGCTCAAAGCGCGTCTGGGATATTGACTGACCGGGCCTCCGGTCTCCTGTCCCGCCGTGAGGCACACTGTGCGGCCGTGCGTGAATTTATCGTCGGGCAGCGTCGGGCAGCACGGCCGTGCGGGGGCGGGCCTGGCGGGCCGCGTGTGCAGCACGGCTTGCGTCACCGACTGCTTCCGACCGACGACCCACCGATCGGCCGGCCGAACGGGCCCAGCTTCGGCAGCGCGGCAGCGCCCTAAGCCAACGGGTATTCGCAGAAACGCGCGGGCCATCGGCAGGCACCTGCCCCCACCCCCGGTGGGTCCTTTTATAGTTGCTGTTGTTGCTTGTTATTGTTGTTGTTTCACGGGTGGCCCTGCAGCGCAAGCCGTGCAAGTCCACGCCACGAACTCACCGGTGCGGCGGCGGCGGCGCTGAGTGCGTCCAGCGCCTTCCTCACGACGAAGGTCGGCGCATTTCTCCGGAGCGACTCTCGCACTGACTTCTTCCCGGGAAAGAAATTGGCTCCACCAGTTCCAGTTCCGGTGAGACTAGGTGAGACGACAACGCGACAACGCACTAAACACTTGTCTTGTTCCAGGCACTGTCTCTATGTTTCGCTAGCTGCACACAGACAGACATGCAGACAGACAGACACAAACACACACACACGCACACGAGGCGAGACTCGTCCCGACGAGAGGGACGCTCTGCTTGCCGTGAGTCGCGGCGCGTGTCTCGGCCGCGGAGGCCGTCTGCTCTGTGCGGCACCGCTGCTGCAAGTCGCGCTCCACCGCCGGCCGAACACTGACTGCCTGCTGCCTGGCGGCTGGCGGCCGGCGGCAAGCGAAGCCGGGCAGCGGGGCCCGCTGGGGCCCGCCACCCTGCCTGCCTGCCTGCCTGCCTGCCCGCCGCCAAGCGGTGCGCGGGGGCCGCGGGGGCCGCGGGGGTGGGAGGGGAGGGGGGACACCGCGGTCCAGCCGGTATGTATGCAAGCTTCTCGTCAAAGAGGGATTGGTTAGAGAGGGCTGCGTCCGTCCAAGGAAGGTGTTTTAATTCATTCATATCCAAGCAGTGCTGCCAGGTAAGCACAGTACAGTATATTACTACTATGCTGCAGCCTCCTTATTCTGTTGCACCGCGTAAGGCCACTTGTTACAGACTTGCTGCGAGGTCGCTTTCACCAAACGAGGCATCGTCGAACCAACACCAGTTCATTGGCTAGCCATAGGCCCTCCCCTAGTTCCCCACCTTCTACTCGCGATGGTTCCATTGAAGGTGGGCGCACCCCAGGTGCATCCTTGTTGACGAAAGGGTTGACGTCCCCCAGCCACCGGATTGCACCTCGCCGCTACACATGGCGCAATCTTCCCTCCCAGAGGGTGGCCGCTGGACTCTCTCTCACACACAGCGTGTCCCATGCCGGTACTCCGAAAACGACTTTCGGAATCGGTCTGCAGTCCGTCCCGAGAATGAAAGACGGTCCGCGGAGCAGGAAACTGAAACTAGTAGCGCGGGATGGGCGGTTTTGGCAAGCTGGCGCGTCGTTTCGCGGTTTTCGATTCGGAAAAGCCGTGTGTGCGTGGGCCGGGAAAGCGAAGCGGGTCGTTCACCTCGGGAGCCACTCGCACGAGCGACTCGCTTAGCGGAGGGAGGGAGGCTCGCCGTTGAAACGGACCCGGTATATTCTAATTGCCTCACACTCATCCGGGCCGACGACGCGCGGACACGGAGCCGCCGGAGCCGCCCTGGGAAGGCCCGGAAAGCCTCCCCGTCATTACATCCACGTTCCCCGAAGTCGGCTTCTTCGCGCGGGGGCGCACCGCCGGTCCCGCAATGTGTGCTCCCCGAAATTGATTATTTTTCAAAATGATTTTCGGAACGCAGGCGGCGGCGGGGCCTGCCTGCAGACTCCTTCAGCAGGCGCGGCCATCGGCAGAAGCTGAACGACCATCCGACGCAAACGTACATGTACTCGGGAATGCCAGAAAAGATCAAAAGGAACTCGAGGAAACAAATGAACCGCCGAAAGAAAACTAAACATCTCGATCAGGATGGGTGAAGCTCGAAAGGAAAATAATGAAACTGGCGGGCAACGCCCCGCGGCGGCGGTGAAGGGTGTTCGGCCACCTGGTCTATCCTCGCTCACCTGCCGGTAGCGCCGGCGGCACACTGCTTGCCGCTCTGTCTCACTCGCACTCACTGCCACCGAAACGACTCTCGGTCTGCAGTGCTCGCCACCAGGCCACCTCCTCGACGTCAACGCCCACTCACTCACTCGCCGCGCTCGCACGGCCGCGGCTGGCCCCGCACGGCGAAAAAGCAAGACCGCACAGTGGGAAAATTGGCTGATTCGCCGGATTGGTCCGAAGCATTATGTCCAGGGCGGCGCTCAACGCCTCGGGGCGGGCGACGCGGTGGAGCGCGGGCCGGCCAGCAACGCGTTGAGAGTTTTGGCCGCCTGCGCCCACTGTGCGTCGCTGCCCCGCAAGGAACGCATCGGCAGTCTCGCCAACCTGCCAGTCGGCCGGGCCGCATTGTTGCCAATATCATACGCTTCAGCGAGCACGCCCTCAGATTAAGGTGGCAGTTTCTCATCGGCAAAGTGTGGGACCCGACTGGTACACTGTAAAAAAATTATTTTTTAAAAATACTGAAAGGAATTTCTTGAAGAATTATTCATTCTGCTGCAGTGAAATTTATACGAATGAAATACACATCAAAAATTGCGTTATTTACTTACGTATTTTCTTCGTGGGTGATCTCATTGAAGCGACACTGGTCATGTTTCTGCACCGTGAGACAGCGCGTCGGGGCGGCCCCGCCCGTCCGTTGTGACGACCGTGGATTTCCTGGGCGATGCTCTGGAGGTGTGCTTGCTCGGTGACGTCAGCCTTCCCTCCAGTTCGGTCGGCTTTACAGAAAGAGAAAAAAAAGTCTCCATGCCAGACTGTCAGACGGCTGCGCCGCGCTCTACCTTTGTCGTAATTTCGTGGGAGGTGCACCTCATCCCCACTCTTGATCCCTGTCTAGCAGTGTGTTCCCGTCCTTCCCACGGCCCACAGTGAGCCAGAGGACCGGTGGAGGCGGTCAAAATCCCCGACAGGTATTTTGAGCCCCAGAGTCGCCGAATGGGACTCGAACCGAACGTGTGACCACGCCAATGGATTGCTCTATACGAACGAGGAATCCATTGGTCAGATCAACGTCCGATTCAAGTCCTGTTGAGCGGCCTGGAGCTCAAAACTCGTCTAGAGTTTTGACCGCCTGCGCCGGTCGTCTGGCCCACTGTGAGTCGTGAAGGTGTCTGAGTACTGCAGTGCGTGATTGGATATAAAAGGGGGGTCCTAACCCCTCTCCCCCGGAACAATTGCAACCAGCTCATCCTGGACCCGTCCTGGACCCTCGTCCTGACTGTCTTTACAGTGCGCGCGCGCGCACGCACGCACGCACACACACACACACACGTGTGACAGAGGAGAGAGGACGCATCTCCGAGCATCGTCCGCCGGTCCTTGTACGGTCAGGGGCGTTAATTAGAATGCGGACACCATTACCGCCCCGCGGAGCAGAGCAGGAAAAGAATAATAAAAAGAAAACCGCGCGCGCTCTCTAGAAAGAAAAGCGTCGTAACTTAGCGCCCGCTTTGGCCGCGGCTTGGCGCTCCGGACAGACAGCCTCGGCGTCCCGGAGACGGACGAGGAAGGCGCTCCGAGACAATGGACAGACTTAGTTACTCGACGTGAACGCGTGTCCTGTCTGAGTGTCGCGGTGGTGACCGCCCCGCCCTGCCGCGCCACGCCACGCCCACGCAGCGCCACACGCATAACGCGTTCCTCCGCGGTCTCCCTGTGGCACAGAGGGCCAGAAGACCTGTGGTGGCGGTCAAAATCCCGGACGCGTTTTTCGAGCTCCAGAGTCGCTAAATGGGACTCGAACCGAACGTGTGACCCCGTCAATGGATTCCTCTCCGGACGAGGAATCCATTGGTGGGGTCACACGTTCGGTTCGAGTCCTGTTTGGCGACCCCGGGGCTCGAGACGCATCTAGCGATTTTGGCGGCTGCTCCGGTCTTCTGGCCGACTGTGCGTTGGAGGACGGACTGCGAATAAGATGACGGGGCGGTGAAAGGGCGCGACGGCGGCTTCACGCCTGGCTGGGCCGTCGGGCCGTCCGTCGGGCCGTCCGTCGGGCCGTCCGTCGGGCCGTCACCGCGAGGCACATCGCGGCCGCGTCGCGGTGCGGAAATAGCCGCGATACACTGCACTGTACTCACAGTGCGCACACTGGAGGCGCGGTGCCCCGGGGCGCCAAGGACCTCGCGGTGCCTGCATAAAGACAGGACTCGAAACCCGCCGGAGAGAAATGCCGTTGTCGCCGGGCGGTGAGTTCGGCCAGCCATAACCTCACCATAGTCGCAGGAATCGCAGTGTGAATGGGAAGGACTCTGCCGCTGCCTGAGATGAACATCCCAAGGAGAACACAAAAGTCAACCTGATGTCACAATGCGCTTAAAATCGGATTCAAAATAATGATTCCGATTTATCGGTCAAAATGACCTTAGCGTGTTTTAGTGTTTCCTTGGGATGGGGCTGATGCCTCAGGACCATGGGTTAGGTCAGGTTAGGTAAGGACAGGTAAGGTTCTTCTATCCTTTTCCTTTCATTTGTTCTCCTTATTTCTTTTCTCCTTCATTCAGACTTGATTCGCACTGTTACCGTCCAAAAAAGGGCGAAGAAATACGCGATACCCGAACCATAATGTCATATTTCCGACAATTCCTCGAAGGGCGATGGACGGTGTGAAAATGGCTCGTCATGTGTGCGGCAGGCGGCGGAAGTGCTGAAAATAGAGCGGCGTTACCTGGTAAATTATTTGTGAGCGGGCCGCGTCACCACTGTGCTCCACCTGCAGCGACCGATTGGGTAACATTCGGCGTTACCAATCGCACACGTGGATCGCGAGCATTGCCAACTGCACACAATACAGGAGGCTATACTGCCAATGCCTCACAGTGGGCCAGACTGGTGGTGGAGGCGGTCAAAATCCCGGACGCGTCTTGAGCTACAGATTCGCTACACCCAGAAAACTGTCTTCTAGTTTCTTGAAAAGATCAAGAAACTAGAAGACAGTTTTCTGGGTGTAAATGAGACTCGAACCGAATGTGTGACACCACCAATGGATTGCTGCTCTCGGTCTCCGGACGAGGAATAATCCATTGGTGGTGTTGGGTTCGAGTCCTACTGAGCGACTCTGGAGCTCAAAACGCGTCTTAAGTTTTGGCCCCCTGCACCGATCTTCTGGCCCGCCCTGCGCCTCCTCCTCTTGAACCGAAAATAATAAAAATATGGAATGCCAAAAGTGTGAGCATACACGGCACTGTGGAGGCGGGTAATCGATTACGTGGGGCGGTGCGACCTTTACCGTGAGACGGCCAAGGCAGCAGGGGTTACGGGCGGGGAGCACTCCGATGCCCCGCGACTTGACTCGACGCCAAACGGCTGTCGGCCGCTGGGGCTGGTGAGCGGAGCGAGCGGGTAGCGGCTCCCTTCCAATCAGACAAACTACAACAGTCAGCGCAACAGTCGCTAAATTTGACTCGAACCGAACGTGCGACATGCCAATGGATTGCTCTCCGAACGAGGAATTCAGTGGTGGGGTCACACTGGTCACACGTTCGATTCGAGTCCTGTTTAGCAACTCTGGAGCTCAAAGCGCGTCTGGAATTTTGACCGCCGCCTACGCTGGTCTTCTGGCTCACTGTGTGGTTCAGTACGAAGCTAATAAATTACCCTCCGCGTCGCCGCATCGCCAGCAGCGCTTAGCCTCCAAACACAGGCGTAGTGTTTTGACGTGAAGCAACGATACCCGACGTTTATTTAATTTTCAGCTGCGCCGCCGTGCTGATGCCTGTCGTCCGCCTCTCTCTCTCTCTCTCTCTCTCTCTCTCTCTCTCTCTCTCTCTCTCTGTCTCTCTCTCTCTCTCTCTCTCTCTGGTGGCGATGCGAGGGTCATTGGCTCCAACCCTGACCACCGCACCGATGCATGCCGATGCGGCGAGACTCTGCACGGCCTGCATACAGTACAGGTGTGGCTGCGCATTGCACTGCACTTACACTGCCTAAGAGTACACCTCCTAAATAATATACAGAGGGGTCGATTGAACGGTATAAATGAAATGAATTTGAAAGACATTTGTAAGAAAGTTGAACAAAATTTGAGAAAAATTTGAAAATTGAGAGTTGAAAAAAATTTAAAAATTAAATGAAATTTGAAAGAAATTTAAAATAAAGTTGAAAGAAATTTGAAAATTGAAAGAAATGTAAAAAAAAATTTAAAAAAAATTGAAAAAAAAGAAAGTTGAAAAAAATTTGAAAATTGATAGAAATTTGAAAGAAATTGGAGAATTCCTCAAAATTTGAAGGAAATTTGAAAATTGATACAAATTTGAAAGAAATTTGAAAACTGATAGAAACTTTTAAAAAAAATCAAAAATTGATAAACATTTGAAAAGTGATAGAATATTGGAATAAATTTGAAATTAATGACACGAGTGTTGAATTTCATGTATGTATGATTGATCAGAACTATCTGGATGCGGTATGAGAAATCAGGTGTGCGTAGGCCTCAAAGTATGCGAAATCGCGTGAGCGAATGTCCCCCGCCGCACATCTGATTTCTCATATTGGATATTGCGTCGGATAATACCCTATTACGATATGTTTGTTTGAGCTTCGTGACGACTATTGGAAAGTGAAGCCGACGCCGATGGCGTGTATTTATACTCCGAGCTTGGCCCGCCCCAAATACACCACCGCAAACGCCTCGCCGGTCGGGTTATCGTTTGATTGCATTCTAACGAAGCGGTCCGCCGCGCAGGGAGATGTCTCGCTGAGTCTCCGACCAGTGTGCCACCGCACCGCTTAGGAAAGTCTCGGGACCACCGGCCGAGGACGAATTCGGGAAAACGTTAATGAGATAATGGAGGCGCGGCCCTGTTAGCGCGGCTGCTAGGCCACGGGGGCAGAGAGAGGTGGTGATACCCAAACACAGCGCCCGAGGCTTTGGGTTTCGCTACAGGGTCGCTGACCGAGCCGGCAAAAGGCCTCTTGAAACTTGGCACTCGGCTCAGTCGGCCCACTGCGCGTTCTCCCTGCCGCCGTCCGCCCCGCTACGGTAGAGGGCAAGTTCGCGATTTGCAGGCCTGGCTAGGGTCAAGAGGGGCTGCACAATGGGCCAGAAGCCCGGCGCAGGCGGCCAAACGTCTTGAGCTCCCGAGTCGCTAGGTGGGACTCGTACCAAACCTTTGACCTCACTCATGGATTGCTCTCCGAAGGAATCCATTGGAAGGATCACACGTTCGATTCAAGTCCCATTTAGGGACGCTGGAGCTCAGAACGCGTCTAGAATTTTGGCCGCCTGAACACTGGGAGACGAAGCCTGTTTCCTTGTGGACACCAGCGCCACGCCGGGAGGCTCAGCAGCTAAGCAGGCCGGCCAGGGCAGCGCTTGGCTCGGCGGCGACGGCGGCAGTGCGAACAAAGAAATCGACATTTTAATCGCGTCTTGTGCAACACCAATTTTTCACGCTGCCGGTAGCAAAAAAAAGTGAAACGAAGACGCATCGGCGGCACGAGCGCTATGCGCTGCTTATGAATGAGGAACGAGGGGGCTATTAGAATGGCGTGAAAAAGCACATCGCTTCGCTTGCCACCTTTTTGCGTCTCCCCAGCTGCCGGCCGGCGCTGAGAGGCTCCCAGCCTCTCAACCCTGACCGTCCACATTGGGCCAGAAGACAGGCAGCCAAAACTTGAGCTCCAGGGTCGCGAGACGTGACTCGAATCGGAGCGTGTGACCCCCCACCAATGGATTCCTCGTTCGGAGAGCAATTCATTAGTGGGGTCACAACGTTCGGTTCGAATCCTGTTTAGCGGCTTTTGGGCTCAAAACGCGTCTTGAGTTTTGCCCGCCTGCGCCTGTCTTCTGGCCTTCTTTGCTGTCTCATCCTGTCACGCCGATCGCCGAGCGCGATGATTTTTCCAACTTTTTGTCAACCCGTTTGGCGAGTAATTGATATGGTTGCGCAATAACGGTAACGCGAACCAGTTCCATCTGACTCCGCTACTTCATCGTGTTAGTCATGTTCTCGCCTTCGGTCCGTCACACCATCACTCAATGCACTGCGAAGGTTTCGACGTTCGTCCATCATCAGGTCCCGTTGGGCTTCGACGTGCTTCGACGGCTGTAGTGTACGGTGCCGCCACCTCGCCGATGTGACAGCTTTACTACTGCACCTGCACGGACGGACTGACAAACGAGTGCCAGCGAACAGCGCTCCACTCTGGTCGGTCCACAGAGGGAAACCTGAGGGAGCCTAGGCGCCTCACAGGGAGGCCTCCCGGTGGTCCCTAAGAGGTCTCTCTCTCTCTCTCTCTCTCTCTCTCTCTCTCTCTCTCTCTCTCTCTCTCTCTCTCTCTCTTCGCCTGTGTCCCCGGTGGGGCCGCACCTGCTCGACCCGCGACGCGCACGCATCACGGCGCACACATCGCACCACAAAATCGAGACAAGTGGAAGTAAAGAAACACAGAAAAACAGAGAAACAGAGAAAAACAGAAAAACCGCGGCGCGCCCGGTGGGTTCGGAATGGGTCTTTTTTAGGCGGACCGCTAGGCCAGGTGGGCCCTACGCCGCGTGACACACCACACACACACACACACACACACACACACACACACACACACACACACACACACACACACACACACACACACAGAGAGAGAGAGAGAGAGAGAGAGAGAGAGAGAGACGCATATGCACACACGTGCGATACTTGCAAAACCCCACGCGGCCATCCGCGCACGCCGTGGACGCGGACTTTCACTGCCACGGCAATAGAATTCCAGGCAGCGCAGAGAGAGTGCGAGAGAGACAGAGCGACGAATACGACTCTCGGAATCAGTCAGCAGGCGGCCGGACTCTGGGATGACCTCTCGGCCCCGTTGGCCGCATGCATTGCTTGGCCTGACCGGAGCGCGTGTACGCGCTTCCGATTTGGTGTATTTGTCAAAGCTGGCCACCATGTGGCGTCTTACACGGACTCACGTAATCGAATTCATCCGAGAGAACAATAGTGGCCGTGCGTCTGGAAGGCACAGTTGGCCAGAAGACCGGGGGAGGCGGTCAAAGTCCCGGACGGGTTCTGAGCTCCAGAGTCGCTAAATGGGACTCGAAGGGAAGGTGTGACCCCACGGCCGCTGTGCGTGGCGGTGCGAGTGAGACGGGGCGACGGAAAGCCCTGCTTCGCGGCGGCCGCGTATCGCCCTAATAAAGATACCGCAGTGGAGGCATTACGCTAATGAATGCCACCGCCACCCTATCGCTGCCGCAGCGCCGCCGCAGACACTCAAGTCATCATTTTTTGAAAACGCAGCGCCGGTTTGCGGTTGGCGCCCAAATAATGGGCTGAAATAGTAGCGGGTCGGTCTGTCTCGCCAAATCAATTTAGAATCAGTATGCGGTTCGCCGCTACGTAGCGGTGATGTTGAGGCAGTCTCTGGCCGGGCGGACCCACACACGAGTTCGCCAAAGTAGCCTACCTTTCAGGGGCCGCGACGCCGCCTCCCCTCTCTGTCGGTCTGTCTCCCCTCCCCTTCCTCCGCCCGGATCCGCGCCTGGGCATTCCCCGCGTGGACGCATAGTCATCACGCCTTCTCGGAAAACGAAAAGGAAATGGAAAACAGTATAGTGAGTGCGTACGACGAGTAGCCTCGCAGCGAGGTGCGCAGTGTACACGGCCGGTCAGCGACCTCGCGGCGCGGCGACCGACGGCTAGGCTAACAGCGGACTAAAAGGCGGCTCGGTGTTGCAGCACCCACGCTCCCGGCCTCCACCACGGTCCCCGCCACGGCCTCCGCCACGGCCACCCGAGTCGTAAAAGAGCGGCCCTGCTGCAGTGTGTAGTGCAACCGGAGCGGTCGCTGCGCGGGCCGGGCCGACAGCATGGGGCAGTATGCAATGCAAGTGTCCCTCGTGCGGGGACGGCGACGGCAGGCGCGGACCCAGGAAGGGGGAGGTTGCGAAGGGACAAAGGACTTCCCCTTGACCCTCCATAGCTTCCTGTAGGCAGGCAAAAAGTGGTACTTTGCGCGGCGCTGGTCGACATTCCCTGGTGTGACACCCATCATCATCATCATCATCACCACCAGCGCTGGCAGCTCGAAAAATGAGGGAACAAAATCATGGCGTGTCTTTCAATTCGTGAGCCAAAACGGCGATTGGCACTCCTTTGACTGGCAATCCTTTTCATCCCATCATCCGGCTCAGTGATCCATGCATAGGCCTGGCCCGGCCGCCCGGCCCACCGCCCGCGAGCTTTCTCTGGATCACTGGCCTCCTGGCTGCGCGACGCCTTGCCTGTCTGCCTGCCGAGTGGGGCTTTCATTCGCGTCTTTTGTCATCGCGAGGCGCCGTTTCTTCGGGTCCCTTATGTATCGAGGGTCTGTGATGCACAGGCGGGTACCCGCCGCCCACGCGCTGCTGCTGCTGCTGCGCTGGAAGAGCAGTGCGGGCGGTCGCATCGCCGTGTCGCTATTCGCACTATTCGCAGTCCAGCGTGCGCATAACTGTCCCTGCATTATTCATCCTCGGGTCTGTTCAGCACCGCGAGGGCTGAGTGGGCCGGCGGGGACGGCAGCGCGGGGAATCGTATAAATCGCGACCAGAGCAAAACGGCGGCGGCGCGGTGGAAAAAAAAAGAAGTGGCTCGGGATTAATTTTCTATGATTGATGGAGTCCAAAGTATCCTTCACCGACACTCGCACACGCTCGCTCACACTGACACACACACACACACACACGTGTGTGTGTGTGTGTGTGTGTGTGTGTGTGTGTGTGTGTGTTGCGCGGGCGCGCCTGTCCGTTCATTGGTGTGTGTTGGAGTGTGTGCGCGCGTGAGTGTGCGTGCAAGGCGCGAGGTCTAGGATGGGGTTCATTCGAGAAGTATAAAGACTCTGGCCGAGCGCCAGGCTTCCTTCACCCGGCCGGCATAGCAATATTGGGACGGATGGACGTGCACAAGGTCATCGGCGCCGTATCCTTCTCGTGTGCCCCGGGGAGCTGCCGCCATGCTGCCGCCCCTGCCGGGCCTACGTCCGCTCGGCATTGTCGCGCCTATAGCCGCATTCCGAGCCGGATCTAGGCCACCCCAGCTGGACACTGTCACACAGCGGGCTGGAGGACCGACGCAGGCGGATCCAGCCTTCCGGAGGCACAGCTTCACCGCTGGCCGGTGGCCGAGAGTGTAGAGGCGCCGAACTCTCAGTCCGGGGACCTGGGTTCTACACCCAGTACATGCATCATTTTCGACCTCCAAATTTTGTGTCGGCGGGCGTTCCGTGGGGGTGCGAGAGAGGCAGAGCGACGAGACTGCTGGTGAGATTGAAGGAGCCAATAAATAATGAGCGTGGCTACGCGGTCTGCCTCGTCGGCCTTCCAGCCAGTCTCCTTGCAACGCTCTGGTGTATTTGGCAGCGCCATTAATTAGCATAGACCAACACGTTCAGGACTATCAACAAGTCTCGATTATATTGCTTTAATTTCTTTTCGAGCGACGCGGCCAGACTCGTCGGGAATCGAACCCGCAGCGGTCGCTGCCCACACGCCGAGCGATGTGGTTTGGCCGCGGCTTGTCAGCCAGGATAGAGAGACAATTTGCGCGTAGTGCAGCACAAGGTTAAGAGTCCGGGCGGGGCGGGGCGGGGTGGGCCGCGTGTGGTGCTGACCATGTACGTCCCCACGGCGGTGTGGGTGTGCTTGGAGCGCGCACTGTGGGGGGCACAGCGCGGTACGCCACGCGGTACGCCACGCGGTACGCCACGCGGTACGCCAGGCGGTACGCCACGCGGTACGCCACGCGGTACGCCACGCGGTACGCCACGCGGTACGCCACGCGGTACGCCACGCGGTACGCCACGCGGTACGCCACGCGGTACGCCACGCGGTACGCCACGCGGTACGCCACGCGGTACGCCACGCGGTACGCCACGCGGTACGCCACGCGGTACGCCACGCGGTACGCCACGCGGTACGCCACGCGGTACGCCAGGCGGTACGCCACGCGGTACGCCACGCGGCACGCGCTCTCGGAAGTCTCATAAATTGTTTAATCGACCAGCAGGCCTGGACGTCTTCCCGCGGGGCGTCGCCGCGCCCCCACCATCCTTGAGGCTCGTCTTCGGTTTGAAAATCCTAGCCGTGCCGCGTCGCGTCGAGACTCTTCCTGGCTCCAGTCTCATTGGACTTCCCCAACCGGCCCCCCGCCGTGCGGGCTATCTATACTACTGTCGGCGGAAGATAAAAATTAAATTGTGGTGCCGCCATCAGTTTGGGCTGAAAGAGTTGGCCGCGTTCGGGCCCCTCGTTTGGCCCAGCCTCTCCAGCCGTCCCACTGGAATTTGCGTGGGAACGCCGCGCGCCGCTCAGAGGCCTTCCTTATCTACCCGTTTGGGATGCCTATCCCTAATTGTCTCATCTGCTCGCCACTCCACGGCTGACTAATCGCGAGTGTCGTTATCACCGTTCTGTCTCTGTCACACCTACATGCGACGCCCAAAGAGAGAGAGAGAGAGAGAGAGAGAGAGAGAGAGAGAGAGAGAGAGAGAGAGAGAGAGAGAGAGAGAGAGAGAGAGAGAGAGAGAGAGAGAGAGAGAGAGAGAGAGAGAGACGGGTCGATGGAAACGACTTTCGGAAGCAGTCACCAGGGGGCTCAGACTGGTGACTGGTGCACCCCCCAGTCATATGGATCCTCACGGGGGGGCTCGTTTGGGTGCGAGAGAGACGGAGCGACGAGAGGGAAACTCGAGCGGTGGCAGCGCGCGCTTTTTCTTGGACCGGAAGACGCGGTTCATCCCTGACCGCGGCCGTTGACTGCGGCGACGAGCCCAGGGTGGCGGCGAGGGCGATGCCTCCGACACGCACCAGCAGCACGACCAGCACGGCCAGCACGGCCTGCACGGCCAAACAGTGGGCCAGACGACCGGCGCAGGCGAACAAAAGTCTAGACGCATTTCGAGCTCCAGAGTCGCTAAATGGGACGCGAATCAAACGTGTGACCCCACCAATGGATTGCTCTCCGAACGCGGAGTCCATAGCAGGGGCCACACGTTCGGTTCGAGTCCAATCTAGCGACTCAAGAGCCCGAAACACGTCTGAGGTTTTGTCCGCCTGCGCCGGTCTTCTGGCCCACTGTGCGCCAGCACGCCTGCAGGAGCCCGTCAGCCTAATGGACCGGCCAGACTAGCCCACTCGGCTGCCGGCTCACCCCGGCACCCTCCTGGTTGACGCCCAGGGTCACGTCGGCGATGCGCCGCGCGGACCTACCCGCCGCCGCCGGGGCGCACCGCACCCGGGTCAACGGCTTCACCGACCGCCAGCCTCGCGGGGTTGAGGGCCACGGGCGCGCCTAGAGAAGTCCTAGAGATGCAGACTGATTCCGAGAGTCCGTCCCTCTGTCTCTCTCGCACTCGTGGGGTCTCCCCTACAGGTGAGAGAGAGAGACAGTGCGACGAGAACAACGGGTCTCGGAATCAGTGTGCATGCTGGCAGCGTTCCACCACGCGCACGGAGACGAGCCGCTGTAGGCAGCACACACTGGGCCAGAGGACCAAAACTCCAGACGCGTTTTGAGCTCCATCTTGACACACAATCTTCAAAATTTCTAAAATTTTCAATAAATTTTTCAAAAAAACAATTTCAATAAAAGTTTTCAATAAAATTTTCTAATTTTTCAATAAAAATTTTCAAATTTTTCAATAAAATTTTTCAAATTTTTAAATTTTTGGCGTACATATATTTGGCCAGTTGTTTCCCCCTCGGACCCCCACCAGTGGATTCCTCGGTCGGAGAGCAATCCAATGGCGGGGTCACAGGTTCGGTTCGAGTCCCATTTAGCGACTCTGGAGCTCAAAACGCGTGTCTCCTGTGCCACTGTGCAGCAGCAGGGACTCGGCGGCGGGGCCGGGCGGGGCCGGGCGGGGCGCCGTGAGGGTAGGCAACCGCCACGCGCTGGAGTGCGGCGGCACAGTGCAGCGCGGCGAGGCAAGGGGCCGTGGGCGACGAGGACGCACTGCTCGTCCTCCTGCGGCCAGCCATCAGCGGGGTGCGAGAGAGACAGAGCGACAAAAGCAACTCTCAGTGTGCTGCCTCGCCTTGCCGAGCGAGCCAGTCCCATTTGGGAGCGGTGCGCACCACTCTGTGGTCCACTCGGACGGGCCGGCAGGATCGCGTTATGGATTTTATGTCGACGGCTCGGACAGCGAGGTGCTCTGCTTCTCCTTGACCTGGTGGTGCTCCCCGCCGCTGTGCGCGTGCCCACTCGGCCGGGGGTGCGGCGCGGCAGACTCATTCCAAGAGCACAGTGGGCCAGAAGATCGTTGAGTCGGCCAAAATTCTAGACACTTTTTAAGCTCCAGAGTAGCTAAATGAGACTCGAATGGAACTTGTGACCCCACCAATGGATTCCTCGTTCGGAGAGCAATCCATTGGTGGGGTCACACGTTTGATTCGAGTCCAATTTAGCGACTCTGGAAATCAAAACGTATCCGGGATTTCGGCCACCTCAGCGGTCTTCTATGACCCACTGTAAAGAGTCGTTTTCGTCGCTCTGTCTCTCTCGCACCCTTTCCGGACGCCCCGTGAGTGCGAGAGAGACAGAGCGACAAAACGCCCACTGGGGCCCAAGGCAGCCCAAGGCCGCGGGGCAAAGGGGCGCCCTAGCACCACAAACACACCGGGAGGTTCAAAGCGCCCGGCGGCATGGTGCCTCCAAGGCCCTATGGCCCTATGGCCCTGCCAGCCCTGCCGCCGGCCCCGTTCGCAAACACATAGGCCCAGCCGTGCATGCCTGTGCGCCACTCTCGTCGTAAACTAGACGCTGGCTGCCATGGCCGCGAAGTCTCTGGCGCGGCCGCTGGACCGCCGCGCAGCCTGCCAAAGCTCCTAGCTCCAGATGGCCGTGACGTCCGTCATAACGTCCGCGACGTCCACCATCTGCGGGACGGAAACTACCACTCGACGCAGGGGGCGCGGGCCGGACTCGGAGCACACGCCGGCCGACGGCGGCCGACGCCCACGGAGATGTCATCCGCGGCGCGTGTTGCCCGCTTTAACGCCCGTCCACCAAACCAGAGACCTCTCTCTGCACCAGTCGAGCGATGCCGCAGGATCGTTTCGTCGCTCTTTCTCCCTCGCGGTCCTACGGGTCGTCCCTGGAGTGCGAGAGAGACACCGTGTGGCGGACGACGGCCGCGTGCAGCGCACAGCGGGCCAGAAGATCGTTGAGGCGGCCAAAATCCCAGACACGTTTCGAGCTCGAGAGTCGCCAAAAGGGACTCAAATCGAACGTGTGACCCCACCGACGGATTGCTCTCCGAACGAGGAATCCATTGGTAGGGTAACACGTTCGGTCCAAGTCCCATTTAGCGACTCTGGAGCTCAAAACGCGTCCGGGATTTTTGCCGCCTCAACGGTCTTCTGACTGTTCCACGGTGCAGCGTAGCGGGCCGCCAGCCGTCATTGCCGTTTTACAATGTGACGGCCTACACACTACCGCACTACCAACAGTGCGGCGGTAAATTTCCCGCGGCAGACTGATGGCGACCAGTCGCTTCGTCGCTCTGTCTCTCTCGCACCCGCGGGGCGTCCCGCTGGGGACGCGAGAGACGGAGAGACGAAGCAAGTCTTTGGAATGGCTCGGTAGTGCACCACCGCCAGCAAGGCGTGGGCGGACGGACGCCGAACGACACGGAGGAGTGAGCGAGGAACAGCGGACTGGGCGGCGCTTTCGTCGCTCTGTCTCTCCCGCACCTTTAAGGAGCGCCCCGTGAGTGCGAGAGAGACGGAGTGACGGAAACGACTCTCGTAATCGCTCGGCAGGAACGCGCGCCGATAAAAAGAGAAGAAAGAGAACAAAGAGTCGCGATCGGGTTTCGCGTGGCGTGTGCGCCTCTCTGCACCGCCGAGGAGACGGCCGGCCCGTCGCCGCGGCCGTTGCGAAACTCCACTTTTACGGACTGTTTCTTGTGGAATCACCCGGCAGGTCACAGTGGGCCAGAAGACCGGTGCAAGACGCGTTTTGAGCTCCAGTGTCCATAAACAGGACTCGAACGGGACGTGTGACCCCACCAATGGATTGCTCGATTGCTCTAGGGGGTCACACTTTCGGCTTGAGTCCTGTTAAGGAAACTTGGAGCTCAAAACGCGTCAAGGGCTTTGGCCGCCTGCGCTGGTCTTGTGTCCCACTGTGCACTGATGGGCTGCTCCAGCTGGCTGTCATTGTCACACAGTGCATCTCGATGCCCGCGCCCCCATAAAGCCGTGCGGCGCAGACTGGTGGCAGCGGCGCACGCGCACGCACGCGCACGCACGCGCCGTGCGCACGCTTCGTGGTAACTCGCCGCCGTGCGCGCGGACTTGCGTGCGTTTTCGTCCGCGCGCCATGCGGGTCCTATCGGCCTACCGCCGGGGGCCGACGGGCCGGGGGCCTCCTGCGGTCTCATTCCGAGAGTCCGCTTCGTCGCTCCGTCTCTCTCGCACTCATGGGGCGTTCCGTGAAGGTGCGGGAGAGACGGAGCGACTAAAACTAAACGGCTCTCGAAAAGAGCCTCCGACTCGCTTCGCTTCCTAGTGACGCGCCATGCGGCACCCGCGCTGCTCGCGGAGCGCGAACCGAACCGCCGCGCACCTGCGGCGCAAGCTGCGGCGGACTCATTCCGGACAAGTGCTTTCGTCTCTCTCTCTCTCTCTCTCTCTCTCTCTCTCTCTCTCTCTCTCTCTCTCTCTCTCTCTCTCTCTCTCTCTCTCTCTCTCTCTCTCTCTCTCTCTCTCTCTCTCTCTCTCTCTCTCTCTCTCTCTCTCTCTCTCTCTCTCGTGTCCCGCAGAGTCAGTCCTCGGGGGGCGGGGCGCTGCTAGCTCTATCTGCGGGTTCGCTAATTTCGGCTGATGCAACTCGGGCCGTCCTTTCACCGCCCTGCATGTGGACATGTGGCTGTGTCTCGCAGCAAATAAAATTTAATCGAATCATTTTTTTAAAATGTATTTTTGTTTTTACACGGCACAGTAATGCAGTATTACTTTACTGTTCAGCTTGTGTTGAGTCCCCTCTGGCCCACTGTGCACTGGGACTCTGGCCTTGACTGGTGCAATTGGAGGGCGCACGCTCTTTCACATCTCCGTCAATGAATCGGCTGTGAAGGAGTGTTGCCGCTGTTGCGCGTGTGTTTGAATGTCGGCGGCGGAATGCCTGCTCCCCATTGGCCGTCCGTCTGGTGACAGGTGCGGTCGGAGCGCCGCGTCGTGGCGACTGGACGAACTACGTCGCTGGTAAGCCTGATGGGATTGCCGCGTTTTTCTGCGTCGCGTTGGCAGCCCGTGCGGCAGATCGCTCCCTCGCTTCGGTCGGCCGCCATCTTGTGTTTATTTTGTTTGGCGTGCTCTGCCGTAGCGGCGTCAATTAAAGTTGATTGATCCCTTTACTTGCTGTGTGTAGGCAAGTGATTGTGTCCATCTCTTCCTCATTCGCGCTGCCATGTCATATGGGTCACGAAACGAGTGTCGGATCTACGTCGGGAACCTGCCGCCCGACATCCGCACCAAGGATATCCAGGATTTGTTTTACAAGTATGGCAAAGTCACGTTTGTTGACTTGAAAAATAGAAGAGGACCCCCGTTTGCGTTCGTTGAATTCGACGATCCGAGGTAAGCTGGCGCCGTTTTCCTGAGCCGACGTTCGTGGTTCCTTGGCCGTGGTTATGTCGCTCCGTTTCTTTCTCTCACGAGCTCAAGGTTATGGGAGCGAAAACAAAGCGAAGCGCCCGCCAGGGGAGCGTCCCTTGTCCAGCGCAACGGCAATGCGAGTGCTCGAGCGTCACCCGCCAGTCTTTCGGTCTGTGGTCCTTGGGCCAGCCCCGAACCCCTCAGTTCCGGTCAGACCGACCTTGTTAGTTGGCCGAAGTCTGCCTCGGCGGGGTTACGAGCTGTTGGATCGCTAGCCCTCAGCGGCCTGAGTCCGTTATTGGCTATTGACGCACACCCCCTCGAGCCTAATGAACTCAAGTTCACCCCCCCTCTCCCCCGCAAACTTCTTGCCATTGTCTCATCCTGTTCTTCAGGTTTTCGTGTTTTGTTCTAATATTGACTGTGTTACCATGTTTGAACTACACCAATATCTGAGTTGGTGTGCCCTGCAAATGCCTTGCCTTGTTTATGTTAATCTGTCAATTTGACTTTGCAAACTGTTCACTGGGCATCTGGTGCCCTCACTTCATTTGAGGATTACCCACTGGTATCATATGTTGACTAACTTCTGTTAATGAATTCTGCAGTCAGTCACAAGTATGTAAAGTTTGGATTAATTGGATTGTGTCGTTAAATGTTTCCATGAATTTTGTCTGCAGGGATGCTGAAGATGCTGTCCATGCTAGAGATGGATTTGATTATGATGGATACAGATTACGAGTTGAATTCCCCCGAGGAGGGGGACCAGCTATGCGCGGCAGCAGTCGGAACATGTCTGGCTCAAGCAGCGGTGGCAGTCGTGGAAGAGGCCCACCTGCACGACGATCTCAGTACAGAGTATTGGTTTCAGGCAAGTATTATCACTATCCTAATGTTTTGCAGGAAATGCTTTTATCATCTTAACCCGACTAATTTTTTGAATTGTCTCTTAGGTCTTCCTCCCTCAGGCAGTTGGCAAGATTTAAAAGATCACATGCGTGAGGCAGGAGATGTATGCTTTGCTGATGTCTTTAAGGATGGCACCGGAGTTGTTGAATTCCTTCGCTATGATGACATGAAGTACGCTTTCAAAAAACTTGATGACTCTAGATTCCGATCTCATGAGGTAAATGGCCTTTCGTTCATTCAGTTCTGTTTTAATCATTTTGGTGTGTTTGTATCAAATATTTTCTTCTTTTAATTCAGGGTGAAGTTGCGTATATCAGAGTGAAAGAGGATTACTCGGGCAGTAGTGGTGGGCGGGCTAGCGAAGAGAGAGGCCGTCGCTCACGCTCCCGTAGCTACTCTTCCCGAGGGAAGCGTGGTTCCCCTTCTTATTCTCCCATTCCTAGGAGAAGTTACTCACGATCTCGATCTCGAGGAAGTCGTTCTCCATCATATGACTGATACATTGGTAATGGCGGATGTTAAATTCAGTGATCATAAACTGAAATTAATGTTTTAGTGCCTGCCAGCATTTGGCAGAAATATGGCAGGAATTACCCCTCACCAGTCTCAAGATTTCATCTGGGTTGGAGGAATCCTCGAGGGCCCTCTGCTCATCTGTCAATGGTCAGTTATCATTTTAAAATCAATTTGTTATATTCCCGATTCTCTGTCTCAAATCCCTCTATGGGATTCAGTGTTATTTTCTTACTTTTTTTTTTTTTTAATGTGTAAATGTGAGCTACAGCAAGTTTGACACAGCATTATGTGATCAGCAAGTTTGACACAGCATTATGTGATTTCAAGCACATATGTGAAGGCATGGAAATGATTGCACGTTTCATTCCATCTAGATTTAACAATAAGAGGTTCCATAGGTCATGTTCAACATTTCTGCTATTTCTGATAGCATTGGTGCTTTATATAGGGCGTAAGTCCTGTAATCCTCTTGAAAGAAAAAATTAATTTGAATAATGTGATGACTGTTCTCTTATTTTATCATGATGCATTATCTCATTGTGTCTACATTTTGATGCCAAATATTTTGAGTGCAAATGTTGCCATTAACTTAGGGTCAGCATTCATGTCATGATCTTTTCAGTCATAAATTCTGATATGTACTTAATTAAATTCTATGCATTTCCTTTGCGGACTTATCAGTTGACCATTCTCTTATATCACATTAGTAGAAATGTGCTGTATGATAATTTATTTTTCTTCCCATAATGTTTCCTTGCCTTTGGAGTGCTCATCTTTTCTTCTTGTTCTGACACCAACTCACGGTTTGTGTGTCACAGTTTATTTCAATGCCTCTAATCATGTGGAAGTGATGTCAGTACAGGCTTCCCTCCCATCGTTGTGCTATGAATTTTCATTGAACTTCTTGTACATGTTGACTATGAAGACATACTGTCACAGTATACATAAAATAAAAAAAAAAATATCTTGACCAGGTTCTCTGCAGTGAATATTTGTGGACTTTATCACAAAATCTGTAGTGTTTAAGGAAGTCTTACTCCATGTAGCTTTTTAGATGCTGGTATTTTACATTCCTATGTACTCCACTAATGGGGCTAGTAAAATAATTTCTTCATGCTGGAAACTAGTATTTAAAGCATGAAGGTGTGTTGCTCAAAATTCCACTCGGCTGCTTCCTGTCTTCAGTGGCTATATGTATCCAATTTTAACTCAATTTTTCTGTCTGCTGATTTGTGTTGTCAGCCTTATTGTTTGTTTTTAGTTCTTGTGTTTGTGCGAGTTAAAGGCTTAAGTCATGGGTCTCCAACAGACTTGCAATACATACCTATAACTAAGCTTTCTTTTTTCTACAATAGTTTTCTGATGAAACCCCTGTTGTTTCCTCTCCAATGATATCAGACATTGTGTAATCTTGTGATGAAGTTTGATTTCTTTACCTGTCTTTGAAACCTCTAGAATGGTCATGTTTAGTTGAGATCAGCTGCATGTAATTCTTCCATTTACTATTAATTTTTGACTAGTCTTGTGCTTTTTTTTTCCACTGTTTTTTCTGTGGCGGACCCTAAATGGTTTTCTAGAGGTTTCTGTTTAGGTCTTTGTTTTGAATGTGGTGAGGAAGGATGACTAATGATACTTTGTTTTTCTTTTCATTCGTATGGATAGCTAGAGCATTGTAACTGGATGTATGTGGAAGGATTGGATTGCAATTGGATGAACCTATTAAAGGAACGCTGATCCTAGCACTATGTTGGATTCTTTACCGGGAAGAGGAGGAGCCTGACTAAACTACTCAATATGTGGATGAGGATATGGGACGCTTTCACGGAACCTCTGGATACACTATGGATGGGATTCTTCCTTGTGCTTCATGAGGATTGCCTGACAATGTGCCAAACGCATTGTGGATACTGGACTGGACTACTAGGAACATTCTTCGCAGGATGTCAGCACAGCAAGTGTCCGCATGCCCGTGGCACGACATATCGTGGTGTGCCTCAGCGCTCCCCTCATCTACCTATACCTCACTACCCACTTCACATGGATTTTATTTACACTCTTACAGTTTTATGAACACAGTTTTTGACTTTACAACAATGGTTTAAGTACCTGCTATTTTATGATGTTGAGGTTGGGACTTTATTACCTATATCCTCAGGTGTTGGACATGTGCTTCCCCAAGAATTTCCTGGAAGACTGTTGAGAGTGAGGACATGAAAAAAGAAAGCAGGGCAATGGAAGAGGAATGAATTTCAACGAGGGATGTCATTGCTTTGACCTGGGAAGTTATTCAAGCACAAGAACCAAGGATTTTGCAAGAGAAAATTATGAAGGAACCAAAGTCATATATTTCAATTGTTTTTGTTTCTCTCATCTAGAGAGGCCCTCTTTCCAAGGCAGAACTGGAAATATCAAGGCTTGTTAAGTAAGATGAATTCTGTGAATTAGGAAGCCTTCTAAAAGAAAAAAGATTATAAAAGTATTTCTGTGCTGGCACAGATTGTTACACATCCCTGTCCTTTATGATATTTTCCTCTGTTCTGCTGAATCAATAGAAAACAGCTCTTGTACACAGTTACCTAGTAACTAAATTTCTAGAGGGAAGACCCAGTTCAGACAAACATCATTTTAGTATTTTGAAGACTGATTTTCTCTTTAGATTTACTCCTCATTCTTTTAAGTTGTGGAGTATGCGTTCCTCACAGTTTGTGTAACTTGGACTTTTCCTAAATTCCTGTGAGGTTCTTATACTCCCATTTTGGATCAAGTGTGCTAAACCCATTTCCACTGTTTTATTTGCCTTTCTTTTATAAAGAAAAAATATAATTTAAGGTCACTTTTGTTGGTGCTGTTTAGTACTCAATGCGAGCTCCAAATAAAGTGATTTTATTATGCCACCGTCATTTTGTTGTGCAGCCTTTACTTTCTCTTCACTTTCAATTGAAAATGCATGCATTTAAACCCATTTACCAAGCATGGATTAGGGGATGTACTCATGCTAAACTTACAAGTACCTAAATCACAACTGAACTTAAACTTGGAAAGTTTCTTTGTTCTCGGTTACTGAAATTCAAATTGGTTCAGATATCCCGCCGTTCCTTCAGTCACCGCCCGCACCGCCCCTACTTTCATGCCGAGCAGGTTGGCCAAAACATGAAACGAATCCAACTTTCACAATTTCTTAACTCACTATGACATCGAAAGATGTAACTCGAGAGATTTTCTTTGACATCATGAGAGAAAAGGATTTAAAGTCCTTAATCACGTTTCCTTGAAGAGGGAGACTGGTTTGAATTTCTTATGTGTTCTTTTCTTTTTCTTATCATGTTCTCGGGGGAACAAATCCAATTGCGTCAACAGTTTCTTGTTAAATAGGCAACAATTTCATACTTAAATCAAGTTTTCGTAAATATATTTCTTGCAAAAGCAGAAAATATCCAACATTATTGCCAACCTAAATTTATATTTTGTCTGCGCAGGTAGGTCGCCATCTTGGATGTGAAAATTCGATGGTAAGTGGCAATATTCGTGGATAAAATGCGAAAATGACAACTTAGTTGTTGGCGGTGTCACATACTTATTATCTGAACGGTTGCCTGGGTATCCGACATTCTTTTTGGCGCATTTTCACTCCCGGTTGTCTCCTCTTGATCCCAAACAACGTAAAACACTTGTGAGACCAGTCTGCTGCAGCCAGTCTTGCCTTCAGCGTAGGCTTCATTGACACTTAGACTGTTTTGTACTGCATATTTATGTAAAGTAATGACTGTTTTTTCGACGTTTTCTCAAATAGATTTTGTGCAAACGTGTTATGATTCAAACTTGCCGGACTAGTCACGTCAGTTCGATTGGTGTACGGGACATAACAAGTCTAGGTTGAAGTTTGTTTTCACTTCTTGGGAGTAGAAGATGTACGTTTCTGTCCTTCATATTTTTAACGAATGTAACTTTAAGTTAGCAGTTACGAACCTTCGGACACGTGCTTCATTGCCACTTGAATCGATATTTGGTTCCCAAACCAACAAAGGCTCTTCTAACCTGCATCTTGCGGACCCGTCTCGTCTGTGGCATCCAGATGCTTGTTGTAAACATAGAACACCCTCACGCTCTTATTTCCTTTTTCTTTCGCGTAACTCTCTCTGCTAAGGTTTTTTTCCTGATCGCATTTGGTTTCTTTTTCTAACTCTTTGTTTATTGTGATTCTTGTTAGAGTGGGTGTCTGTATAAGATGTCATTACCACTGTGTTATCCATTATTGATCTACTTGGTGTTGTGTGTGTATACCTTTCACTTGAAGGAAGAAATTATCTTGTTTTCCTAAGAAAGAAGCATAGTTACTAAGCACACTCAAGAGTCATGTTTTAGGAAATATCTCCATTCAAACGTTCTGAAGACTCACAGTATCGGTCAGATAACATTGTCAGTAGGAAATACTGTTCCTCACAATAGGCTGCATGTCTTTCATAAGTGGTCATTTTAATTTCTGATTTCTCACTTATGACAAATTATTCATATAAGTATCATGGGGATGAAGACCAACAAATATAAATCAATTAAAATCTTTAATAAAAGTTTGTTAATTAATGGTAAAAATTGTTTTCAGGTAACGTCGTCCAGAGTTATCCAATGGCTGACAGCATTTCAGATCTCTGATATTTGGTGGAGTTCTGAAGAAAGTGGTGCCATCCAACAGCAAACTGGGAGCATAAGAGCTCCCTGTGTGACGCTTATAAGCTCACCATACTATGCCTGCAGTTCCAAGGTATGCTGCCTGAGACGAGATCTAATCATTTTGGGTTTGGTGGAATAATTATCCTTCAAAAACTCTGAGGATTTCCTCTTTTCTAATGAGTGGTTTCTTCTATCCCAAGGCCCGGAAGTTTAAAGGACCCTGAAGTTTCGGAACTTTTTCACAAAGATGATCCGGACAAGATTTTTGAAGACCTGCGGGAAATTGGCCATGGGAGCTTTGGAGCAGTGTACTACGCCCGGAATCTCATCTCTCGTGAAGTCGTTGCCATCAAGAAAATGTCATATTTGGGAAAGCAAAGTTTGGAGAAATGGCAAGATATTTTGAAGGAGATAAGATTTTTACGGCAACTTAACCATCCTAATACAATTGAGTATAAAGGCTGTTTTCTACGGGACCATACAGCATGGGTAAGTTGGCTTTGTAACATCAAATATTTCATGTGTATGTTTATTTCTGAAGTAATGCTTGATTATTTTTCTGTCTAACTTTTCTCAGCTTGTTATGGAATACTGTTTGGGCTCAGCCTCAGATATAATAGAAGTACACAAAAGGCCCCTCAAAGAAGAGGAAATTGCCGCAATATGTGAAGGAGTTTTGAGAGGTCTTCACTATCTTCATTCACTTGGACGAATACACAGAGATGTCAAAGCAGGAAATATATTGCTTACGGAAAATGGAACAGTAAAATTAGCTGACTTTGGCTCCGCCAGTATCCGCAGTCCAGCCAACAGTTTTGTTGGCACTCCATACTGGATGGCACCAGAGGTCATACTGGCTATGGATGAAGGACAGTATGACGGAAAAGTGGATGTTTGGTCATTAGGCATCACATGTATTGAGCTAGGTGGGTTAAATTATTTATTTACTTAAATTTTCTCCCAACAGCAGTTATCTCACCACATTATCTGTCACCTGTTACAGCTGAGAGGAAACCGCCTTACTTCAACATGAATGCCATGAGTGCCTTGTACCATATCGCTCAAAATGACACGCCAGTACTGCAATCGCAAGACTGGACAGACATCTTTCGGCATTTCGTTGATTCCTGCTTGCAGAAAAACCCTTCTGAACGTCCTCATGCTGGGAAGCTCCTATTGGTAAGTGCCAAACAAGGCAGTTTGCCTTTCATTTCTTGTTCTGTAAGTTTCCTTTTCCAGTTAAGTAAATGGGTGATTGCCACTCTTACAGCATCAACTAGTGACCAGACCACGTTCTCCACATGCACTGCTGGACTTGATCCAGAGGACTAAAGCAGCCGTCAGAGACCTTGACAATCTGAACTACAGAAAAATGAAAAAAATACTCATGATGGATGCATTTGAAAATGAGAGTACTGCAGGTGACGCTGATGGTGAGTAATGCCTGTTTACCCCTTTTGTAGGCCTTTTGTATGGAATGATCGGTCTGTTTTTGTTTTTCTTAACGTTTAATTAGTTGAGTTGAGGCTTTAGAAAACTCAATATTGTTTTGTCAGGACCCATCTTTGATTGTTCAGAAACACCAGACGAGCAGACTGGTGGGGACAGCAGCAAAAGCAACAGCATTACGTCAGAACACTCAATCCACTCCATGGGTGTCAGTGCATCCTCTCAAAGCTCTTCTACCAATAGTTTACCTCCAGCAGTGGATGGAAATGATGGCTATGCTGCTTCCATGCGAGCCAGACACAAGGTATGCATTCCCACCTCTAATTTACATGTGTTGGATTGTGACCAATTTTCCTTCTCTCTCTCATCTCATGTTTAAATTTTCAGGCATCAAATTCCACAGCTTTGGCAGATCATGGTGCTAACAATTTTGCCACAATCAGAACAACATCCATCGTTACAAAGCAGCAGAAGGAACATATGCAAGAGGAAATGCATGAACAAATGACTGGGTATAAGCGAATGCGCAGAGAGCACCAGGCTGCCCTCATCAAGGTAGGCAGTCCTTTGCTCTTCACAGGAGTTATGTTTGTATTATATTTGTGAGCCCCATTTAAAGTATAATTTTTATTTCTCTTCTCCTTCATCACGTAGCTTGAGGAACGTTGCAAGATGGAGATGGAGGGCCACAAAGGGGTCTTGGACAAGGAGTATGACACTCTTCTTCAGCAGTTCAGTAAAGAGCTCGAGCGTTTACAGCAGAGGCACCAACAAGAGCTTGAACGCAAAGTTAAACACAACTTGAGCTGTGATAAGAAATTACAAAAAGAAATTTCAGGACGCCAAGAACAAGATCGCAAGGCTTTTGATACTCAGAAGAAGAAAGAGTACAAAGCAAACAAAGAAAGGTGGAAGCGGGAACTGTCAATGGATGAATCCACTCCCAAGAGGCAAAGAGATGCTACCTTAGCGTAAGTATTATTTTACTATATGGAATGAGGAAAACAGCTGAAGTCTTCTCCTGGGCCCTACTGCACCATGCTTGGGGGCTGATCTGAACTTAAATCTCTCTCTCATTATTTTTTGTAAGTTTGTTTGAATGTGTTGGTACTGTCTTAACACCCTGTGTTTCATTTTTCTTTGTCTAGAACCCAAAAAGAAAATCTGAAACAAATTGAGGCTCAGGAAGAGCAGCGCCTTGTTCGGGGTCAGAAGGAGTACTTAGATCTTGAGATGCGGAAATTCCGAAGAAAAAAGTTGCTGTCATTCCATAGCCTAGAGCAAGGACTCCTCAGAGAGGCAAGTACACTTAATTGACTTTAATTTATGTGTCTTTAAGTATTTAGCCATCCTGCTTAATATGTTCAATATTGGCGAACAGGAGCTTAATAAGAGGCAACAACAGCTAGAGCAGGCCCACTCAATGTTGCTTCGTCACCATGAGAAAACTCAAGAGCTTGAGTATCGTCAGCAAAAGGCTGTCCACCAGTTGAGAGAGGAACAGATTCAACGTCAGCACCACACAGAACTCAGCAACCAGCGGGATTATATGCAGCGTGCTGAACGAGAGCTAAGGAAGAAGCATGCACTTGAACTCAAGCAACAACCAAAGAGTTTGAAAGTAGGTTGACTTCTGTCTGTGTGTATCTTTTCATACTGTGTCTGTGTGTATGTTCTAATATTTCCCTAATCTTCTGCAGCAAAAAGAAATGCAAATCCGTAAACAGTTCAGAGAAACTTGCAAAATTCAAACAAGGCAGTACAAGGCATTAAAGGCTCAGATTCTTCAAACTACTCCAAAAGACGAGCAGAAAGTTGTCATTAAGAAGATGAAGGAGGAACAGAGACGAAAGTTAGCCCTTCTTGGTGATCAGTATGAACAGAGCATTGCTGAAATGCTCCAGAAGCAATCGGTAAGATGACGACAATACTAATTCTCTTTGCGTCACTCAACTAGTCTAAATACTAAATCATTTTATCTTATCCTGTCATTCATTATTTTCAGATTCGTTTGGACGAGTCTCAGGAGGTAGAATGTCATCATTTGCAAGACAGGTTGCACTATGAGTTGGAAATTCTCATGGCATACCAGTCCAAGAATAAGATGCAGGCTGAAGCCCAGAGAAATAGGGAGCGTAAGGAGCTGGAAGATCGTGTCTCGGTCAGACGAGCTCTTTTGGAACAGAAGGTAAGTTCCAGGGCCATAGTTACCTTCTTTTTGTTTTGAAAGTCTTATCTTTGCTTTATCTAATGTCTGATGATATGTCTTTTTATTTCCAGATGGAAGTTGAAACTCAACAGTTCCTGCAGGAGCGTTCTGAGCGAATTCGATTGTTGCATGAACGACAAGATCGTGAACTAGAACAGTTTGATGAAGAATCTGCCCGTCTTGGCTTCAGGTAGAACCTCATGCTCAAAATTTATTTTGGTTATTATCTCATTGCATATTGCATTAATTGTGTCTGTGTATTTCAGTGCCCTTGCCATTGCTGAAGCATCGAAAGAGTCATACCCTGATGACGAATCATTATCGGGAAGTGTGCTGAGCTTAGCACACAGCAATAGCTCAGCTTCATTCCCAGCAGGAAGTCTTTAGTGTTGGCATGTCTGCAGGTGTCGTATTTTAATTTTGTATCAAAGAAATATTGATTTTAGCAATGTTGTTGATTTGTTGGAGACAAGTGATTCTGCAAGAGGTAATTGGTCTGTTGAGATGCTACAGAGTAACAAACCTATGCAGTAAAACACGCTTATAACCTACAAATTGTAATGGGACTCCACTTATTTTAACCAGTATTTTGATTGTTTTTGCTGCCTTTTAAAAAAAATAAAATAACTTGTTGTTTGTGGGCATGTGAAGACAGATGAGTGTTTGAGTTCCACTATAAGGGAGTTTTACTGTAGTATTTTTGTTTTTCTCGTGGAATTGTTTGTTGTTTTGTTGCAAGTGTACATCATGAAAGTGTTAAGTTGACTCAGGGTCCAATGTGGGAAATATGCGGGCCTATACAGACACCACAAGACTAGTATTCTTATTTTTTTAAAACTTACTGAAGGAAAGGTTTTGATTTGTTGTCTTAAGCAAGATAGTGTAAGAGGGCTAATACCCATAAATTGTGTCTGTAACCTTCATCTTTTAAATCTTAGAATATTGTTGCATAGGTAAACCTACCCCGCTCATTTGACTTATGTGTATACTGCCATGGTGACTCTGATATTTATTAAGCTACATATTGAAAATGTGCAGATATTGTCTGTTCATAATATTGGCTATCAAATATTAGGTATTGATTCAGTGTGTTTTGGTTTAAAACGCAAATCTGTATTTTTAAAACATTGCTCTTTCCACTGTTTTCCATTACGTGATATATCGCTGTTCCTTTTCCTTTACTCTCTCTCTCCTCTCTTTTCTTTGTTTTCCTATTTTTTTTCAATTTTTGAGGAATATTTGTATTGCTGGTGTTTTTACTGAAAACGAAGAGTTTGAATGGATTTCTATGATATTTGAAGAACATAATATATTTAGTACAGCTTTTGTAGGAGCGCAGAGAGAAGCATCAGGTTAGATTTAGAATAATGAATAATGTTAGTCAAGGCTCAAGAAGGGCTGGCAATGATTGGCTGTAGGGACCTTTGCTTGTAGTATAGTCATAAAGAAGGTTGAGCCCAGTGTCCAGTGCAAATTTTACAAAACCATAAGTGAAGTCATGGACTTTTTGCCCAGTTACAAATGCCAAACTGATAAGTAATATTTTTCCACATTAAAGTTCTGCTCAATTAATCCCAGCTACCTTGGCTGAGCATTGTATGAGCAATAATCACGGTCTTCTTGAAACTTTGACTATCCAATGTCAAACAGGAAATATTGAGCTTCATGGGGATACGAACAGTTTGTAATGAATTTTATTATTATTCAATCAATGTCAACAGATATGTAGCATATTCTTATGTTCTTTTTTGTTTTTTCACTTTTGATTCGTTTTTCTTAACTGCTTTAGTTAAAAATTGTATTTACTCCAACCGATGTGTGCTCAAGCTTCTACAATTGCTCACATTCTTGATTTTTCTTCCCTTTTTTTATGAAGTATACTTGAGTACATTATTAATTACAATTAATCACAGTCAGTTTGACTTGCAGTATAACATTATGCTTCATTGGCAGATGTTTCTACTGTCATTGTATATTATGAATGGATCACATACCAAATCAGGTACCATTCACAGCATCACTATGCAAGTTGGTCTTACTAATTGCTTCTTCTTTTGGCCGGCTTCTCCTCTCCCGATGGTTTACATTCTACTAGTACTACTTACTTTCTTCAGGTTTTCTTTTTATCATTCATCTAATTTTTGAAATTGAAACCTGTTTGTTTTGATATTCACTGGTTGTACATGTGTAAATTGCTTTCAGCCTTGAGAAATCTTCAACAAATATTGGTGCCCGCCTTGCCTGATGCTATGTGGTTGGTTCAGCCAAGCTAAGAAATGAGAACAAACCTGGTTGTTGTTTTAATCTTTAATATTTGATGTATAAATCTTCTGTGTATCTCAGTTAATTGTGAACATTTAGTGACGAATGAGGTGATTACATTGTATGAAATTTAAGTGTTTGTGAGATATCACAAATCAAATGTTAATAGTGCTTTCCACAATTGTCTGGAACTGTGCTGAAGTTCTCAGCCAGTTCTGATAAAAGTCTAGTCTGGTCTTAATTTTTCTTAATAACATGTAATAAAGAGATCTTGTCCTTTATGTAAGAAGCTTTGAACCAAATTGTATTGCAGAAGCTATGTGGACTCCCTTCATCATTCATGAAATTTGCTTGACTAAAACAACCATGCAAAAGAGTTATTGAGATATTATATGATGGGGTGGTTGAGGAGGAATGCTTTACATCGCTGCCCTGATATGCAGCTTGTTATCCACCCATCAATTCATACATAGAGTTTTAATTCATTTACTTTATAGCATTCATTTGCTAATACTCTAAATCATTATATGACAAGATTTTTGTGATACTGTATTAGTTAGATATTCATTAAATTACTTAATCTTAACTTCTCTGCTTGTTTCTCCTGATTCCTTGCTCTGCCACCCCAGTTTCATTCTGTATTGATAAATTCTGATTTTCCTGCCATACAATTCACTGAAATAGATTTCACACACTGAGTAGTTTTAGTCCCAGTCAAAGTTGACTGAAGGGTTAGGACGCAGAGCGGGAGACGCAGGCTGCAATCACCCTCACTCCTGACCATACTCAGAGCCAATGACTGACGGCCCAGTGGAAGTGTGGCAATGCAAGTTTGTGAGGTCCTCTCTGCTCAAGTGTTCCAAGACTGCCATACCGCCAAGCACAACACAACGCAGTGCTCCTCCTTGTGTGGTCATGGTATTGTAAAAAAAGAAAGGCGGAAACAGATTTTTGAAAATTTTTCAGTTTAAAACCATTTTAATCGCATCACAGTCTCAATTACCATGCAGAAGCAAAGTGCCATACACAGGAAATTAATATACATACATACTTACAGTTATACAGCAAAATGAGTAATGAGTGCTTTGCTTTGTGTAAAAATGCTCTACAGCATCAACTAGAAAAGAATATTACTCTACATTGAAATTCTTCTGAAGAATAAATTAACAGATGGAAAAACTGCCATTAAGCACACATTATGGTCAAAAGTTTATCATCATATAGTAGGGGAGCGCTTTGTGAACCTATTCTTAACCGAAGCTTATCAATTACATCAGTCTTAAGATTGGACAAGTGCCGATTACAAATAGAAGTTGTCTGTAAATTCTATATCAAACACCTACAAAAAAAAAGTGCAATTTTTATCAACTAGGAAAATTAACAAACCTGGAAGCAAATTTTTTATTTTCATACATGATGGTAAACAACCAGCCAACATCTAAACATGTACATGCAAGTTATGTCAGAATGAAAAGTTCTAGATTGCAAGCATTTATGACTTATATTTCTAGAATCACAATTTAAATCCTAAAGTAAACAGCTTGAATAATTTTAATAACAAAACATCATTCATGCCTTATGTTTGGGTATGCTAAACAGAGGGATTAAAAGAACCAATAAAACCAATAAGAGCAGAAAGATTTTAAGAGAGGGGAACATTCCCAGTATTGAGCATTTGACCAAGCTAACAAAAGTGAAACTTGGAAAATGGTGGTTGGTCCCACATGGTTCAGGCTTTCAGAGATTTTGATGTTTGTTAGATTACAAAATGATATGAAGCAACCAAATTATGAGCTCAAAATCATGCACTCATTAATGAGTGCAGTTGCAATAAACCAAGACAGCTCACAAAACAAAACACAAGCAAAACAAGGGATTTAAAAAAAACCAAAAAAAACACACACACACACACAAACTTTAACTGGGAGTTGATGAGCATCAGCTCCTTGCCCCCACCACACAAACAATAATAAGATAAGATATTTATGGCACAATTATCTAACTCTGGTCCGAATGAAAATTCTGCAATAGAGAAGTACAAAGGCAGCACAAACCAGAATTAAGAACTTTTCAAAATGAGAGCCGATTTGAGTTGAACTTAAGATGAAGCATATTCTCTGTACTATGGAATGCTATACAATTTGTACTGGTGATGTTAAAGTGTTCAGACATCAAGCCCATTGGACCAAATGGCCAAAAGACCCATTTATCTACCTTAATAATCATAATAATATTCAGTTGACCAAAATGAGGGTTGACCTTAAAACAGTATTGATAAGTTGCAGACGTGACACTAATTCAAAAAAAAATTAAGTAATTTTGTTACAAACAAAAACTTGAAGTAAACTAGCACAAAATTTAATTAAACAATCAGGAGATCTTTTGAAATGCTGGCTAGAAATAGCTGAATGGAAACCTCACAAATTGAAAAGCCACATATGTAGAGGCAACTTTTTATAGGCAAATCACAAGACTTGTAAGGAAATGGACACTACCGGCATACAAAAATAGGAATGGCATGCAATGGTTACAAAACGGGATTTCAATTATGGTGACACAAGAATTGGAAACTAATCCTGTTTATTTATTTTTGTGAGCCATTCTTCTGTTAGTAACTCTACCAAAAAATGTACCGCACATAAATGTAACGCCTACTACAATAGCAAACACTAACATAAAGTAACTACTAGATGGAGATGTTTGGACATGATGATAAAGTTCACCCATGGTACGAGGCATGCTAATGGCAGCCTGCTGAAAGAGAAGGAAAATGAAAAGTTAACAAAACCTCATAAATAAGAGGAAAACGAAGGAAAGAAAGAAGAACGAGAAAGCACAAACCTTCTTTGCAAAGCTGAAGAGTTCCAGCCTTTGAGATAATTTATCGCGGCAATCTGGTTGAAGAGGGCTTGTTGCGACTGGTAGTTGAAGGGTCAAGCACTGGATCACTGGAATAAACCAAATTGACATGCAGGTAAGGAACAATCTAGACACAACATTTCACCCAAACATTTCAGCAGTGAAGTAACTTACATCTTCCAGCACCTTGTTCTGTATCTGAACAAAATTTCCGTAAATCAAGAGCACATGCCTTGTACAGAAGAGGGTCAACATGAATGTCTACGTGGCCCTCATCAATAAGAGAGAGAATTTCAATGCGGCAAGCCTTGTCTATGATTTGACCATTGCGTAAAGCGTCTTTCAGACATTCTTCCACGGCTCCTTGAGCATACCCCTCAGATTCCTGTTCAGACTTTGTGCCACAAAGCTGCCTTATCTGAAATTATTTTAAAATAAATTTGACACTATGTACACATTGTTTGCTAATGTTTAGGGTAAAACTAGACAGGAACCTTACATCGTTTTCACACATGCGGCTGAGAAGAGGATTTAATTGGTAATTCAAAGCTGCATCTCGTAAGACTAGTTCCATTTCATTTTCACATTCTTTCCGTAACTTAGCAGCCCGGAACTTGACCTAGAAAAGAAAATCAAATGTGTAGAACTGATACAGTTGGTTTATTTAGACTTCATCAATTCATACCTTCAAGCAATTGATGACTTTGCCATCAAGCTCTTCATCTGGATGAGCTTCAAGAATTACATTTTTACAGAACTTTTTAATATCTGGTTGACATGATTTTCTTAAATCAGGATTAAGGCGATAATCAGTATTTTGCTCTATCATTCGATGAATAACTATCTTCCTACAGTCCTCATTAAATACAGCATCATCTCTGTGTTGCTAAAAGAAAACAAGACAGTTAGTTGACAACCTTTGATAAGGGAAAATGATTTGCTCTATTTGTAAGAAATACCTTGAGACAGTTCAGAACACGCTGCTCAGGCTCATGGAGGCAAAATGTATTTATCATACTTTTGCAATTGATTGTGAGAGAATAGTCCACAGAGTTATAAGCCAGTTCTTGTTCAATTTTGAAAACTGCTTTGTGGCACTCATTATTGAGAAATTTACGATTTACGCGCAAGCACTCTAATAACTGGAAGGAGATAACTTTGTTACTAGTGTCATTGGCAACATTTGAAGAGGATCAAGAGTGACCTTAACTTTCTAACCTTTCCTGCTCCTGATGGTACATTAGAGCAAACTTTGGCAATGTCATCAGAACAAGCCTTTTTTAGTTTTGGATCATAGTCCAGGTTCTCTCTCTGTTGAAATAGCTGCGCTTTCAGCTGTTGTCTGCATTCCTTTGGAATACTATGGCGTGATTCGTTTATAGTATCATTTCGTACAACTTCACTCAGGCAGGAAACAACATCATATCTGGACAAACATGAGTAAAAAAGATGGTGATGGTAAATTTGACTCAATTTGCTTTCAGAACAGAGATGGCAAGAGAAAAGCTTACTTTGTTTTTGATGAAGGGCAGAAGCGTATAACAAAACTCCGGCAAGCTTCTTTAAACTTGTACGTAAAGTGGTAATTCTTGATGGAAATTAATTGAAAATGTTCAATAGCAGCACGACATTTATAGTCTTCTCGAACATCCATCTCATTTTTATGTTTAATAAGGCAATCCATCATATCACCTTCATCTCTTCCACTCCTCCACTCAGCCTAAAATGATAATAAAAATGAGATTTTATTATGATGAAGGACAATTCAATTTAGGACATTTTAAGATGTCATAGAAATTTACTTGCCTCACAATGCCTTTGCATGATAGTTTTGCAAGCAGTAGCAATCACAGGATTGAGATCTACATGAGCTGCTTGGGTCTCAGTAAAATTACTGATGACTTCACGACAATGAGGGCGCAATCTTCGAAAAGAAACAAATTTAGTATCAAGGAGAATAAGTTTCACAGAATCTTTAGAAACACATTGAGATGACTCACTTCTCAAGGTTATCTTGGAGACATAATGTTTCCTGGCCCCTTCCTGTTTTTTCAAAGCAATATGTTGCTAAATCATCTAAGCAAGCTTCCTCTACATCAGGCAAAAGATCTACGCTCATTGCTCTCTGCTGCATGACTCTTCGTACCTCCTCTAAACATTGTTTTTTCAACTAAAACAAGGTTAACACAAATTTGATTCACTGGACCTGATACTGGGTACTTCAAATCAGAAATTAATCAATATCTACCTTTCTTTCTCCTTGGTCTTTTGGGCTCTGATAAGCATTGCGGTACAAACATGGCAAAACAAGAGGACCTCGTTCAGGGTCCATTTGCCCTGAGTCATCATACCAAACCTTTTTGGCGTGACATAAGTGCACCGCATCATCACGGCATTGCTTGTAAAGTTGAGGGTCTAGTTTGAAGTCTCGTGCCACAAAGTATTGAATCTGCAGAAGAGCTGATTCGCAAGCCTCTGTCATTTGAGGTGTCCCTAGTTTGTCCATCAAACAGTTCATGACCCTGCCAGAAAGTTATAACGACATCAAGTCCGATGATGAAACCATTTGCTGCATTAAACTATCAATCAGCTTACCTTGCATCTCCTCCTCGAACTTCCTGACATGCCACATCGACTACTGGTTTACAGGCTTCACGTAAAACAGGGTCCACTCTCCAATCTTCTCCAGCATCTACCTCTTTCACCAGACCTTCAAGCTACACAATAAATAACATTATATAAACCAGTAAACACACATTATCAAATTAATGCAAAAAGTTATAAATTACTAACTGCACGTTGACACTGTGGAGAAACTTTATCTCTCCTGCGTTTAGGCCTTGCATGTTCCATCAGGCAGTGGATTGTCTTGCCTCCAGCTTCAAGACTATTACAGTACTTTTTAATATCTTCTGAGCAGCCAGTGACAATTTCAGGTGATAGTCTGTAATCTTCCATGAGCATTTTCCTGTGCTCCATCATTTCCATTTGACAATCTCTAGAAACTTTGGATCCTTCATAAAATAAGACATTGCTGGTTTAATAGAATTGCATGGGAAAAAAAACACATGACACAAACTATAAAATTTGTATTTAGAAGCACAAACCATTTCGAATAAAGCCTTCAAGGCAAAGGAGTATCTTAGCCAAACGGATGTCCTTGTCATCCGGAGGGGCTCTTCGGCAATGATACATTCGAATATCATCTTTACATGCCCTCACTAACCCACGACTAACTCGATAGTTCTGAGAAATCAATTTTTGATATTTTCCTAGTTGGTCTTGACACTAGAAGTAAAGAGGCATTTGAGCATTTGTTGTTTTAAGTGAAACAATAAAACTAAGAACAACATTCCATTCGTTCACTTACTGCCTGCGACATGGCATGGTCCAGTCGATAATGAAGCAGGCATTTATAGACTTTTCCTGAACCAGGTTGAACATCTGGACAGAACCTTCTCTGGTCATCAGAGCAAGCAGCACTGAGTTTACGATCAAGATGAATATTATCACCTTGAAAGACTGACAAGTGTAGAACTTCATGTCTACAGGTGGCAGATAAGTTATCAATGACTCCTTGCAAGCAGTTTAAAGTGCCTTGTTGGGAAGGTAACTGTGACAAAACAGATTGTGATTCCCATTGGTGATGCCATTGCTGCTCGATAAAGACATTTAACTCAACCTTTGAACAAACCTCTGAATCTGTCGGCAAGCGGCCACATTTTTGGATCTCGATATCATCTGCACAGTCTGTTATAAACTTTGAAAATACCCTAAAATCACCAAATGCAACTCGTTCAACACGTTGGAAAAAAGCTTGACACTGCGAGTTTACATCTTCAATGTGGTCCAAAACACAAGACAAAAGCTGCCCAGTTTGATCAGTACGGGGACAGTTCAGCTTGGGTATGTCTTGCTTACAGAGAGGCTCAGCAGCCTCCTCCAGATTCTTATTATTCATTATCTTCATGACCCGACTGTGAACCACATGCTGACAGTCAACAGAAACTGTGGCTGGAATCTAGGCATCAAAGACGACAGGAGTTAGACAGTCACAAGGCAAACGACGCAGTCCAATCTCAGCAGCAGGTGTCTCCCTCACCTTCGCCAGCAGACACTCCAGCACAGAGAGGTCGTCCGTGTCCGGTCCGAGTTTGGGACACAGTGCTTTCAAGTCCTGTGCGCAATGGGGGGACGCGGCCAGGAGCCCAGTGGGAATGACACTCCTGACATGCCTGAATAGGGTTAACGAGCTCGGGGCGCTGGACCCGGATCCGCTGCTGGCGCTGCTGGCCGGTCGAGGCTCGGCGTGCCTTTCAAAGAACCAGAGCAGCGGCCTCTCAGACCGGCCACTGCCGCTGTCGCGCCGCAAGTCGGCATCCACCAGTGGGCCGCACACCAAGCAGAGCAGCAACAAGACACCAGCACCAGCCTGGCGCCGACCGACACCGGCCATGTTGACGACGGACCCTTCGCCCTTTGCTTAGGCAGGGACGTCACGACCCAATGTTTACACGGGGCGAGTTGGTGTCATCTGAAAAGATGCCAAAAAGATGCGGTTTCCATGCTGCCTGGGGCGTTGGCTGTCGTATTTATGCTGTAATTGCATTCCAAAACTCAGCGTCAAAAGAACTGACACTTCACGCCACTTCAGCAGAACTTACACTACACACCGGTTCCATCCATGAATTGCAGTAACAAATTAAAAGTTCTTGCTGTTTGGAACAAAATCGGACACACGTTGTTGTTTTCAGGAAATCTAAATAGGGGCCAATCAGTGATAAGAGGAAGTGTTTTGCATTGAACGAAGATGCAGACAATACGAAGACAGACGGACACCAGACGACAAAACTTTACCAACGGCATTGTGAAAAGTTCGGAGAGGTTCGAGTCACCTGCGTCCTCGAATCCATCATGAAAGGGTCTCAACTACCGGTATAATTTGAATATGAAACATTTGATAGAACTTTAAAGAATCTAAGGATTAGGAGAAATCGTTACACATATTTGAGTTTCTTTCCAGAGTGTTGGCTAGCTCGAACGAACATTCTGCTATCTGCAGTACGGCCGTACTGCGCCCAAGACGACATTCATTATGTACAGTACGGCTCAGAAAATTTCCATTACTGCTCATAAATACCAAAAAATTAATGGGGACGGGTAGCCGGAGCTATAGACACGCACCTTCCATCATCTGGCTTCGAGCAGACACAATAAACCTCCTCCTCATTCATTGCGGCTGCACCAGTCATACCTAAAATAGAAAACTGCTCAAAAATGTCCTTAAAACGGGGGGAAAGGAAACAAGAGGCTTAACGACGATGTCTCAAGACCATTGTTGAGGAAGGAATTCTTGTGACAAGAAAAATTTTCTTGGTCCAATCCAATTTGTGTCTCACTCATTTTCAAGAAATTTTTTGGATCGATTTTAATCTTAAAAGTTTTCTTAACGGAATGATAAAGAAAGGATAAAGTGAAGAAAATTGATTACCTTAAATTTGTGTTAGGTCAAACAAAGCGATGTGACCGGTTTTGTATTTATGAGGTTGCACATAGTTGCTATGCGCGTTGCAAATGTTTAGAAAACAGTGTCAAGTTGAAACAAAGGATGAGGAAAAGAAATGCCAATAGCATAACATACATAGAAATTTATATGTACAAACTTCAACTTACAATTGGCCAATATAAATTGAACATCCAAGTATCAAACATATCAGCTAGTTACAAGGTGTTTACCATCAGCAGCATTTCTAACATGTAAAGGATGAAAATGTCAAACAATGTGCCTGTAAGCTCTTAATAGAATCCAGGCTCCGAACCACACTCGCCACAATGGAGGGTATCTAAGCATCCCAACTTTTTAACATATTTGAGATAAGTAATGAGGTGTTGGGATGACCGGAAAGCACGGTCACATTTGAAACAATGATACATGTTCAATGTCAAAGAGGAACAAAACAAAAACAAATTGATACAATTAGAAGTAACTTCAAAGAGAAACAGTCACTGAACACAGTTTTAAATTGAGAAATTCTCATCCCATAGTCTTAAACAAATTGACGAACACTTTAAAGAGAAGAATTGAGACAACTGTAACTTGCAAAGAGAAAGCTCACTTAAAACAGAAGTAACTTTTGGGATTTTCTTATCCCTTAGAGTCTTAATATCACACAGGCCAAATTGTGAAAGCATATACACCTGTTCAGATTCCACATGGTACATATACAATTAAGGGATTGATAGATTTTAAAAATTACGTCAAGTCCTTGAAGAAAGCTACTAACAGTATAACGAGTGTCGTCAATAACAAGTAGAAAATGCTTTAGTTGGGCATGAGAAGGACCAACGACGACATACAACGGTTGTCCTCTCACGCCAACTCGTCTCAATGCGTCGTACCGGCGCTTCAAGGCCGTGTTGACATCTCCTACAGTCTGTAAACAAACAGAGCAAAAGCAAAAATATTAGACAGAAACAAGAAATTGTTAGCTCTGCATAACGACGATCATAAAAATATTCAGGCAAATAAAAGAAGGTCGAATTATCAAAATAATGACAGAGCACCAAAATTCTAATTACGAACAAAAAGGGGAAAACACGATCAAGGTAAATTAAATGCAACTTCAGACGGAGACAGAGTCCGAAGCTCTGTTGTTGATACTTTACCAAATACACAGAACCAAAACAATAAATGCATCAGTTTCCTGAACTCCCGTTTAGAAATAGGTAAACTAGGTAACAGGTCACAAAATGTGATAAGCAAAAGGGGTCTAACAGATGCGGAGTAACATCAGACCAAAATGTATTAGAAGATGTAATTTTTAGAGCCAAGAGAGTTATTTTTAATGAAAAACCACGCAATATTAAGGCAAACTGGGCATACAAAAAGTTGTAGGGCTTACATTTAGGCAGGCTTCGTTACGGAATTTCTTTCAGTAAAAAAAAAGAAAAAAGAGAAACATTACCTTGACATGCAGAATGAAACTCTTGATTCCAAAACAGATGGTTTCCAAAATCCGACAGATGATTTGGAGACTCTTGCTGTTGGTGGCACAAGAGACGGCAATAGGAGCGCAGTCAGAACATCACGGTGATCTGTTACAAAATATTTGAACAATTAATCGCTTTGAAACTTCACGCATAACCAAAATAAATAAAAAACAAGGTCAAACAAATGCTACCTTTAGTCGAATCCTTGCTGTTAATTTCAATAAGAAGTTGTTTGCCAAAATCAGTGACGTACTTCTTCGCTAGTCTTATAACTTTTGTTGCAAAAGAGTCCCAACGTGAAAATAAAACAAGTTCATGGCCAGGGTACAGGAGGACAAAATCAGCTAGCAGCTGTAAAGATACAGTAATTTTTATCACTTGCATAACAAATAAAAAATAGAAAAAGTAAGTTAACATATTAACAAAAAGAAATAAAGTTAAAAGAAACTTACTAGTTCATGACAAGATGCATGTTTCAGAACAGGCCATTGCTTGAAATACTTGTCTAGAAGATTTGCAGCAGATTTCAGTACCTCAGCACTTGTTTCTCTCCCGTTCATTGGAAGGAAAGAGACTTGCTATTCAGGAGGGTGCTGTAATTTTCCTGGACCTTAAAACTTCCAGCCATAGACATTGAGTGGAGAAGAAAACTGATAGCACCGTTGAGTTCTCGCTGACAACCTGTCCAACAGAAAAATATTCTTGAACTTTGTTTACAAAATAGAAAAGACGCGTTCAAAGACAACACTCTTTGAACCCCAACATTGAATGGAGGCCACCATTATCAGCCCTAACAAGTGCTATAACAACGCAAATTAAGCTGGCATCCCCATTTTAAGTAAGGATATGGATCAGGGTGAAAAAAAGAAAGGGTGAAGGAGGTCAAAAAAGAATGCGGAGAAGCATTTTGAAGACAATTAAAAGAGGCACACAGTGCTGGAGGGATTCAGCTAGAAATGTGATTTACGGACAAGATTGGAAAGTACGAAATGGATGGAATCGCATTGAATGAGGTAAGGAAAGAATACTCTTATAATTGAAACTGATGAACACAACTTAAGTTTCTTGTAGCAGATAGCCGGAAGATTCCTCCTCGTTGGGCACTTTGCCACAGAAGCGACCGATGGCTCGTCAGGATTGGGGTCTTCCACTTAATGGTCCAGATTCAAGCTTTGCTTCCTTGACTTTGAATTTTTGTACAGATTAAAGACCAAGCCTATTGGGGCTGGTTATCCGGCTTGAGGGTTTGGTTTGATGTAGTAAGTCTCCTGCAACGTTAAAGGCAATAAAGTTAGCCAGTGTTACATTTCTCACAAAAAAAAAACAAAAAAAAAAAAAAAAAAAAAAAACAAACTCACTCGTCTGTTCACAGGTGATCAACTCGACCAACTTCTTAATGGCTCAAAACATGTGATCCTTGAATCTAAAAAAAAATCAAATTAAAAAATAACAAGATTCAGTTAAACAGATATTTATATTGTATTTAATGCAAATAATACTAACAGCCTTAAGGATATCTTCAAAAGCGCATTTGTTACGACGCGCGTCATGAAAGTCCTTTCCTTGGGGGACACTTCCTGAAGTTTTGAAGTACTCCAGAACGGGCCCCCAAATTTGTCACTTCGGAAGAGACTCTCAAAATCCTGCAAGCAGAAAATAAATAGTCCGTAATAAAAAGGACAAAAACTTCAAAACTGCAGTAATCATTTAAAACAATTAAACAACTCACCAACGCTTCAATTTGTGAACCTCTGGCCCGAGCAATTTGATGACAGAAGACGCTCTTTAGCTGGGTTGGAACTAGAAGGACTCGATCCCGAGCTGTATGCTCACAGCTGAGCTAGAACTGGGACGGTTTGATGTGCCAGCAGAAGGACCACGACCATCAAATTGTGCTGCCGCTGAAGCAACGGTGGTGTTGCAAGCTTCTAAACCAAACCGCTCAGCTGGAATGTTGATAATGGCATCATTTAGTGAGGCAGCAATTTTTTCTCCCTGTTAAAAACCAAATGAAATATAAATATGGCATAGACGTTATCAAAACAATTATTCTAAAAGAAATATAACGTTACCTTAAATTTGGAAAGCTGTTCCAAGAAAAGCACACGCGGCCCCAGCTTCGGAACTTCCTTTCCCAGTGCTATCGTTCATCAGTAAGACTGTCAATTGTAACTTCATTATCTGGAAGAAAAAAAAACACGAAAAACTAACAATGTTTTTCAAAGGCCTACAACCAAATAACCAACTAACAAACTGAGGGCCAATTCATAAGTCTAACATAAGCAAACATTTACAAAATTAAACAAATATAATCCAAAATCTTTTTCCAATCTTTGATCAAACCAATCAGTATCTGAACAGGCTTTTTCGTGTGAATTGTAGCAAAGAGAGTGACCGCCTTTCGGACTTACCTTGAAACACTTCGACGTGGGATGCAAGTCGACATTGTTTCAAGAGTGATTCCATTACACGCACGGTGACTGAAGACAGCGTTTGTAGCTGGAACAGAAAGAAAAAAAATTAGACTTTTGGTGAAACCCGGAATTTTTTTTTTAAAAAAAGATCGGAATAAGACGTGCTATAAAGGAACTGTAATAAATAATTCATACAAGGGAAGACTTCATTTCTGGCAATAGAAAAGTGGAGGATTAATTAGGGCAGAGCTCGAATCCAAAGGCCCATGGAGCTTGGCCCATTCATACATATGAATATAAATAAAGAGGAAGATACCTCTAGTAAACTAACGGTTGGGGGGGGGGGCGGTAAGGAAAATTCGACTGTTCAAAATCCCAAACAGGACGCTTCGCTCAGCAAAGAACACAAATTTGGGACAGGACATGCGATGCAGACGCTCTTGGGAGGGTAGCGACAAAGAACCAGGCTGTGCGGGGTGGGGGTTAGTAGCAGCACGACGTGGGAAAAGCAAACAAGGTCTGAAATTTTTAATCAACTGTTGTTGTATGAGTATCTGGGTTTATTCTTGACGTAGATGCGTAAATAATAGTCCAGGGTGATAGCAGAATCTAGATGTATATTGATTATTTAGTGAGACAACACGGTTTACAAAACATGGCGTGGAAGCCAGCTCGGAAGTGAGTCTAACGCTAGTGGCGGAAACGGACAGGGTTACCAACCATGAGAAAGGGGAAAGCAGCAGGGTAGCCAACTTATGATATTAAATACAGTGGTATAACATACTTCCCCTCTTTAAGAAGCAAAGGTTATGGACTGATTAGAAAACCAAGACGATTAAAAATATGAACGTTAACTGAATTAAACAATGTGCACAATATGCTGCGCTTTTGAAGAGCTAAGGCTATACACAATGGAGCAGGTGAACAACAGAAAAAGTATCTTAAGTAAGAAAAGGAGAAAGAGAAAAAAAAAAAAAAAATTAAAAATTAGCACGTACTCTTTAAATGAATATCCAGGCAGATACTCGTGACTATAAGAATTATTTAAGCAAAATACAAAAACAGGTCGTACGGGCAAAGTACGAGTGATGGAAAGAACTAAAATTACACAATTAGGAGAATTATGAAAGTAATCGCAGGAGGGACAGCGAGACAAATGTATCATGGAATACATGGCTGATTACAGAGCTAACTCTAAATGGATTGCAGATGTTAAAAAAATAATAAAAAAATATATTGACGTACAAATGAATTTACTTATTACAATTAAAGTGTGTTGAACACTAAGTGGCATAGATAACATGACAATAGACGTAACTCTATGGAGAGCAAAGAAAGTTTAGGTAAACTAAAACTAAGACAAAATAACAAGGGGAAAAAAAATAAATAAAAAGAGAAAAGAGAAAAAAAGAAAAAAACACAAGACAAGTGAGGGGGGGGGGTGAAGCTACAAGCTGTCAGGCGAGCATGGCCTAAGTTCTAGACGAAGTCACCTGATCTGAAGCGTTCTGGTGGTCGTCGGTCCGGGCCGATCGCCGGAGAGGTCCCGGTGGAGGCGGGGGCGGCGGTGGGGGAGGGGGCGGCGGTGGTTGCCGTCTGCGTCCCTCTGGCGGCGTAGGAGGCCCGTCGGCGTCCCTCTGGCGGCGTAGGAGGCCGTCGTCGGTCCTGGTGGGGAGTTGGCGGTCGCTCCTGGCGTGGCGAAGGGGGCCGCTGTTCCTCGTCGCTGTCGTAGTCGTCCCATGGAGGGAAGTCCCGGGGCTGTGGCTCCTGGTGCTGGCCGGCGGGCGGGGCGTCCGGGGGTCGGGCGCGCATCTGGTTGGCGTTGCGGACATGCTCTGTGTTGGTGGCGTCGACGATCCGGTACATCTTGTTGCCGATGACCTCGGTGACATGGCCAGGAGAGAACTTCGAGGAGCGTGGCCGGAAGTCTCGGAAGCTGACAGGCTGTCCAACTTGGAAGCAAGGCGGCGGGACCAGGCGCGGAGCGGGCTGGTGCGGCTCGGCCTTGATGACGTCCCAGGGCGTGCGAAGTGGGCGGCCGAAGACGCGCTCTGCTGGGGACTCTCCGGTGGCGGATGATTTGGTGATGCGCATGGCAAAGAGTGCGCGGGACGTCCTGGTGGTCCAGTCGCCGTCGGGGAGTTTCTTCAAATATTTCTTGAAGGTGCCGACGGTG